>OY735272.1:5676077-5737567 GCA_963457715.1 Argyresthia albistria
TGTTTGTAATTTTTGTTGAAATTATTGTGTAAATTAGGTAAAAAGCTATATTTATTATTTCGTTAAATATGAAGTGGTTGTTTGAAATTATTTCTGTCTTGATATGTTCAACTGCTTGTATACATGTGAAAAACGAGTGTGGCTAAACGGGTTATGTTTCTACTGAATCAGTGTCTCTGTGCGAATGTGCTCATTGAAGCTGCCGAGATGTTCCACGACACCATCGACTCTTACATCTTCAAAGAACACATTTCATTCTACTGATTAGATCTCAGGATTTTTATAATTATGATGACCGTCTTGTATGAAAGTGTGGACATGTGCCGATCATTATTACACAGATATATTACGGGATGACTGCTCTACACACATTTCTTGGCCTATCCTAAGTACTTAATGAATGTCGGATGGTTTGGCTCGCACCAACACAACACGACAGTCAGCTTCAACAGCTCTGAATAAGTGTCAATTAACTAACCAGCCTTGTCAACTGTGAGAGACTTAATGGCAGGAAAACAATGCATTTGAAAAAAAAAAGGAATTTGTAAAAATATGTAGTACTTAAACTTTTCTGGTTCTATTCCTATGATAGGAATTGCGAATTTATTGTCATTTTACTGCTCTGTGAGTCGACTGCCTTATGACGACTAAATTTTAACACTACATAAACTCATATATTATACAGATTTAAGGATTTCTTTAAGAAAGTATTAAAACTAATTTTACTAATAACAATGAATGCCAGTTCCTAATAAGAGAATAAATAGTGAAAATGTAATTTATTTTATAGGTCTCCGTAGTTATTTTCAACATACAGTGTAATTATGAGGCAGTCGACATTCCTACCAGTCGGTACTTTTAAACATTCTCCAAAACCTATTTTGGCAATAATGCAACTGTGAGCAGCTCTTAATCCGCCATCGCTAATTTGGTATTTCGGTGTAACACGAATGATTTCATACTTATCAAATTATGAATAATTGTCTAATTAAGAGTTACAAAGAATATCTAGCCGGTCAAGCTTTGCATCGATGGATAAAGTTTTGTATTATTTTAGCACAACGCCATGATCTTAGTGATAGCGGACTGAGATTAAAGTTGTATAAAATCTGCTTGCATAACTCATGATTTTGTATTGACATCAGGTTTAAAGGTTTTTCGGCCAAGACATATTGCTAAAACACGTAATTGATTTAAAAATTCCAGATAGACTAAAATCAGATAAATCAAATCCTTGAAAACTGTAGTGATGTGAAACGCAGCTATCGATAAACAGAATCCTGCAGCCGCAGAGAGACTGAGCACAAAATGCGATTAGGATGCGATCACACAACCCAAGGAGTTGAGACTGCATGGACCAAACATACCTAACACGATTTGTAATAGAGCAAAGTACAAATTTCAATAAAGTAATATGCATTAGTGCTCCGGCGCATGTTTGTCCACCGTTGTCAATTACTCAAATATTTGAATTGTGATTCGGTAGCTAATGAGAGAAAACTATGTTCTTAAATTTAGTGTACATACTTTATGGAGTTGGGCATTATGGCGCGGTGAATCCGCGGGCGTTGTAAATATAAATGTAAAGTAATAATTTTATCGATGTCGATGTTGAGTAGCTCGTTACTCAAGTGGTTGCATGTTGCATCCACACCCGGCGACCAGCGGCAACGGGCAACCAGCGACAATCGGCAACCGAGCGGCGACTGGTCGCGCCGTGGCCGCTCTTCAACCATGTAAAATACGACCTCTATTCTGTCCAATAAATGCTATGATAAAGTACAGATTTACAAGTTACATAATATTATAGTAATGCATTCATTCATTTTAAGATAAGGTGTCACAAAACTATCTTGCCAGTATTTAATTGTAACCTGGGTTCTGTACTCTGGAAGCTGATTGGTAACTGATGCACCGGATAATCAACTTTGAGCTCAATTTGATTTTATTTATGGATTATTTTTCTGTAGGAGTTTTTATTGAACAATGTCCGTATGGTTGTGATGGTTTACTTAAGTAAGTTAGAAAAGTTGTCAAAAACGCTGTGGCGACATGTTTATGCACTAATCTCCGTTTTTGTACCTACATACTATGACTACATTTCATTATATTCTGAAGCCTATGTATCTAGTCACTAGGGTACTAATATTTCTCAACTTATTTCGACCGAACTACAGGCCTAAAATCTCTACGGAGGAAGAAACAAGTGACAGTTTTAGAAATGTAGAGTAACATTAGTACCAAAGTCAATACTTACATGGCTTTATTTATGTCTCTGTTATATACTGTCAGATACTTGATCAAGTGTACTGAAGGGTACTTAATTATAATAACTTGTATTTGTTCTAATTTTATAGATTTTGATCAGTCTCGATAAGTTTATAACGGACATGTAAATGTTTCCGAAAGCTTGCATTTATAAAACAAAGTTATCCATTTGTCAACTATATCCTGTCATTTCCATTAAATGGCTTTGTAACTCTGACGTGATCCTTCATGAATCGATATGACTTTGTAACTCTGACGTGATCCTTCATGAATCGATATGGCTTTGTAACTCTGACGTGATCCTTCATGAATCGATATGACTTTGTAACTCTGACGTGATCCTTCATGAATCGATATGACTTTGTAACTCTGACGTGATTCTTCATGAATCGATATGGCTTTGTAACTCTGACGTGATCCTTCATGAATCGATATGGCTTTGTAACTCTGACGTGATCCTTCATGAATCGATATGACTTTGTAACTCTGACGTGATCCTTCATGAATCGATATGGCTTTGTAACTCTGACGTGATCCTTCATGAATCGATATGGCTTTGTAACTCTGCCGTGATCCTTCATGAATCGATATGACTTTGTAACTCTGACGTGATCCTTCATGAATCGAGGTTTTCATTCTGTTCATAGCATCCATTTGTTAATATTAACCCTTGGCTAGAGTATCTTGATTTGGTACATCGAATTGGTAAGAAATAGCTAAACGACCTTCTAACTTGCCATATTATCTGTAGTTGTCTCCTTATAGGCCCTCTAACTAACATACAATGTACATATACCTACCTGCAGAATGCGTTGTGACTATCAGCAATAATTTTTATGACCAGTAGAGAAGTTTTCGTTTCAAACTTTTAAAGCTGCGATTTTTTCCAAGAAAACTTCGCAGCTACACCATACGTAAGTTTAAAACGTGTAAATGTTATTTCTAGTGTTTTCCATTGCCATTGGTTACCAAAAATGACAGGATTTTATTAAAACAATTGTGTATTTAGAAAGAATACTCCAGTTAGATAATTGTGAAATTAATTTTGAATATACTTTATTGCACATCGAATTAATAAAGTGTTCCTCATGTTAAATATGAAAGTGTTTTTCAAAATTTGTTTCTCTGATTGTCCGATGTAAGAAAATGATGTAATATATTAATTGATTAATTGTTTAAGCTGTTTGTGTCGGAAATAACAAGAACAGGAATAATTTTGTGAAACAATGGCACAAAGAATGAACATAAATATTATATATATTATAAAAAAAAAAACAGAAATGTGGCTATAAGAGCAATTTTTATAATAAATATTTACTGTTGATGAATACTAGACTTTCATTTGAGGATTCCTACCAAGATTCATTCCACATCCCAAACCTTACTCCTATGATCCTATCCTTATCCATTTCGTAGGAATAAAGCTGCTTAATAACAGTATTAATTATACATAATTATAATTTTAAAACGGGCCCTTAGTATTTGAGTCGGTCCATTGTTGAGAATTAGAGTCAAGACAGAAAGAAAGTTCGGAGAGGAGGAATGGAGTGATGGACATCTGACGTCATCGCGTAGTGGAATTTGAACAGGAATACGCAAATAAATCTACGCAAAGTGACGTACCTATCGCTGTTCGCACTTCAGATAGGGAAAACTTATTGTACTGAGGGGAAAACCGTGAAGGTTCAGTGTAGTTCGTAGTTAACGGAAAAGTCTTGCCCTACAAAGTAAGTAATCACACCTTTATTCAATACATAATTATCACTATTCTAGTGAACTAACTAACTTTTAAATAGAACCTTTGTAACCGCAGCCGCAGACAAGAGCGCTGGAGTTACTCGAAATTATATCGGTGGGTATCTTGCGAACTGACCATCACAGACACAGATAGTCCTAATATGGGCCTCTGTGGCGACCCATTCGATTACAAATAAATTCTTAGTGACTAAAAGTAAACTAGTCAGTGACTCGCGTAACATATCAGCCCCCCTAGGCAAAGTTAAACGCTAACGCTAGCGAAACGAAACGATAACTTTTTATGTATATTTAGTCTATTTTTGTTTAACTTTTATGTACGGCTGTGAATTTTTGTTCAATAAATAAAATAAAATAAAATGTATGCGATTTGACATTTGGCATCGCTAAGGTCACCAAGCGCATCCAAATGTCAAATCGCATACATAAAAAGTTATCGTTTCGTTTCGCTAGCGTTAGCGTTTAACATTGTCCACAGGCACTGGAGCTCTATTTTTCATTCGCTCGTGTGATATATGACTTGCGCAACGAGTGGTTCTGACCAATCGTTGCAGAGCGAATTGAATATAACGAACTAATAACGAACGAAATCGGTAGAAAAGAGCGCTCGTTTGCAAAAGAGCGATTGAGAAATGGAGCTCCCAATTCCTTTTCAAAAGATCCGTGTGAATACTGGCTTAGTTTTGGCACTTTAGAAAATCTTACAATACTGGCCCGCCAGGTTTCTTGTTGCCATGTGCCTGTAGATGTGTACCATGTGCCACTACCACGCGGCACTCAGGTGCCAAGAAACTTGGTGCGACCTGTACCTTAGTGCCACTGGCAAGAACTTGAGTAACGGCTCGAGTAAATTTTGACAAGAGCATGGAGGGATAACATTTGTATTTATTTGTCTATACTCAGTTTAGCGTGAGCTCACGTTCTAGCCAGTATCACATAAAATTACGTAGAACTTAATTCAAAACATCAGCGAGTTTCACCGTCCCCCTGTCTTCCCATCTTCAGAGGCCACCTGACTGCCGTGTATAGTTCTCTTGTGCTTCCACATATCCCCAGAACGCCTGTGGGAAAACGTTGCTTCTTTTACTATCTATTATGAGCTGGCAGTACAGTGCGACCAACTGAAAATACTGATGTGAAGTTGGCGCGAATTACGTTGCTCTCTAAAATGTGACTTAACATCACTGATGTGGCAGTGGTAGAGTTATTGTTTCCCTTATTTATGGGCCTATTAGACTACGCTGTCGGCAGGGCCCTGTCTGACTCACTGTCTCTTTCTAGTCGTTCTATCATGAGTAAGACTATCTATAATATTCCGTCAAGATTCTACAGAGAGAGAGAGAGAGAGAGTAAGTAGAGTATTTATTAGAGTATTAGTAGTAGTATTTGATTTAGTAAGACCAGGGGCCGAATTCTGTAAGTTCACAAGCCTACGATAACTTAACGCAAAGTTTGTGCCAGGCTTGTCGTAGGCTTGTGAACTTACAGAATTGCCCCCTGAATTGCAGCAACCATTGCTGCCAACTTCACAGCAGTCAAGCTACTTGGCGTGTGTTAGAAAAACAATGAATTTTCTATTGTACGCCTTCTGAATGCTGCGTCTTGTAGATGTTACTGCGTGCTTGCCTCAGCTTCATTCATGGGGAAATGTTCATTGTTGAGTTGGCTTCCGCTATGTCGTGTGACAGGGGCATTAGAACGTGGTTGGTAAAATAATAGATGCTTTAATAGAGAGTGTAGCAAGCAGCCCCCTGTTAAAATGAAATATCTGGCTTAAATTTGGCGCAATTTGGCGCAATTTGGCCACTGCTATATGGGAAATAGCGTGACGCTAGGATGTTCTGCAACATTCAGGCATAGACGAATAAGTCAAAAACCGGCCAAGTGCGAGTATACGTACCATTATCTATAAAAAGTGGCCAAGTGCGAGTCAGACTCGCCCACGAAGGGTTCCGTAGTAGCAAGTAATAAATGACTGGATGTTTGTGTTGTAACTTTTTTCATAGTGTTTGTATGACAAAGTTATCTTTGCGGTTTTTTGACCGAGCGAGCGAAGCGAGCGAAGCGTCTCCGTTTCAGGTTTGGGCAAAAATGCTTTCGTATGTCCGGTTGTTCTCCTCTACAGGTCGCATTTATGAACCGATTCTCGTGAAATTTTGTGAGCAGGTTGGAAAAATAAATAGAATTTTTTACTCGAGCCAGTTTTTTGATTTTTTTCAAAATGGCGGAGATAAAATCGCTACAACCCAAACGGCTCGATGGATATTAACAAATGAGGTGTCGTTGGATTCGTAAAGACCATGAGAGTGAAACAGATGAGCGAGCGAAGCGAGCGAAGCGTCTCCGTTTCAGGTTTGGGCAAAAATGCTTTTGTATGTCCGGTTGTTCTCCTCTACAGGTCGCATTTATGAACCGATTCTCGTGAAATTTTGTGAGCAGGTTGAAAAAATAAATAGAATTTTTTACTCGAGCCAGTTTTTTGATTTTTTTCAAAATGGCGGAGATATGGGGTTTTAAAATGTAAAAAAATCGCTACAACCCAAACGGCTCGATGGATATTAACAAATGAGGTGTCGTTGGATTTGTAAAGACTATGAGAGTGAAACAGATTATATAATTTTAGTAAAAAGTCAATAGGTTGTATAAAAGATCGCGAAATGTAGTTTACAAAGTTATTGGTGCGGCTACTTTCATACTGCATGTACGTAACCAGGTACATTCATAAGTTTGTATGTGTTATTGAAAGAAAATTATTTGGGTTATTTTTTTTATGTGTTTTAGCAGTTCAGCTTTCCCACCGACATACTCGCGAGGTCTACAGCTCACAGAGCCACTAGTAATAAATGTTTTATATCTTAATAACTGCTTATTATATTTTGTTCAAACCAATTTTCGTTGAAAGTTTGTATTGTGAGATACACAGCATATTTTTTTTTCACTCTCTTACTTTAAAAGTTAAAGAGGGGGGCACCCAATTTTCCCACTTTGGAAGGGTCTGTCTCTCTTTAACGATTGACTTTGAGGAAAAATGGTTTTAGGAACGTCATTTTCAAAGACTTATCTATAGACACTTATCTATAGACACTTATCTATAGACACCCCAAACATTTGATGTTTTTTTTTTGGTGTCAGTTCCATATGTCTGGGGTTAGGGAGCCCCCTCTCAATATTTTATTTTTTATTGCATAAAATCGTAAAGCTGTTCACACAAAGTTTCAACTGTGTAGTCCTAATAGTTTTGGAATAAAGTTGCTGTGATATACGGACGGACAGATAGACAGACAGACAGACAGACTTGAGGAAACTATAAGGGTTCCTTGTTTCTCTAATGGAACCCTAAAAAGTAATAATAATACGTTAACTACGTAGGTATAGCTTTTTCAGATTTTCTTGCCATTTTCCTGCTCCAAACTCAATTCTAATACTGAACCTACCTCTAAACAATCACTAAAGTCGTTACATGAGGCGTAAGGGCTTTCTCAAAGGGACGAAGTACCAGAATTATACGACAGAAGCACACATTCACCTGAAGGCGGTACCACAAATATCGCATTCGTGAGGCTTCTCTCCGGTATGTATCAGGGTGTGGACGGTCCTGGCGTAGGGCCTACGGAATGCGGCCCCACAGATCTCACAGCGATACGGCCTGGAAAAAAAAACAATGTAAAATAAGTACATATAAGTAGTCATATTTTTTAATATTAGGTTAGGTATTGTAAGAATTGATCCGTACAACCACTCGGATTTCCCTTTACAGGTCTGGTAAATAATAATATAAGTAAGTATATTCATCATTTAAAATACCTAAGTACATTCGCAATAATGTGAATGCATTTTACGGTTGCCTGGATATGAGAATTGTCCAGAGACCATAAAATCCAAGCTGAACCGGTCAGGGACTTGGAATAACTACTGGACTGCGATATTTTACGGCAAGAATCAAGTTTTGTCAGCACTAGCTATAGCTAGGTAAGTATCTGCATTTGCGATAAATGGGCTATAGTTAACCGTTGACGATAATCTTTATGCAGGAGAAGATTCTAGAATAATTAATGAGTCCGCTAATTAAAAGAGTTACTTTACAAATGGATGTCATAGATCAGTTTCAAATAAAAAGCGCCAATAAAAGTTCTTCTTTTTTTAGATAAATTGAAACTACTTGCGCCATCTATCACAAAATTTTAGTAAACTTGTTCTAACTTTCTAATCTCTGCCGCTAGAGGCGCTCTAATCAAACATGATTAGGGGTCTATTCTCGTATCAACAACGTATTAGGCGAAACGAAAATTAAGTGTTTCTATTAATTATTTTCGAAATAAGAAGCAGCCGACCTTTGGTCCGTATGAATGCGTGCATGTTCACGCAAGCGTGCCGCGGCAGTAAACGTCTTGGGGCATGCAGTGCACGCGAAGGGCCGTTCCCCGGTATGCGTCCGACGATGATCGTCGCGCTCCACCTGCCACCAACACCATTTTTACACACAATAATCATTTCAAAGAGACTGGGAACAAACTGCGCAAAGAACAAAAAAAGGTTCGTAGACAGGTACTTGGTTCAGCAAAGTTAAACTTGCTAATGAAAAGTGCATAAAAATATCGCTTACCTACATTTGATATGGTAGGTATGTCTCAAAGAAGCTATGGTAGTCAGGCATGTAGTTTACAGGGTGAAACATAATGATGTATCTACCAAGTCAAATACGTAACTGGTTCTCTCAGAAGCACACCGGTTGACCAACCGAACAATGAAGAACAATATATAGACAGATAAGATGTGTCGACGAAGGGGTTGAGTGATTATAGGGTCAAATCAAATCGTTTATAGCTAACCTTGACCTTAAATGCCTTAGAACACAAGTCGCATGGATATGGGCGTTCTCCTGTATGCATTCGCATGTGAATAGCCAAATGACCAGATTGGTTGAATCGTCTTCCACAGATTTTGCAAGGATATCCCTGAAAGTTATTGTAATTAGCAAAAATATATACATGATTTACTATAAGTATACGTGAATTGATTGGAAACATACGGGTTTAGTAACTTTGTGCATCTTTCTGTGAGTGTGCAGCGCACACATGCTGCCCAGAACCTTGTCACACTCATCGCAAACGTATGCCGTCAGTGGTGCTCCTTCCGGACGGTCTTCACCACGCTTGTGACGATAAAGCTCCCTAATTAAAAAGCATGCTATTAGTATTAATCGATTCCAAAATATTATGAGTGAAAATATATGATAGGTACCATATTAACATAGGGTAATATAATAATAATATAGCCTTTTATTCCGAATTATATAGGGTAATAGTTGTTCATTATTATTATTAGTCTACCGACCTTGCAGTTGTAAACAATTGGTTGCAAGATCCGCAATTCCACATTTTACTACTCGAGCTATTGCTGGCGTATAGACGCTTTTCGCAGTTCGATAGTGCCATATTGCTTTTTAGATCATTAATAACTTCGGAAGTTTGATCGTTAGATTCAGCCGTTAGGAAGATATCGTCACAATGACGATTTTCTGATGCAGGCTCATTCTGTAAGAAAATTTATGAAATAAATTCTCATCAAAAACTACAGCATTCTTTACTAACGACAAAAGATATATATTCGATAATAATTATATTTTTTTTATACATTATCTAAATAAAAAACTTACAGTCTCTTCAGTGAAGTAAAACGTCTCAGTTTGTATATTGCAGGTATTTCTGTGCCGGTCCAAAGATTCCCCATCAGCATAAAGACCACTGCAGTATTCACAGACATACATGGTGTTCAGTTTGCGATTCATGACTCTACTTTTACTATTTTCGTCCAGGCAGCACAGTTGATCTGTAGATTAAAGAAAGGACCACTGTATATTTGATTTAATGACATTGGGAAGTTTCTGACCCAAAACCTGAATTTTGCGTACACGAATAAAAACTGTGGTAGTTGTTAGATAATATAACGTCCTTTAAAACTGTGCAATAATGTTTTCTATCTTATGGGAATGCTGAAAAATTACGTTTATGTGGTGAAGTTCGTCGACAGCTTTAGGTATTTTTTCCATAGTAAATGACCCAAACACATGAATTTTTGCGGTCACCGATGAAACCTATAGTAGTTATAAGATAATTTAACGTCCTTTAAAATGCTCCAATTTCTTTTTCATGAATTTCGAAAGATAAACTAGTATATTCTGATACATTTTGTATGAAACGGTTAGGCCATTATATCCCAAGATTCCCATTACCCACAATGGTGCGCTTTAGTCCATAACAAGTAGATGTCTCAGGCTGTATAATAAAAAAGCCATAATTCATATCTGTACGCCGTGGGTAATTTTTTCTAATGTTCCCAATGTTCTTTCTAATTATATCGAAAATTAAGGTAGGTAGGTAGGTACCTCTTGGTTCAACTTCCAATGCTGTGGACAGTATTCTTTCACAAATACAACAAACTAGCCAATCTGTGTCCAAATCTAAGTTACCTGTGATTACAGGCATGGTAGAGTTTTCTGAAAAAATTAAGTGGTTAATTTCATGAAGTGGCCCATTCTAATATTTGTCCTGCATTTCTTATTCTACAATATTTTTACGTAAGTATACTCTTTGTTATTTAACTGTTGTGTTTTTCTCATTCCGCCAAACATCACAAAATAAATTATACCTTCAACAGTAACCAGGTTTTCTCCAGAGCAGCTGTTCAATGATTGCAAATAGTCTTGTGCCTGATCTATCGTATTGTCGATAGAATGTACTGAGATAGTATGATCGAGGAGATCTGCATCAGTTGTAAATATTTCGTGGCAAAGAACACATGACTGCAATGCTAGTAAATCAGGCACATTTTCGTCGTTATTCTGGAAAAAAGTTACCTACCCATAGAAAATTTAATTGAAAAGCAAGACAATAAAATATCAAAATTAAAAAATCAGTCAAGAGCAGGTCAGACTCGCACTCGAAGTGTCCCGTTCCGTACCATCCGCACAACTAAAACTTAAATAAAAAAAAATATACGCGTGTAGCACCGTACACGTGTTAGAAGTAAAACTTCTGTAGCTAGATCATTAAGTGGTACCTATACCTACCTATACTAAAAGAGATTTAAATTTCCAATTTTGAGATCCAATCTCTGCTTCAAGTTACTTTTAAGTTTCAGACGTCCGATTATTTGAAATTATTCTATTCTATTCTATTTTAGTTTATGGCACTTTGTTGCCTATCGACAAATTTTATACTTGTACTTACTTTTAATACGTCATGTCATTTATTTCCCACCATTCCTTATCTACAATTTGTCGCGCTCGTGGTGATATACTTAACTCATTCAATAGTGTCACTACTATTTGCATCTCGCTCAGATTATATACCATCTGACGTCACGTCTTTAAGCCGTCTCGCTCAAATGTATGCATTGCTTTGCTTGTTTTAGAAATCCATATCGACCCGTGTGACATTGATGAAACTCTTTTCTTACAAACTGTATGGATCGCATCGCACAGCTGTCAAACATAAGTTCCGGTTCCAACAAAGAGGTTTTTTGTTTGTCCCAGCCAGCGGCGGCGGCGGCGGCGCCATCTTGGCCATACCGGAAATCAAGAACTCGTGGAAGAATGCTTAAAATAATTTTTATTTGTTAACGTTTCATCAGGTTTTTCTCTCACTAATTAACATTCTTTATTGTACGAATGTATTATTATCTTATCTGATTAGTTAAAAACCGTATTGAAAATAGTTGCGGTTTTAAAAGTCTTCAGCCGACCCTGACGTCACCGATTCCAATTTCCGTTACATTTCTTAGCCACTCGTGATAGCACCCGGCTAGTAACAATTGAAAAGCAAATATATGAATAACCCACAGTTGAGAGGTTAAATAAATTTTACCCCCGTGCCCCAAGAAGTTTTACTTCAAAAATTGGTTGCCTGTAAAGTCGGTATACGGGCGAAAGTTTTACGTGACAACGACTTTGAGTGGTAAAATAATTTTAATGTGAATATTCATTCGTATAGTAGGAAGAAGGATGAAATAATAGTAACAATTTAAAACATTTATTTATACAAAGAATTATATTTAAAACATTAATTTATACAAACCTTTCACTTTTTATGTCTGTCTCTCTCGCTCTTAGGCGGGCTAACCATGCCCGAGTGGAAGGGACGCGTGCCTCTCACTCGCTCTCATTGTGAGCGCATAACGTGAGCGGAGCGTAACGCAGTTTCTTGAAGTGTCACCCGGCAAACCAATTTATAAGACGTTGTCACGTCAAAAACAAACTTAAAACTTTTTGGTTTTAAATAAAAACAAAAGAAAATAAAGCATAATTAAGCCCTCACGAGGATTTGAACCCGGGACCTAGGGATTGCGTGACCTACATCTTAACGTCTGCGATACCACAACAGGGTTCACCCCAGAGAGACCACTGATCGACAGCCGGGGGGACGGACAGACGGACGGATAGTCTGTAATTAGGGTCCCGTTTGGCACCCTTTGGGTACGGAACCCTAAAAAGAGGCCTTTGCTTTGCAGTGACCAGGTTATAAATATATAGAAATCTACGCTATACTAGTAATTGCGTACCTTTTTTTCATGAGCAGTGTTCTCTGGTGGAATGAGTAAAAATTGGTTGACGGTGTTTTCATCCAACAGCGTAGGCTCAAAATTCAATAAATTTTCGGTTTGTATTACTAATAGATCCGAATTTGTATCTTTATTTTTGATGTTGAGTCCATCGACAGCTACAGGATCTACTGTTGGATTGAAGTAACGCCCAGAATTATTTTGCTGGAAGGACTTATTTTCATAAGTAGATTTAATTTCGTCGACTGAAAATAAATTTTCTGTTCCATACTCCCTGAGTGAGTCTGATAAATCTTTATATGGATAATCTGGTGGATCAAACATCATGGTTTATCTGTAAACAATAAAGATCGTGGTTTAACATAACCGGCCAGGTGCGAGTCTGACTCGAGCACGAAGGGTTCCGTACCATTATCTATGAAAAACCGCAAAAAAATAAAACAAGGTAGTTGTATGGGAGCCCCCTTTAATATTACATTTAATTTGTTTTTTAGTATTTATTGTTACAGCGGCAACAGAAATACATCATCTGTGAAAATTTCAACTGTCTAGCTACCACAGTTCATGAGATACAGCCTGGTGACAGACAGACAGACAGACAGCGAAGTCTCAGTAATAGGGTCCCGTTTGGCACCGTTTGGCACCCTTCGGGTACGGAACCCTAAGAAGACAGACAACGATGTTCGACATTACGTTGTCGAATCGATCGCATTCGATTTCGATTTGCATAGGTTCAGAATAGGGGCTTTCGGTTTATGATCGTTCAGAAACATGATACATTACATGCACATTTAATATCTCGATAATGGTATTCTCAAAGTTTACAGGCTCAGTTTTTAAGATAAATTGGAAATAAAAATATTACTTTCTTTACCATTTTAAAAACTGCTGTTTTAGACGTTTTAGGTGACCAATCTGTGGCTCTAGCTACATTTTATAGCAAAAAATACACTGGGTAAACAAAATTAACTTCGTCCAGTGAGCATCGCATTTCAGAACGCTCTAGCATCTGTCAAATTTTGAGCGAGTGGATTTGTTTTGTTTTGGTTTGGGATTGGGAACAGTTTGAGATTATTTTCGTTATATAGTTGGAACTACACAATGAAGGTGGACGCAGCGCCTGCACCGGATAAGCCTAAGATACCATTACCAACGGTTTCACAAATAAATTCTGATAGAATTACTCAAGTAAGTTTTATGATTTTAGGTTATGTTTCAGTTTTTGGGTTAGTTTTGTCGTATTACTGATTTTCTAGAGTTTATTAAATCTACTATCATCATATTCTTCCTTATTAACTTCACCCTGACTAATAATCTGAGCGTTTCACAATATTTTGCAACAGAAAAGGTAGTAAAATTAACTTCAATGAGTAGAGCGATTCTAGAGGCGTTACAAACGCACAACCTGCCGCAAACTGCCTCGCCTGTCCACAAAGTCCACGGCCCGTGATTTTCAACCTACTCGACATCGAGATAAATTTCAGGACCTATGAAAAAAACAATAAAAGACCGTGGTGTTTTGTGGACACAGGACATTTGAAGAGAGGAGTTTGAAAACAGAACTTATGGCAACTGCACAAGATCTATTGAATATGAAGCCATCAGTTTATTTTGTTGGATAGTTTTGATGACTTCAGAGTTGCGTGGAGTAAATAAGTCACTTATTGTATCATACATCTTACTAGATGATCCTGCTACTTACTTACTAACACACCTTGATTTATAAATAAAATAATACTTATGGCCTGATCATAAGGGTCTTGATAAATGATAAGTATATGTGACAGATTTATCTGTGAATTTATGATTTATCTGTTCAATATGGCTTATTGAGATGCTTTGGAATAGGGCCATACACTTGGTATATCAACAGATTTGTATATATTTATGTTTTGATACCGACATACAAATAAAAAAATAGTACAGCTAAAAGCCAACATTAGGAAGACTTTTTAACACAGGCATTGCAGTAATAATTATTGTGTGTTTTAGTTATATTGCATTTTTAATTTTTCCAAAGTCTTAAATTTCTTAAAAAACATTAATGTAATTTTGCTGGAAATGGGCTCTACTTTAACCCATCAGGATCAATGTATTTAAATACCAATCAACCCATACTATTAGGGCATGTGTATTGTGTAACTATGCTGCAATACAGTCACAAAGGAAGCTCGGACTCAGCACTTTAGCTGCAATGAATATTTATCATGAATTGAACAAAGAGATTTTTTTATCCACACAAAAAATATCATAAATTCAGATGTGATACAAATAGGTAAAGTAATAGTCATAAAAGTCCAAGTACCACATTGTTGTCACAGGTAGTATTGTGCCGTTTCTGGCGATATTACCATTTATTATATTTCCACAAATGGCAATATTGCCGGCAACGGCACATCTATAGTCACAGGACATCTACATCTCATCCTGTTACCCCTAAGCAGGCATACATGACTCTCAGTACAGTTTTAGTTAAAATACACTATTTTCAGTATCACAATCCCAGGATATTCTCAGTCACAAAACACAAGTGTTGGTATAATAAGTAACCATCTGGTATTTATAGCTTGATCAGAGCCACCCACACAACAATCTATGAACATTTCCTCATGGAATTGTGTAATAAATCCACATGGTTTCATTTGCAGCTAGCTAACCAGTATTGGTCACCGCAGACTAAGGAAAATCACTTACCCTATGATGCCTCAATTGTGGAGACAATTTACCATACAGAAATACTTGGATCCTCGTAAGTTTACTATTTATTTTACTACACTTCACTGCACCTGCAATTTTCATGAGCACTCTGAGCCTAGCTGAATAAAACAAGTGAAGGAATTAAGGTAAATGACCTCATAGATTAGGGTATTGACCCCCCTTTTTACTTTTTTGGAATGTATTTTTTGTGTTTGGGTTGACTGGCTTGCTTCCTGCTAATTTGTAATGTGTTTGGTTCACTTAACAATTATTTATTAATTTAATATTTATAACATGTCTCTCATTAGAGATTATTCTTGTATTAATTTTAAATGATGAAAATTACGTCACGCTTTTTCCGAGTGGGGCCGGTAATGTTTTGTTAAGTAATATTTAATTAAGCTCACGTTTCATCAATTTTATTAATCATTTGTGTTGCACATTCCTTTGCATGATTTAAAAAAAGTTATATAAAGAGATTCTGTTGACGGAATGCAGAAAGTGCTTTTCAAGTAAATGCATGTTAACCTTTTCCTGGCTGTGTCAATTCCACCATCATCTTAGTTTAAGTGCCAGTTTATGTATGATTTGCAGTGATCGGAGTAGGCAGAGCTATTTAGGTTCATTGACCGCAAACATTGATATTATTATGGATAATCCATGGTATTGGGACTGATACTCCGGGGTTTTAATAAATATAATTGTTTTTATCAATAAGTATAAAACATGGTTTATGTAAGGCAATAAGTGCATGAGCGACATTGTAAATTTTATATCAGCAACACGACGACGTTGCCGCTTTGTTGAAACTCGTCGTGATATCGCCAAACAAAAACAATAGCGGGGTGTTGTAGAATTTTATTTTGACCTCATTAAGTTTTTAAAAGCAAAAGCAAATCCCGAGATTCGGGGAGTATCCATATTATTCTTACATATGGCAAGTACATAAAATAGCTCTGCCTACTCCGATCACTGATGATTTGGCATTACACAGTTGGACTTATACAATACATTTTGAGGCCCATATTAATAAATCACTCTCTCATTACTTACATACTTACTTAACGTTACGTTACGTTTCAAAAAACGACTGAAACACTGGCTTGTCGAGCAAACCTTCTACTCATTCGCTGAGTTCGAAGCGACCACTAAATTGGGTCAATTTTATTAATATTAACTTGAATTTATTGCAATTTTAATTTAATACAATGTTTTAATTTTAATTTACAATTTGTGTATGTTCTTTTATGATGACATTTATATACAGAGTGTATATTAATAATTTTCCATTTAAAAATCTGACATGTAATTAACACTTACAAATAAATATGTTTCTATGTTTCTATGTTTCTACAACTGAGAGCTACCTCAAGCACGTGAAAATGACAAATTTGATATGGCGCAAGCATCATTGTGACTTTTGAGACAGGTGTAGGCAGTTTCTCACGTCCGAAGGAAATACTTGGTACCTTCGGCCATTCACGTCTTTCCCGGGTAGTGCTGACGAGAAACAAATCAAAACTAAAATCTTCACAAAATAAAAGGCCCGTTTTGACAGTTCACGCCCATTAAGTTTTAACCCCTAACGCGTAGGTAATAGAAGCGGTTTTTAGGTGCAACTTGTACGCTTTGCTTGTACGCAACAGTTGGCTTTTATTACCTACGCATTAGGGGTTAAAACTTCATGTGCGTGAACTGTCAAAACGGGCATTTTATTTTGTGAAGACTGTAACATTTCAGGTTATACAGTTAATCTACAAAACACGTGACATTGGCGAAATTAACCTGAGTTGTTAGCATGTAACCACCATTAATTAAGATATTGAATTGAATTAACTGAGACAGGGTTATTGATTTATTGATGAGTATTTAACTAGCTCCATGGTCTAGTAGGCTTCACGATTGCCTCTCTCGCAGGACATGCGGGTTCGAATCCCGGTGCAGAGTGCAGAACATGTACCATTGAGACATTAATTTGATCTTAAGTATACTATACGGATGTACTAACGGTGATGGAAAACATCGTGAGTTAACCTTAAACTGCATAGTTGCGGCGACGATGAGCTAAACCCCAGTCACGCAAAATGGAGTATTGAATAGAAACAGAAACATTTACATACAGGCACATACATTGCTTCTACCACACTAGGATACCCTGTGTCGTGGAACCAGAAACAGCGACATCACAAACATGTGAACATCCAAGACCTGGGGTTTTTTTGTTCCCAGCCGGGATTTGAACCTGGGACCTCTCACATGGTAGGCAGATGAGCAACCGCTGTGCCACAGAGGTCGTCGCTATAAATAACTGCTGATGTGCAGTTCCCGGCAATGTGGGAAACTAATGTAGGAGTCAATATTGCCCCCATACATTTTATGGGAATATTGCCGGTCTAATGGCAACATTGCCGAGAACGGCACATCAGTAGCACACCGCCTTGTCACTACAATATGGACGCAAGCGGCGGTTTCATATGTTCGATATTCTGCGCCCGCGCCGCCGCCGCGCCGCCACCGCGCAAGCCCCGCACTCTGGACACAGCTCTGGACGAGGCCACTGATTAGATAATAGTATGAGTGTTAAGTGTATTTCTGTTTTAAGGGTACCGTACCCGAAGGGTGCCAAACGGGACCCTATTACTAAGGCTCCGCTGTCCGTCTGTCCGTCCGTCCGTCCGTCAGCGGGTCCTAGAGCACGAAACGTAATAGCTAGAAAGTTTAAATTTTCACAGAATGTGTATATCTGTTGCCGCAACAACAACAAATACTGAAATACGAGAGATATTACAAATTAAAGGGGGTCCCCATGCAATATGAGACATGTTTTTAATTTTCTTTTTGTTTTGTGCAAACACTACATAGTAAAAAAAGTCGCTTCCCGCTGTCTTTCCCTATGTATCTTTAAAACTACGCAACGGATTTTGATGCGGTTTTTTTTAAATAGATAGAGTGATTCAAGAGGAAGGTTTATATGTATAATACATGCATAATACAGTGTATAGTGAACCGTGCATTGTATGTACCCGTGCGAAGCCGGGGCGGGTCGCTAGTAAAGTATTTATAAAGTAAGTATGCTGAGTATCCGCTGAGCATGCCTCGCTTCCCCAGGTTCAGCGTGCGGCGCGTCATGATGCTGGAGTTCTCGCAGTACCTGGAGAGCTACCTGTGGCCGCAGTACCACGGGGGGGCGTCGCACGCGCACATGATGTCGATAGTCGTGATGCTCAACGAGAAGTTCAGGGAGCGCGTGCCGGCGTGGCAGGTCAGCATTTGTACATCTCTATTGTATATGTCGCAGTAAGATAGTAATAGCCGTGATATGAACATATCCCAAGTGATATAATCATGTGCCGGGATATAGTAATGAGGAATCGTTTCATTACTATCATTCGAGGGATATGATTATGATACGAGTGCAGTCTAGTTATATAATCATATCACTAGACTGATCTAGTTAGATAGTTATGAAATGTCGATTTTCGCACCGATATACTCGTTTGTACACAAATTGACAATATTTTATTTCCGAAAAGAAATGTACAAGGAACCTTATAGTAAGTGCCATAAACTAAATTATAAAACCTGTGTTTTAAGGCCCATATATGCCTCTCCCATTTGTCATTACGATAAATGGGTGAATAATTGAATTCAAATTAATATATTTACATAAAGTGTTATAACGAACATCGATTCTTACAATATCTCTCATTGACCTTTCCAGGCCTTCCTCAAAAGCCCCGAGCAATACCCCGCGTTCTTCGAGCAAGTGCTCCGCGCGACCGTCGCCGACGACGCCTCCAGCCGCAACATGCGGGAGCAGACGGCGCTGCTGCTGTTCCTGAACCATTGCTTCGGAAGTATGGAGGTGCCGCTGTGCAGGGATCAGGTCAAGAGGCTGGTCTCGCTGTCCATGTGGGTCAGCCTGCAGGAAGGTAAGGATTACGCGGCTTTTGAAGTCGTACTGCGCCTGGCTCTGTCGTTAAATTAATTATGTTTTGTGAGAAAATGAGGGCGATTTGCGAGGTATCAAAACCATTGTTCATACAAAATCAGTAAAATTATGACATTGCGTGGACCTAGAAGTTTAATTTTTTCACAGCTCCAAGGGACCATTGACCTGAGTAATCGATATTAATTTCAACATGATACCTCCACGCGTTCCTGAGAAAAGGGGTCGTGGCAGACGGACAGACAGACGGACGGACGGACGGACGGACGGACAGACAAGAAAGTTATCCTATAAGGGTTCCTTTTTTTTCCTTTTAAGGATCGGAACTCAACGGAAATACAACGATGGCCGTGATTTTTTTTATGATGTTATGAACCTAATAAAGTGTCAGCAAAAGTGCACAAAGTTGGTTTAAGCATTTTCAATCCGGATTTTTTAAGACAAAGATGCACCTTCTTGTTCGTTACGGTCTTCATACAAAATACGAAGAAACTTTTTACCCGACCTAATAATACTGGGTCGGAAAAAAAATTAACGCAGCCTCATGCGTGGCGTCTCACAAACCCATGAGTCACAAATAGTTGGGCTGTCCAGGCAGGTTGTGAAGGGTTGTAAAGTTACCCAGAATTTCTCACAATGTTCTTTCCAATTCACCATTTACAAACACACCAACATTCTATCCACAGGGCGAAGAAACCACGAGTTCAAAGCGGTGCCGAAATGGCGCAAGTACTGGAAGGCGATCCAGAAGAAAGACAAGCCAGATCAGCTGGAGAGGCTGGGCTGGGAGCGGCGCTACCTGCAGCGGCTGATGATCAAGTTCATGCGGGTGCTGGAGGCCGTGCCTGAAGAGGGAGATGTGGATGCCAACACTATCAGGTTTGTTCTAAATAATCGGTTAAGTGCCGGTTGGACTCGCGCACGAGGGGTACCGTACCATCGTACAACAAAAGCACTCAAAACAATAAAACAAAAAGGAAAAGAAAATTAAAAAAGATGATGCCCTCACAGTGATTTGAACTCACGACCTACGGATTAAGAGCCTGCAACATACCGGCTGAGCTATCACAACGATATGGGTTGACGCGAAATATACCATCATATTGAAATGTGAAATGTATCAAAACAAGTCTCTTGAATGGGGACCCCCTTTAATTTGTAATATGTCTCACATTTCAGTATTTGTTGTTGTTGCGGCAACACATATACACATTCTGTGAAAATTTCAACTTTCTATCTATTACGGTTGCTCTAGGACCCGCTGACGGACGGACGAACAGACGGACAACGGAGCCAAAGTAATAGGGACCCGTTTGGCAACCTTCGGGTACGGTACCCTAAGAACAGACTGCCTTCAATCTTTCTCGAATATTTTTTCACATGTGTGTTGAGTTTCTCTCTCTTGAATTCACAACGCCACAGTAATTGGCTTTGTAAGATTGGCTCGAGGCTTCGACACATCACCGGGGCAGCGAAGAGTCGGTAGCAGCGCGGGTGTCACATGCAAGACTATGGCCTCAAAGAGAGTGAGGCGCTTGCGCGATGGCGACGACGGCAGGCGCGAATTATCGAACGAGACTGCCGCTTGAATCCATACTAAAGTGACAAGGCGGGTAATGCTAAAGCACGCCCACCTTAGGCCTAAGTGACCGCGCGTTCACTCTGGACGAGGCATATAACATGGCATTTTATGTTTTAGGTTGTGTGTGTGTGTGCGCTGATGCAAATAAATAGATAAAATACAAAATACAAATAAATGCACACCAAACGGGCCCGCGCTGATATGTCAATGTGGCGTTTTGACCATGGAAGCCACCGCACCGCTGCTGTCTCGGTGGTGTGCCGAAATCTTTGTAATCGTGCAATAGCACGAATACAGAAGCAAAAAATAGTAAAGGAAAAAATCAACATAATTTTTACACCCCCAACAGATACTGCGAGCGCTTCCTCGAGCTGATGATAGACCTGGAAGCCTTACTGCCGACGCGACGCTTCTTCAACACGGTGATGGACGACTGCCACCTGGTGGTGCGCTGCCAGCTCTCCGCGCTCTGCCGCCGGCCCGAGGGGCAGCTGTTCTCACAGGTCAGTCGCTGATGATCAGGGATCGGATCGAAGGTGTGAATTTACCTAAAGTTTGTAGTCGGACATGACAAGGAGCAGTTACAACCACTTGAGTTGAGTTGAAAAAATGACTGCACCTTTGTAAAAATATGTGTTTACAAAAGAAAAAAACAGGAATCTAAAACTTAGATAAAAATTAAAAATTTAGTCCAACGCGCTGCAAAAATATATTGTAATAAAAAAAATTACAATTCTGTAATTCGAAAACTGAAACTACAGCTGATCCCGATCCTGACAAAACTTAAGGTCTTGATATTCAGATGTTATCTCCGAGACCTGCTGTTTGAATTTGTGTATTGGTGTACTAAATATGTCTACAGTCTCGAAGTGTGTGTTGAAAGTATCTACCAGTTTTCGCAGAGGTACGCGTAGTCCTGCATTTGTTTTACACTGCGTGGTCGCGAATAGTTTCCGGTCACGCACAGCACGCATGTGAAATGATCGAGGCACCAAATAGCACAATTTACAAATGAGATCTCTGCAGTCGAAATTGTTGTTACATAGGTTATATAATATCGTTGCTTCCAGCTTGAAGCGTTGGTAGGTTGTATAACTTAATTAGCTTAGAATATGAGAGTTTGGTGCGTGGACGATGAAATTTATAGTGCAACGCTCGAAGGAACTTCCTTTGTACGATTCCTTTTGTCATCATGATGGAAACTTGACGAATTGGCACAAAAATTAAACACTGCTGAAATGACAGGTCCCATATTGACCATTTGAAAGTGGTGTAGACGGGGACTTGTCATTAATTAGAAACCAAAATGGGAAATGGTCATATAGGCCTATAGGCGCTGTTATTTGCCAAATAAGGTGGCAATAGAGGTCATCGACCCGCTAAGGAAATGTATGCTATTTCGATGTCGACGACGACGATTCCAATATTCAATAATCTAAACTAAATTAACTAAATATGTGGGTAGGTACTTAGGATTTTTAATTGTAGTTACTGCGATCTCCGCACTAGGCTAACCTGTATCGCGGAGACCGTCAAATCTATTATAGGTTATAGAGCTTTATTTTACCTAACACCAAGGCTTGCCATTGCCATACAACGTAAGGATAAGTTATGACAACGACGTTATTTTTCAAGTAAAAGAAAACTCAGATTGAAAATGATTTATTAATAAAAAATAATTCAAAAAATGAAATACATCTGGAAATAAAATACTTATTTCTGCAATACATTATGCACTAACAGCAATGATATACAATAAACTTAATCATATATTTGGAATCATTCATTAGAAATTTAATTAGAACGTCATATTAAGGTATCTTGATTGTGTTGTTAGTCAGAAATAAGAAAGAATTAATAAACATTGTATAGTTTTTTAATTCGCAAACCTGTATTACAGGCAAGGGACGGAAATTTCTTACTTAGTGAAAAATACCTCGCGAAAGCATCACATTTGATTATCTCTCATTTCATGCTCGTTGCGCTTCATCAGTATTGAGAGTTAGCCAAACCTATCCTACAGACTATTTCAGCAGGTTACATATAATCGTACGTGATTTTCGTCGCCGTGTGCAATCTTACATCACTATTAAATCTTAAATCAATGGTGCCATCAAAACATGTGAATTGTTATACTATTTAAGTATCTTTTGTGAGCACTCAAATCAAATTATCACATTTTACATACGATCTACTAAAACGTTTTTGTGTCATAGTCACGTTTGTCAAAAGCTTCATAACATTTCATTTTATTACGCCACTGCTACTTAAAATTATTTTGTCAAAAAACTGCTCTGTAAAGGCACATTTAATTAGGCGATAATTTAATTATAAAATTGAATTCATCTCCATAATCATATCAGCATCATTTCATTAAAGCTCATTATAATAACTTATCTAATTTCACTCGAGATTCTACCCAATTAACACTGTCTTAATTCTGCATATGCGAGTATTTGTTCAGACCATTGATAAATTCGTGAATAGCTTACATTATAAAACCTGTAATAAATATGTCATTTAATTCTTCTAATCATCAAGACCAGTTACGCGCTCGCAATATGCTGAGAAAAATTACGAAGGTTTTCTTCGACAATTTAACTGAGACACCTCACCCCATATATCTTTGTATGGCGACGGCGAGAGGAGTCTTAACTTAAACCGCTAACTATAAACAGTTATTAGGCGCGATAGTACAAATCCTAATCTAGTAATATGTGTTACCGTTCATATGTGTCATTTCATCCCCCCACTCCCCCGTGGGAACCGGCTCTGCATAGCAACAGCTCTTCTGCAGTAGAAACGTGACATGAGCTTGACGATACACGCACACATAGAACACTAGTATCCCCATCAATAAGTTCACGACTATGTGTGCGTAGAGTAGGCCGTCGAACTTGAGCCATGACAGCAGCAGGAACAGCCACCACACCGTCAGTATGAGGAACAGTTGCAGGAATAGGTCGAAACTGGAATAAGGAAAGTATACTCTGTTAGGTCACCCCTTATTTAACAATGTAATGTTTTGGCTTGCCCAGGGCAGCACTGACATTGTACATGTCTTATGGGTCCGTCTTGGGCGAGAAATGCCGAAATGATGTACGGTCGCCTGCGCCTAAAAGTATACAATATATGACGCAGGCGATCAGAGATCTAGATAAAATTGAGATAATTGAATTTAAGATTTTGGTGAGACTTTTATATTATGATTCGATACTGGTATTTCAATCAAGTAATTGCATCTTACCATCCTTTTAATTTGTGGTGAATTCTGCCATATATGTTTATCCTCTTGATGACTTTCAGTGTAGTTACATAGAAGAAGATATTGAACAATAGCGTGAATGCAATCGGCGTAAAGAAAATCGCAATGCCCAGCCATCCTGTAACAAATAACATAGTTAACTCTAATAAGTACTCTATTACTTACCATAGAATTAAAATAATTTAACTATACAAATACCATAAAAGTATTCAATATGGGAAATCCTTCTTTTTAGGGTTCCGTACCCGAAGGGTGCCAAACGGGACCCTATTACTGAGACTTCGCTGTCTGTCCGTCCGTCCGTCCGTCTGTCTGTCACCAGGCTGTATCTCATGAACAGTTGAAATTTTCACAGATGATGTATTTCTGTTGCCAACTAATACTAAAAATCAAAATAAATTTAATATTAAAGGGGGCTCCCATACAACAAACGTGATTTTTTTGCTCATTTTTGCTCGATATTGATAATGGTAGCAGGTAGACGCTTAAAATGTTCACAATATATTGAGTATATTATTTACTTAAAAAATAAATAATTAAAATAAAATTAATATTCCCCCATACTTTTTTTTTTTGCGGTTTTTTGGTACGGAACCCTTCGTGCGCGAGTCCGACTCGCACTTGGCCGGTTATTTAGTACCCATGTACTCTGTTCGTTCCTTTATTTAACTTTTGACAGTTCCTTATTGCATGCGTAAATAAATTATGGGTTGTGAGATGTCAATACCTACTTAATTCACATGCTCAGCTCCATACAAGATATTGGTTATTGGCATCAGCCTCAAAAAACAGAACTAATTTGTCTTTCCATACCAATAGTCTCCTGCTCATAATCATCAGTCAGTATGGACGAGGAGAACTGAGTCCTCATCCTCCTGTAAGGGTTGTTGCTTGTGTCTAGCAGGAAGTGCGCGCATATCGCCATCGCAGTCATGAGCACCACACTGGACCACACCACGCTGGAGTAGTAGCAGTATTTACGCACGTCCGTCACGCGGAGGAATACGTTGCGGGATCTGAAATAATATACTCAATTTCTTAGGTTTTTAAATGTTGTTTTGAATAATTTCTTAGGTTCTTAACTACTAGCTCGTCCAACGTCCACGAAATACCCAGTAGTGTTGCCGGATAATCGATGTTATATCGATTATTCTAAGTTCATATAAATAATCTAACAAATCGATCTAGTATCGATTATATCGATGCTTTCGATTCTCATAATTGTACCAATATAATCGATTATAATTGCTGTTTCTGATAATAAAATCGATTATATCGATAGTATCGATGGTGAGAAGCAATACGATATAATGGATTAAATCGATTTTTATACTTGTACCAATATAATCGATTTGTTAGATTATTTAGGTACTACTAATCGATTATCCGGCAACACTAATCATAGGTTTTGAAGGTAGGTAGAAATAAAATCGCGAGCTGTGGACTTTAAATTAAATTAAATTAAAATTAAATATCGTTTATTTTCAGGCTTCTGAGGCCCATACATTAAATTAAATTACATCATCTTTAGACCGACGGGGTGGCGTGTTGAATGGATACCATACTATCCAGGCTATAGGTGCCGCCACGTCCATCCACGACGACGCGTGACGTAGCTATTTGCATCTTTCTCTTTCATCGGGGCACTCTGATGAACCACAAAGATGCAAATAGCTATGTAACGCGTCATCGTGGATGGCGGTACCTATAAATGTGGGCACAATTGTGCCTCTGCCACCCCGTATCGGAAAAGGCGTGACGCTGTGTTCTTAGACAGGGCATTGCTGTTCTTTGATTTAGTTGCCAGGATGTTTACTATCTCACTTGGTGGCATTTCCCATTGCATTAGCTAACACTACACTGACAATATGAAACCTCCGTATGATCGTGCTTGCCTACTGGTACTGTATGTACGTAGTTTGTGTCTAACTCATGACGACGCGTCGTGATTTTATTACCATCGATCGTTAAATGATACGATTAACATTATGTATATTAATGTACCTACATGATGCAAGTCCATTGCCGGCTCATTGGAATAAAAGCATACAAGGGTTATTTCCAAGCTGTAGTAAGAGGCAATACAATGCCATATTTCGATCATCAAGAAGACCATTTAACTCATGCAACTTACTTGAATGTTTTCGATATGTAGAAGCCATAGCTGTTCAGCCAAAAGAATGTTCCCAGAAGGCTGACATACAAGACTATATCTAAAAACAAATGAATATTACATTAGGATTGTCATGACAAGATATAAATTTACATTCGCACAGTCCAGTTCCAATACCTATTCAACTATGGCATTCTAGGAGTAAGTTGATATTGATAAATAACTGATCCTAAAGCTTCTTGAATTGAATTGGAATTTCTTTCTAGCTATCTAATCAGGCTCCTGCACCTACTGTTGAGTTGAGGCTTCCTCTTCATTACGCTATTTATTACGGTCTTGGATCCATAGTTGCCTGACAGTGTTGGAGATGTCATATTATAATAGATTCAATGACCATACAAAAATTATAATAAATTAAAGGATAACCAATTGACATACCAGCAACCATGAAGCTCACATGATTCCCCAACTCAGTAAATATTCGGACTAGATCTGCCGCTTGAGCAAATATAAGGCACACATTTATTGTAGTCACTATGTTGCCCGCCAAGTCCCTCAATGTTGGCAACACAAAATATATTATAGCCACAAGCAGCAGCAGCACTATAGTGATCGCATGAAATATAGGATTTATGATCTTCTTCATCACAAAATCAGAGTCACTCCAATTTATCTTCACCTCAGGTACACAGACTAATGCATATTCTGCTGTCATATTTGTCTTAGTCATTAATATCTGAAAAAAGCAAATATTCCTATTATCTTGACAGGATAGAAGACATTTCTAAGATTAAGTACACAATGCTTCTTTACAATACCTTATCAATACAGTATTTGTTTTGAACATGTATGTATGAAGCAGGCTCCTTAACATCCGGAATGCTGATATGTTCATGGATGCCAAATGTGTTGGTCATCATGGCATCTTCTTGGAGATTGTCGGAGCTATGCTCATGGTGAATCAAATGCTTGAGTCGACCATCGGAAAGAAGTTGTAACCTGCAAAATTGTTTAGAAGCAACATTATCGCCCAAGCTATTGATTTATTCATTGACAAATAACAATTACAAGATAAATTTAGAGGGAAATTCATAAACCTCAACAAATAATCAAGATTTTTATAGCAAATCACTTTACTTTTGACAGCTCAAAATTTAATTAGAATCTGTAATGAAAAGTAGTGTCTGATATAAAGTAAAGAATTAAACGGAGTTACATACTCATCCTCAGATTTAGCAAATGAGTATATTGCCCGCTGTTGGGTAGTCTCACAGTCTGGTACTCCTGTCACATAACGATAGTATTTTATCTTTGTGTCCTTCCCATCCTCTGTTTTGAACTTCGGTGACCAAACACCTGTAAGAAAAGCTTAGCATAGAATCAATAATGAAATATGATGCTAAGCTAGTGTTTCATTAGTGTGTGTACTAACTTTTATTCACGTTTTCCGCTAGTCGGCACTTAGAGTCTATCATCAGCTCGTTGGTTTCGCAGCATTTGTTGATTCTCACGGCATTCTGCTGCTCGGAGAGATCGTTCAAGTCGGTGTAAACTCCTTCAGAGAGCGAACTGTGCACCATACACCACAGGACTGGAAAAAACGCGAGGCTCACCCACATGGTGTAAAACGATATTCAGAAAATTTTCATCACAAATAAAATTTATCAGTCTACGATGCGGTTTTTCATAAAATAAGGCACTTTCTAAACATTTTTACGGCTGAAAAACTAAAAACAAAGCACCATTTGTGTGTGCAAGCGAAATGTGACAGACAGGGACAGGCTCGCTCTGAGTCAGTGAGTGACAGCCAAGCCAGGTCGCGTTCCGTGACATCGCCGTCAGCGCCATAATCGATTACAGGCAGAGCGTCTAGGCACACCCACCTCGGACACTCCATAGAACGCTCGTAAAATAATCACCTATTACTACTACATAACCAAATGATGTTTGTATACGTGCAAATGTGTGCGTAAACTTTGCTGGGGCTGGTGGCGGGCGCGGCAAATGCAGCGATATTAAAGTATACGCGTCGTCCATCACTCGTCCGGCGCGGCGTTCAGCCCTGCCTGTCTATTGATCCTCTAACGGTTAGAGGATCAATAGACAGGCAGGGCTGAACGCCTGTCTATTCATTAGAGTCTAACCAATCTTTTGACGCCAGGGGGGTGGGGTGCGGTATCTGAATCAGCGCGGGGAAGGGAGTGGCCGTTCTGTACGGAGTACTATTATCTCTTCTGTGGTCTAGGTACAATACAATATGCCATCGTTTTGTATCGCCACCAAAACTGACTCGGATCGGAACGGCTTCGTAGACGCTGTAATCGATTTTGTCGTGACTCGGAACAGGGGGAACCATGACAGCCGTTAGATTTGACGGTTGTGGACGCGTTTTGTTAGTGCATTGTAAAAAAACTGGGTTTCGTTTTGTGAAACTTCGTTGTTCGATTTTTGCATTTCTCTGTACATTCAATTAAATTTATTAGTTTCTGTTATCCTGAAGATAATTCATCGCAGGTATTTAGGCCGGCCACATATAACCGGAATTTTTCCGATTCGGAATCCCGAAACGGGATTCAATCCCATACGAATCCGCAAAAATTCCGAACGGAAATCTTCCGTATGTATGTGGTAGATTCTCAGGGTAGATTCATATTTACTGCGTTCGGGATGATTCCGTTAGGGAATTCCGAATTGGAAAACCGACTGTATGTGGCGGCCCTTACTTTAAATCAATCCGTAACAGACTTAATTTGTCAAGTCATGTCAATCTTATCCACAAGCATCATAGGTGAATAGGTGATACTACTGGGTGACCACTAGTCGTAGAGAAGTTTTGTCGGTTCGGCCGGAAATAAAACGTAAATAGTGAAAATTAACATATGATATATATTAAAATTATGTAGAATCATATTTAGGTAAAGGCCCCGCCAAAGTTCTGGGCTTCTGAATGCTGCTTTTCGCCTGGAGTGGGTAGCGGCGCATAGATACAACTATGCCAGAAATACCTAATACATGAGTGTGTGAGAGATAGACGTGACAGGCGGACAGCTCTCTCTCACGTCGAGGAATCCGGGCAGGGCCTGTCTGTACCTGCACACTGCACACATGTTTTTTTTCTACTACTCTACATGCGCAATCAGTATTGACCCTAATATTCATATTCAAGTAATAGCGGCCTGTGAGCCTTTTGTACCTATATATCAGTTATCAAAAGCTGGCGCGTTCAACACATTCACACGTTGCGTGCGCTTGTCTAGTGTCTTAATTAGCGCGGGGCGTGAAGTTGCGCTGCATAGGCACTAATTAATAATACTAGTCTGTCTGTCTCTCGACGCGTTCAAACTTATGAGTATATGAAGGAGACAGTAACTGTTTGCTTTTATTGCTGCTTATAAATATAGAGTGATTTTTTTACATTCGTGTGACGTTTCAATCGAAGGCGTTATTGTGATTATTTAACTATTTCGATTTTTAAACATACTGTAAACTGATATTGCATAGGTGTTGTGAGTACTGTGAACGTGCCAGCTCTAAATATCTGATCTATTATACTTTTTATTATATTTTGAGACCCCTGAGATACCTACCTACTGCAATAACGTATTGAATTGCTAGGGATGAATGTTCGAAACTAACACTGAAATAGGGAACAGGAATAAATTAATATTTGGTATTTGACACAATTAATCACTATAACACACTACTTAACTAATCAGGAATATTATGCATTATATTATAATGTTAGCTAATTATTTACATTAACAGCGTAAACGGTAGCACGTTAATTAACAAATAAGTAATCAATTATATTAGCTATATCTACTCGTATGGCACAAAAGATAAGCCTGCAGTACAGATATTTACATAGAGATTTGTAAAGCGCAGCACACACCAAAGCCGCCGACCCTCCCACGACACACAGCCCGCCGACACAACCCGGCGGCCTTTATGAAAAGAATCATGTCGGCAACATGCGCCCGCGCGTGCTGCCCGCCGACTTATTGGCGGCTTGCTTACGCAACTCATTTTCCCGGTGACACTCGAGCTGTAGTGACGTGGCAATCACAAACTGTCAAATAAGTTCCTCATCTCAAGTCGCCGACTGCCGCCGACAAAGTTTTCCGACTTGCAATGAAATAAGTGAAGTCGCCAACTAGCCCGTCGTCAAAAAGTTGCCGACATAATGTCGGCGGGTCGGCGACTTTGGTGTTACCGCGCTTTAGATATATACATGCTTGCATGTTATTGATTATTATTAACAATTAAAATATGAGTTTCTTCAGTGAGATTGATTTCATGATTTGTCTATCTATAATAGGTAGAGACCGCCCCAAATATCTTCCGTTAGAGCGAAAGAGAGACAGAGAGGTCATAACCGAGCCGCTCCTATCACGCACGATAAATAAACTTCTGAATGAGGAAAAAAAATAATGGTGATTAAAAATCCTAGTTATGCAGGATGTTTGGAGTATGGAGCATTTTTTTTGGGGAGTACCTAGAGGACATCATTCTGAACAACTTTTACTATAAAGCGATTTGATCAGAAACTTTTGACATTTCAATACATTTTGTGCCGAGATGATTTGTACAGAGAAGTGAAAATCGGTTTGATAGTGAAAGTTGTTCTTGCAAAAACAGCCTTTAGCAAAACACAAATCGCTCGGAATGACGAGTATTATTGCTGTATGTTTTTTCACTAGCTTGTTTATCACGAGTGTCAGCGTGACTTTGCTTTCCCATAAACGTTATTTTATTAATTTTGTTCGATAGAAAAGTCTCCTGAAGTTGCCAGAAAATCTGTCTGTCACGATGTTTTATTTTACGGTGCGACCGCATCTGAATTTGTGTTCTTGTTATTTATCTAATCATTATAAAAATGGCACAGTATGTTCCTCAGTTAGACTTACTTAGCTTGGCTTTAACCTTTTTTTTAATTTTATTTCCTCTAAAAATAAGTTAAGGAAATTCTAAGTTCTGATTGCCTAGGGCCCGCCCTTAACTCCCCAAAAAGTTTTGTCGCTCCATACTCCCAAGCACCCGGTATGTATACTATCTAGAATTCTAGATCCTATTTGTGACAACTTTGATTTGATCCCGCCATGATTTGATGAATTCCTCAAATACTGCGTTGAAAAGTCTCACACTTACATAAAAATATACATAGAAAAAAATGCTGTAAAGCTAGCGACACCCAGTGTTGGCCCTAACAATTTTGAGCAAGATCCCATCAGTTGAGCCTCACTTCAGTGTGGTCTTCATCGATCATGTTCTGGTCTTCCGAGTCTTCGTGGGGGCTCAGCTTGGCGGCCCAGCGTCCGGTGAGGGGCATGCAGCAGCCGTCCCCTGCCAGCCCGAGAATGGCTCGTCTCCGGAACACCACCAGGATCAAGAAGATCACGATGCCTTGGAGGCAGTTGAACGTATCCATAATTTGCCTGGTGATCGGAATATAGAAAAATAAAATAGGTACCTACATATTTAAAAGTGTGGCAACTGGTAAAGTGTGGCACCTGGTAAAGAGGAGATGTATTCCCGCCAATGGGTGAATGTGGTCTTGATGGTGATAGAAATGTTAAAATGAGATTTCGATGGATTTCATTCAGCACGTTGTGTGCATAGCCATCATATTGGAACATTATTATTGGCGATAAGTGGACATGCCCGACTGCCGAAAGCATCCGGACAAATGGATAAATAAAATACAGAATGGTGGCCTTATTTAAATTCAATATTTCCTGAGAGGTCGCTGCCTTATATGGGATGCGACCTACGTATGCACTTTTGCTCCATCCCACATTGGCTCAACTGTGGTTACCCCTGGTGCTGCTGCTGAATCAGCGGCGCGGCAAAAGCGCATAAAATACGCGCAGCTAATGGAAAATTATCTGTTTGTTCCTTTGGCCGTCGAGACCACTGGGGTATGGGGTTCTGAGGGTAGGGCCTTCATCAGGGACATCGGCCGTCGTTTGAGGGACCGAGGTTTTGGCAACCGCTCCGGGGCTTTCCTGGCCCAGAGGATTTCGCTCGCCGTGCAGCGCGGTAACGCAGCCAGCGTTATGGGCACCTTTGGTCCGGGCGATTCTTGGGGCGGTTTGTTTGTATAATTTTATATTTATAATTGGACTTAGATAATTACTATTAGATGTGACAGTACAAGGACCATGATATTATTTCAAGGTTAAGAACGTCGGCAGTGAAATGTGTTTTAAACTTGTTAAGAATATGTATTAATTTATATTTTTAAAGTCTGAATGTACATTCCTTCTTTGTATCTTTTTGTGTTTTGTCTTTTATGTGCAATAAATATTTCCTGCGAATCCTACCTAATCTACCCTTTATTCTAAAAATAAGTTTTATACATTTCATATCTTTGCTCCAGCTAAGAAGCTTAAATTAGACGCTGCATCCAGAAGGGCAGTAGGAAAAATAAAAATAAAGTCCCCACTTACCATATGACATGACTCTGTCCGTGTGCGAAACTGGCAATTTCAAATATCCACGAGATGCCCATTACCAGGAATAACTTCAGTGAAAGAAGGAAACTGTAACAAGTCATAGATAGTTTTTTTTAACAGGGGGCTTAATTCCACAGAGCTTATTTATTGGATTGAACCTTTCAAGTCAGCAGTCATTGGTAAACCCTTAAAAATTACAGTTTTTAAAGTTGGTCACTTACTTGAATTTGAGGCGATTCAGCTTGCTCACTTCATACTTCATCGTCTGTCGCCATAACTTCAAAGAAGACAGCATGAACAAGATCACGTTGCTGGCAATCACGACTGCGACTGGGCCGTAAAAGTACGCCCAAGTTTCTGTGCGGCCTGTAAAAAAAAACTCATCACAGTAAAACACATGGGTGTACTAGGTAGCCTAGGCATACAGAAGTAACAAAATAAAAACCGGCCAAGTGCGAGTCGGACTCGCGCACGAAGGGTTCCGTAGGTACTATTTATCTATAAAAAACGTAAAAAAACACTTTAGTTGTATGGGAGCCCTCTTAATATTACATTTCTTTTGTAATTTAGTATTTGTTGTTATAGCGGCAACAGAAATACATCTTCTGTGAAAATTTCAACTGTCTAGCTACCACGGTTCATGAGATACAGCCTGGTGACAGACAGACAGACAGACGGACGGACGGACAGCGAAGTCTCAGTAATAGGGTCCCGTTTGGCACCCTTCGGGTACGAAACCCTAAAAAGATGGAATTACCATTTATTACTTTTTCGCGCTAAATCTACAGAACACATTAGACTTGATAGCGGCTTACAGAAATGATATGTTTATAAGGAAGAACACATTTAACTTTGATTCATCTGAAAACATATTTACTTATTTATACTTACTTATACTTTATTGCACAGAAAACATATTACACACATAATATTGGAAAAAGAAATGTTTAAAGGCAAGCTTATCTCTATATTTCAACCAACCTTGGAACCAACAGTTATTTGACCCAATGCCCGGTTTCAAATGGTTGTGCTCAGTGTAATTGCTGATCACAGTAACCAATGTCATGAAAACAGAACTTCCCCAGGCGTACGCTGAGTATATAATGAATTGTTTTCTAGGCGTCTTCTTCAAGTAGGCGGAATCACTGGAAATAACATAAAATTTAATTTTAGGCTTATTGTACTTTGTGTAATATGACCATCTCCTCGTCCGACTCTTTCACCAAAATAATCTTCAATTACTAGGTGTTTCTTTTTACTAGGTGCTTCGACATTATCGCCATGCGCCTCATATTCGTCCTCACTACATGTACAGTGCTCAGAGAGTACAGGAATACCAAACTCATTTATCAGGTGGTTTGTTGACTTACTTTATTGTTCGATAAACGTGGATGGAAATAACATTCATCCAGAAGAATGTTGCCATTATCCACAAGTAGATCATGAACCCTGAAATTGTTAAAATATCGGGTTATAGATTCTTCCTCTGGATTTAAAGAATTGTCTGCACTAAAAAACATTATCTTATCAGGTTTGTATTAACTAACCAATGAAATGGCATAACTCGTTTTCGTAACCAGGATCCAGTTGCAGCGTTCCCAATGCTAGGAAACCTAGACACATGCTGATGCACAGAGACACGTAGCATAGACCTTCTACATCCCTGAAATTATAAATACAGAATCAATAACAACAATCAACAACGTTACATCAACAACAAAACATCCTTTATCTACTATCACTCGTTCTGTTTTGGTCGCTTCGGTGAATCTAACTAAATATGACTCTAACCTGAGTCCTGGTGAAGGGTATTAGAGAAAAACATTGCCGATCGAAGCACCTATTAGACCATTATCTACTTCATTACTAACCTTAACTGAGGAATATACAAATAGACGCCCAGAGTGATCACAAGGAACACCACAGACACCAGGGTCAAGACCCCGCTCACTTGTTGACTGTTTTCAGGGCTGTCGAAGCAGACTATCCCAACCGACATGTTGCCCAGCAAGGGGAGGCTCTGATTCCGTAGCATCGTACCAATGCAGTATCTGAAACGAGAGTTAGCATCATTTATCATCAGCCCTCACATACCTTCGCCCAAACAACGCTATTATACCCTATGCAATATAAGAGGCAGCTTGACAGTTAACCTAAAACTTCATGAAATCCAAATAATAATATCCATAAGTGCTGTTAGCAGTGATGGCGATGACAACTCTTCTGTTAGTTCAACTGAATGAACGATTTCGATTCTTTCCGATTGTTTTGGTAACACACCTACCCTGTTACCACAAAAAATATTAAACGTAATTTAACCTCAAAACTAACGTCAAATCCCATACATTTTTGTTTTTAAACAGGTGTTGAACGGGAGTTTAGTTTTTTGTAGTAAGGCCCTAGTGTTTAAGAGGGGATTTTATGAAGTTTTAGGTTAGCTGTCAAGATGCCTGTTATATTGGTTAGGGTATAAGTATAAGGCCAGCTATTTGCGCTCTTTTAGCCTCGTGCGGGTTTCAGTCACGCACGCACCCGGGTTTTACTTGGGATCTTGAGATTGACCCCAGCGCTGATTTTTACCTGGTTGTATTGTACCTCAACGCGGGTGCTGCCAGTATGGCGCCAAGCTTTAAGCATGACAAATAACGCTAAAATAAATCAGCGCTTAAAGTCCACTGCTTCCTGGTTAGGATTAATTTTAATGGTATTTATTCTCCGGTAGAATATAAGAATTTAGAATTTAGTTTGCTATCTATTTCTCATTTTAATTTTGCCAATTCATTTCAATTTAAAGCCAGCTTGATACCATTTAAAATCCTTCTTTATCTCTGAAATCTTAAAGGAAAGATTCATCGTATCAGTGTTGGTTCCTTTCAGGGAGCACTTATCCAGTGGAGAGCGCATAGATACATTTTCCTTTGAAACACAACTCACCAATTTACAGGCGGCGGGGGACGAGGTAAGAGAGCTGTGATGGTTAGCCGCTGCGAAACTGTCTGGCGGCCCGTCATCGTACATAGGTTGCGTATGCGAACGTTTGTTGAATACATGCATTCCCCCGCAGGCGCAGTCAATTGGATATATAGTCTCTGGTTCCTTTAGTCCGAAATGTGCCAAAGATATTATTTTTCAAAGAGTGAATCTTACTCATCAGGGTTGGTGGAGAACGCATAGTTCGGTGCATTAGACTCGTAGATCGCACCGTTCTTGACGTAGACATTCTCTATCAGAGCCATGCCGGCTTCACATGTTATGTTGACTCTTGACAGGTTGCTGCCCCCCGCGCAGTAACCCTTGGCTATTATCAGCCCGCCGTTCGGACAGCACTCATTCGCGAGGACTGCTCCGCAGCTGATCAGCAGAAGACATAGAATTTCCTGAAAATAGCAGAGAAGTTTGTCAGAACTAATGTGATGCGAGAAGCTTCACCGAACCGTAATTTTTCAACCCTCGAATATGGTAAATGTAGCCCATTAATGTCCCCACCGAGGGGCACAGGCCTTTACCCGGATCCGAGTAAGATTGAGCCATACTCCACCACGCTGGGTCAGTGCGGGTTGGTGGAGGGGTTTTACGAATATGGTAATAGCAGACTTTAATGACTTGACAATTTTATTAATTTCATACAGTTCGTAGATTCATCTCGAATAATAAATAATTTACATACTCGCACATACAGTGAGTATTCTGTAGTAATCATGTGTTGTGATTGTGCGAGATGAATATATTTCAAAGCAAACGTTCCGCTGTAATCAATATGACCTTAAATCAAAAACTATTATCAGTCTGTGGGTTAAGTACCCGATATGTATTGACTTGCGTATCGGTTAATGCATTACATGTTTATATTACTTAATACAAATATCAGACGAATAAGGGCGAACAAAAATAGCCATTTTAAAGCTGTGCTATACAGGGTGTAACAAAAGGGTGTAGTCATATTTTAGGGGGTTGTTAGGGAGACCATTCTGAGCAACTTTTACTATGAAACCGATTTGATCAGAGTAACTTTATTTTTCATTGCTCCATACGTTTTGGTCCGGGCGGTCAGCTGATTTGTATAGAGAAGTGAAAATTAAAGTTGCTCTGATCAAATCGGTTTCATAGTGAAAGTTGCTCAGAATAATGTCCCTAACGGCCGGCCCCCTGAAATATGACTACACCTTTCTGTTACACGCTGTATGGACATGAATCAACACTTATCTTCATATACTTTATTGCACAAAATAATACATTTTACAATGGAAAGTGGACAACACAATATGACAAAGGCGAGCTTATCTCTATTAAGAGATTTCTTCCAGCAAACCTAGTATGGACAGGAAATAATTGAAGTTATATCCCACAGGACTTAACACAGAACATTACATATTTCTATCTCCGAATATTTATAAAAGTGGTGGCTGATAGAGGGCTAACAATCTCTGGATGCACGTATTAGTGCAGCCTACATACTTAGACTACAATCATAGTTTCGATCAGATGAAGTTATTCCAATAGTATCTGCGCCCCTATGCAAAATAGTCCCTGTAAGCACAGATACTATAATATTATACTAATACAGATAGACCACCTAGAACAAAATATGACACCGGCGTAAACTGAGATGCTACGACGGAAGCTTCTTTAGTTCGAGGCCATTCTCGCTTGGTGCAGCACCATCGAAAAAATGCAAATACCACGAGATGGCGCTAAGATATAAAGGATTTATTCTAAAGTTAGCGCCACCTAAAATTATTTTAATTGAAACCATGGCGTTTAAAGCACAAATCTTACACCTCACGCCATCTCTTTTTTACAAAGGGTTACTAATTCTAATTTGTATGGGATGAGCACATTGTGCTATAAGGCACAAAATCCATACTTAGTTCGGGAGGAGTAAGAGTACTTGATAGTGGCTCCACACGTGTACGTTATTTAATACACTGTTGTGATACGTGCTATTATGTTATGGGTCAAGTGATTAAATACGACATTATTCATAACGTCCGGACAAGTTGAAACTGGGCATTAGGAATATGGTCAGTTGGTCCATAGCTGAACAATATGAGCTGATAAAGGTTGTGCCTTTTTTAAATGACTTAGTTATTTTTGCCCGGTCACTACGCATAATACCTGTCTATCACTTGGTCTACAGCACATATAGCGTGTTTCCACCCACACATTCCCGCACACAAACTAATTTTAGATGCCACATGCACAATAATCAGCAATAACTGACGGTACTCTCTGTGCCATTTCAATAGTTCATTGTCCTGCTTCATTTTCACAGACAAAAGCATTATCATTATCATACAATATGCATGTGTACACTTCCAATGGAATATGAAGTTATATGAACGAGAAATGGCTCAAAGAATTACATGGGTTAGCATGAATTCGGATGTAATCACACCAAATCTCACGCGGGGAGAAAAATAAGAAAATCGTCAAACAAAAACACCCCTAATGAGCGTCACTAATTATGGAATAACCTTTCTAATGTAATAATGTAATACCCGTTTATAAAAAAAAATCTGCTCAATCGATTTGTATATTTTCAGCATTTAAACATATTTTTATGTAAATAAAAACATTTTTATGTATGATAGAAAGTGCCGTTGTTGACAATGTTGCCATTTGTGGGAATATAATGTATTGGGGGCCCATATTATATTCTATGGCAATATTGCCGGCAACGGCACATCAGTATGTTACAGTAGTTGTGATGTTAAATGTGAGTGATGTCAAAAAATCATGTCCTGTCTAGAAAAAAAGTGGCCAAGCGCGAGTCGGACTCGTCCATGAAGGGTTCCGTAGTAGCACCATAATACACCCTGGTACACCTAGCCCAAATATCACTATCATTCTTCACTAGCAAATAATTACTTTGGTTTCATAGTGTTTGTATGAATGACAAAGTTATAATATCTTTGCGGTTTTTGATAAATGTTTTATATCTTAAAAACTGCTTATTTTATTTTTTCAAACCAATTTTCGTTGAAAGTGTGTATCTATTGAGATACACAGCATGAATTTTTTTTTACTCTCTTACTTTAAAAGTTAGAGGGGGGGACACATTTTCCACTTTGGAAGGGTCTGTCTCTTTAATGATTTACTTTGAGAAAAATGGTTTCAGGAACCTCAACGTCATTTTTACAGACCTATCTATAGACTCCCCGCACATACGTATGTATAGTTTTGATGAAAAAAAAAACATTTTGGTTTTAGTTCCATGTATGGGGAGCCCCTAATTTTTAATTTTTTGTACAAAATTCGTCAAGCGGTTGACAGAATACGTCTACATACCAAGTTTCAACTGTGTAGTCCTAATAGTTTCGGAATAAAGTTGCTGTGACATACGGACGGACGGACAGACAGACTTGACAAAACTATAAGGGTTCCTTGTTTCAAGTTCAAGTTAAGTTCATTGCTTCCATAAAGTACATTTCTCTACGGAACCCTAAAAAGCGTTTTGATAGTTTATCAAAAGTATCTGCAAATAAAGGGAAATAAGAGAATATGTATCTGTTTACGATAACACCTAATGATTATGACTATTAAGTAAAGTGTCGTGTGATAATCACAAAATAGGTATTCAAAATATGACAAACAGGATTTATACATTTAAATTATACCTGACTCTATGATTTCTTAGAACAAACGTTATTACATGTTTGCGTATTGCTAAAATTATATCGACGCAATACGCAGGAAGGTGGTCATATCATATGTGTCACTTGTTTTAGGTAATAGTCAGTTTGTCATAGCGTCACGCCTGTTCCCATACGACGCGGCAGAGGCACACTTGCGCCAACATAACATTTAACTCGCCTAACCATGGCCTTACTTTAAATACTGATTCATCTGCAGGGCTATGTATTCAGGTCGGAGCCAAGTCAATAGGCCATACTCCAGACCAGGAGTAACAATGATATGCAATGAGGGTAATTCAATTAGTTATCTCGGCCAATGTCGGTCATCAATAAAAATGTTTTGGTTAAATCGGAAATCTGTAAGATTTCTTCATTCTCTTACGTACACGAACGTAAAATGCAGGCTTCAGTTCGAGGGAAAGATATTGCAAAATGTCAAAGTTATTCGGGTTTTCACGTTTTCACTATACACTTTTAAAATAAACTCACAACAAACATCATATCCTATAACTGAAATATTTCTAGGTGTAAAATGTATTCAGAAAATTGACCCTTCATCTTTTTTAGGGTTCCGTACCCGAAGGGTGCCAAACGGGACCCTATTACTGAGACATCGCTGTCTGTCCGTCCGTCCGTCCGTCTGTCTGTCACCAGGCTGGATCTCATGAACCGTGGTAGCTAGACAGTTGAAATTTTCACAGATGATGTATTTCTGTTGTCGCTATAACAACAAATACTAAAAATCAAAAGAAATGTTATATTAAGGGGGGCTCCCATACAACAAACGTGATTTTTTTGCTCGATATTGATAATGGTAGCAGGTAGACGCTTAAAATGTTCACAATATATTTAGTAAATTATCTACTTAAAAAATTAATTTTATCGACCCGTCTAGGTACCTAGTTGTCCCTAACAGTAAACATTGAACAGAAATAAATAAAATAAAAGTGGTACAAAAAAACGTTATTTATTATTATTATACTGTATTATCATTTTCATAGTTATTTTCCGTTCAATCCTTTATTTTACTTTTGTTTGACATTTCCTTCAATATTTTACACAATCTAGGAGTTCGGTACAGTCAAAATTTAAATTATTCGCTGAACTATAGTCCACTGAGTATAGTTCTAATTTCACATATCCACTAGTATTTCCACATAGGAACTTACATTTATTTTAACCTACATGCTGGTTTCCTCCGCTAAGATAACCTAAACAACGACCTGCCTAACAGGGACTGTTATGTGTAACATCATTCAGCGGGTACAAGTGGATCAATTCCTCGTCTGAGTTTATCCCTAACACTATAGGGTAATACATAAATCTATGACATGCTGTATGAATCCCGACTGGAGTGGAGAATCAGAAAAGCTAATACCCGCTAGGTCTTGGATGTTTATGCGTATGAGTCGATTGACGTTGCTTTTTCCCACGAGACTGAAAGTCAAGTTGGGGGTTAGGGTGTAGCGATTAGGGCAGTACGGTAGTGCTGCTTCCAAAAAACTATTTTGACTAAGAAATAAATGAGAATTTTTTTTTAGAAAATTTGTCACGGACTGAGTCTTACAATAGGAAGCATAGCAGCAGGGTAGTGTGAGGCCGGAAGCAAGATTAATACGAGGCTGTTTCACATCTACATTTCCGTGGTATCTCTAACGCCCGGATTCTGGAAGAGCGATCAAATGTAACAGACTGTCTCATGTCAAACACATTTCAGCCAATCTCGTGCCGCTTGTTATATCTGGCCACTCTTACAGAAACTCAGCATTAAATAGACAATGATAAATATTTATTATTTAAAAAATATTGCTTACCCTCATGTTGCTTCCAAAAAATTCAAACCCAATTTACAATAGGTCCACCACGAATGCAGTTGTCCTTTCGGCCACTGACCGCTGCTATCACTATCGCCTACAAATAGATAAATTGACGATACAAAAACAATATTTCGTTGATAGCATGAACTGCAACGGTGACATGCGTGCGCGCCGCTCACTGTCACAACACAAGTAAGCTATAGTCTGAGGCTACTTTGGATGGCTCGCGGCGCGTGGCGATAAGGTGAGACCGCACTACGCGACAGCGGAGCGACGCGACCCGACGCGACCCGACGCGACACAGCACAACATATTCTTTCAAGACGAACGTAATGAGAAACCGCACTATCCGAGTCGACAGCGGAACGACGCTACACGACCATGGGGCCCAATTCTCGACCATTCGAATTAAAACCGTATACGCAAATTGTCTACGACGACATTTCTTTTCTTTTACGTCTACGCTTTTAATTCGCATGGATGAGAATTGTGCCCCTGCGCGACATAGTTAGGTAACTAGGCAAACTTTCCGTGTAGTCTCGTTGTCCCCCTAATCCGTGTCTCCCATAATTTTTGAACATCGATCTTGTAATAAAATATTAACTTTTAGTCCCGTTGTACCCATCGCCTCTGTCTTCACTGAATGGAGACAGAGGCGATGGCTGCATCGGGACTAAAGTCTTCACAAAATAAAAGGCCCGTTTTGACAGTTCACGCCCATGAAGTTTTAACCCCTAATGCGTAGGCTTAGACTAAGTGCCATAATAAAAGCCAACTGTTGCGTACAAGCAAAGCGTACAAGTTGCACCTAGGAAAACCGCTTCTATTACCTACGATTACAATTTCTATGTACAAAAATTATGGGGGACACGGATTAGGGGGACAACGGGACTACTCCAAACTTTCGCTTCGGGTCGCGTCCCTCCGCTGCTGCCGCGTAGTGCGGTCTTACCTTTATAAAGCCCCGATCAGAAGCACGCACACACGTTCACATAAATGGTGGCAGAGGCACATTTGTGCCTATATTTCACTTTGACGGCGGTGCCCAAACTCATCATCTTTTGGCTATTTCCGTCGGAGTGGAATCTCTGAAAAAAAAAGAGCGTTTTAATAAAAAAAATAAAGAAATCACTGTTTCAATCATAATCAATACGTATTATTAAATAGGACGTCATCATATTGAATAAGTTTAGAATTTGCTCACACATCATTTATTGGTACCTAACTGAACATAAAGTTCAATAAAACATTTGAGAACTCCCTCCCCCAAAAGGCACGTCTGAAATCCCCTTAAATATGCAAAGAGACAGCGGCATATTAAAATAACTCGTGGTTAGAAGATGCTAAAGCTGGTCTAGACGGAACTTAGTTTCCGTTCGTATTTATTATCTTTGATTGAGAGTTTACGCCGAGTTTCGACATCCGCCAAATAGAGTAAACATATCCTTTAAATACAACACAGGTAGTTTTGGGAACCTGGCTGACGGGCATCAACCTTGCTATGCCTGGTTTGAAGTTTACCATAAAACGATAAAACGTGAGCCGCGTAGTGTGAACGGCCTTTATATTAATTTCGCATCTCCTTTCGAGTCACACACAAGACGAGTTGTAATAATAAACTACCCTCCAATCTCAAAAACATTACTTACATTATTGTACAGTACAGTGCATTTACAGTAAGAGTTGAGTCTGTTTAAAGCGAGCAGCGATGCCAGCTATTATTCCTTTTGCTTCTTCGCTTCAACTGTCAGTATGATTTGCTTGTTTACAAGTTTCGAAATACCTACTGCACTCACACCTTTTAAACCTTTTTGTAATGCTCGATACCCACTGGACAGACAAGCCTGAGACACCCCACCCACACACAAGGACACGAACCAAGACTCGTGGCACCAGACAGGGACAGAAAGGCATGGAACAGAACAAAAAAGAATCAAGACATGCATGCAAGTTTTTGCGTTCCAATGCTGACGGCGTCGATATAGTAGCGTTGTTATCCAAGTTCAACGACAACTATGTTGTATAAATTTTTGACTAACTTGATGATTAAATTCTTCACACAAAATAAAAGGCCCGTTTTGACAGTTCACGCCCATGCCAACTGTTGCGTACAAGCAAAGCGTACAAGTTGCACGTAGGAAAACCGCATCTATTACCTACGCGTTAGGGGTTAAAATTTCATGGGCGTGAACTGTCAAAACGGGCCTTTTATTTTGTGAAGACTTTGGATATCAATGGTTGTGATGGTCGCTGTTTTTGGTTCCCACGACACTGGCTGGTGTGGAGCCAGAGGCAATGAATAGTCCGCGCGCGAGTTTAATGCAGTGGTTTTCATATTAATTTGCAAGAATCAATATGCCGCACCGGTTAACAGCAAGGTTTTGTTGGTACAGCATTGAACTCGCGCCTGTATTAAATATTAATGTTTTATGTTAAATACAACAACTGATCTTTTTTCAGCTCCTCCAAATGTTGAAGTTCTACGCGCGATTTGAGATCAGCGATGAAACTGGCGACCCCATGACAGACCGCGACATGACCCTGCTACACTACTCCAGGATCACGTCTTTACAGGTCAGCCCAGCGGCCAATGCAATACAATAGCTAATACCACCTAATGCACAACTCACAATACAATAGCTAATACCACCTAATGCACAACTCACAATGCAATACAATAGCTAATACCACCTAATGCACAACTTACAATACAATAGCTAATACCACCTAATGCACAACTCACAATACAATACAATAGCTAATACCACCTAATTCACAACTCACAATGCAATACAATAACTAATACCACCGAATGCACAACTCACAATTCGAAAGTTTGACGGACAATCAATTGGCATGGTCAGTGGACGGACATGTATCTCGCTTAGGGAATGACGGCAGTATGAATTTAAATCGGTTATTTACTTGAGCAGCAGTTCAAGTTATGCCGCTAAGTAAATTAATATTGGACTAGTTGCAGCAGCCAGGATGGCTTAGGCCGGGACTCCACCAAAGCGGAGATGTGCGGAGATGTGGAATATTTGTATGGCGCGATGGAAGCGGAGATGTGAGCTGTTTCCATCTCGCATACAAATATTCCACATCTCCGCTTTGGTGGAGTCCCGGCCTTAAGCTTCCTGCCCTCTAGACAAAGTTAAACGCTAACGCTAGCGAAACGAAAGGTTAACTTTTTATGTATGCGATTTGACATTTGGCTTCGCTTAGGTGAGACGTCACTAAAGTCTTCACAAAATAAAAGGCCCGTTTTGACAGGTCACGCCAATGAAGTTTTAACCCCTAATGCGTAGGTGATAAAAACCAACTGATGCGTACAAGCAAAGCGTACAAGTCGCACCTAAAAACTGCTTCTATTATCTACGCGTTAGAGGTTAAAACTTCATGGGCGTGAACTGTCAAAATGGGCCTTTTGTTTTAGAGAGAAAGAAGAAAGAAAGAAAAAACAGGCACAGGCTTCTTAGAAAATATTAAGCAAATTCGATGCGGTATTTTGCATTGTATTATTTAGCCGTAATATTTATAATTATTGTTTACCAAATGTGAAACTGTTTCAGAAAGCTGCATTCGCAAAGTTCCCCGACCTGCGGCTGTTTGCTCTGGCCAACGTCGCCAGCGTCGACACCAGGGAATCACTGCAGAAGCATTTTGGGAATCTAAGGTATTACTGATTATAACATATTACTGATTATAACAGCCATTATATGAAATGAACTGATAGGATGGTACCCCTGCACTGACGCAGAATGATTCTTAAAGTTTTCACAAAATAAAAGGCCCGTTTTGACAGTTCACGGCCATGAAGTTTTAACCCCTAACGCGTAGGTAATAAAATCGGTTTTCCCAGGTGTTGTGCTTGTACGCACCAGTTGGCTATTATTACCTACGCATTAGGGGTTAAAACTTCACGGGCGTGAACTGTCAGAACGGGCCTTTTATTTTGTGAAGACTTTAGTAGTGTTTTGTGCGCAATCGGTTTAGTGGTTCGAAAGGTTACCCTAACAATAAATCAAGTGACCAAATTGTTGACTTTTTCGGCATATCACTGATGGCGGCGGCGGGTCGGGAGGTAATTATACTTCCCGTCATCTAAAAAGAACGCTGGAAGCGCTGAGCGGTGGTAGGCGATTTACGCCACTGTGCCCATACACGTAAGGACGCTATTGCCATGCATTACAACACATCCTTTTACGCGAATCACGCCAGTGTACCTATGCACTTAAGGACGCTATTGCCATTCGCCGCTCCATCGCCTACAGCGTTCTTTTTACGTGACGCGAGGTATACAGGAAACTCTGTGAAACATGTCACACCTAGCGGATGGCGGTTCGATCCCGTTTGACCAAACATTTGACAACATTGATAACCGCCTCGCCGCCGTCTGCCGTTGATATACCGAAGCCATTCAGGTTTCATTATATTTTTAGTGACGAGCTCCGTGGTCTAGCGGGTTTTACGCTCGCTTCTCACGCAGGAGGTGCCGGTTTGATGAATATAATCTGGTCGTTGTTCCAGTGACGTGGCCCTTCGTGCCATCGCCACGCACCTGCACCTGGTCCCTCCGGAGGGGCGGGAGGGGGAGGCGCCATGGCACCGGCTCGACAAGCCATTCCTCAGGGAGCTACTGGTATGCTGCCTTCATTCTCTAGTTATTGCCAATCTCCTTGTATTGAGATATCTATGGACATACCCCACCTCATTCCCCTTCACAACAATCTCTTCAGTTAGGTTGAGTCGAGGGTTGATAGGGTGGAGGAAACCATGATGTGGTCCTCTTTGTCGTATGCACCGACAGCGACTGCTGCTGCTATCTTCTTTCGTGTGCACTTCAAGAGTTTGGTGACTGTCGTAAGCAGCTTCAAGCCTTCTTCGTTGCGACGTATGTCCTCCTTCAAGGCGGTCCACGAGAGGCCAAGCTACATGACATTTATCGGCGAGTTATACTTGCAATAACGCGGCCCCAATATAACAGGAAGTCACACAACTACACACCTACGATTTTACATAACACTATTTACTCATGCCTTCGGCAAGGTCTTACCTTACTTTATATTCTCTCATCTCCAGAGTACCTAAAATAGAAGATTCTTTTAAAGATTTACTCGTGATACCTGCTTTTAAATATCCTGTTGCACAGGTCTCGGTAAAGTTGTCCCGAATCATTGTTAGGATGTTAAACGTTAATCTGGCGTGCCGTTCCAGATATATCCCGCCACGAGCGCCGCATCTCCCAACTAGAAGAGCTCAACTCGATGCCTCTCTACCCCACGGAGGAAGTGATCTGGGACGAGCACGTGGTGCCCACGGAGATCTACAGCGGAGAGAGTTGCCTGGCGCTGCCGAAGCTGAACCTCCAGTTCCTGACTCTGCATGATTACCTGCTGAGGAACTTCAATTTGTTTCGGCTGGAGAGCACGTGTGAGTAGCAAGGAGGTCGATTAGAAAAAACCTTCAGAGGCGCAAGATGTTGAGCGGGAAGACTAATACCAACTCTAAATAATCGGTTAAGTGCGGGTCGGTATCGCACACGAAGGGTACCGTACCATCGTACAACAAATCAAAAGCACTCAAAACAATAAAAAAATAAACAAAAAGAAAATTTAAAAAGTTTATGCCTTCACGAGATTTGAACCGACGACCTCCGGATTGAGAGTCTACGTCATACCGCACCGGCTAACCACAACCATGTGGGTTGACGAGAAATATGCTATCATATTTAAATGTGTAGTATGTGTCTATGACATGGTTGCTATGACAATAAATAAACAGTTTCAGTCAAGATCTCCATTTTGAAATGCGTAAGTGTATCTAAACACGTCTCTTGTATCGGGGCCCCCTTTAATTTGCAATATCTCTCGTATTTCAGTATTTGTGGTTGGTGCGGCAACAGATATACACATTCTGTGAAAATTTCAGCTTTCTAGCTATTACGGTTCGTGCAGACGGACCCGGTGACAGACAGGACGGACGGACGGACGGACGGACGGACGGACAGACGGACAGCGAAGTCTCAGTAATAGGGTCCCGTTTGGCACCCTTCGGGTACGGTACCCTAAAAAAGACCTAAACAGTATCTACTGTCCTGCTTTTCCGTACTAAAACGTATACGAAAAAGCAGTGCAGTATTTTTTAGGGTTCCGTACCCGAAGGGTGCCAAACGGGACCCTATTACTGAGACTTCGCTGTCCGTCCGTCCGTCCGTCCGTCCGTCCGTCTGTCACCGGGTCCGCCTGCACGAACCGTAATAGCTAGAAAGCTGAAATTTTCACAGAATGTGTATATCTGTTGCCGCACCAACTACAAATACTGAAATACGAGAGATATTACAAATTGAAAGTGGTCTCGGTACAAGATACGTCTTCACAACACGCTTGAAAAGTTTATACCAAGGCCATTTTGTTTTGGTAGGTAAGCCTTCTTTTAATGAAACTAAATTTAAATGATATGGCAATGTCGTCCCCGGACTTCTACAAAGACTTTAAATATTAATTGATGAATTACGACGTCTCTATTTAGTCTGTAGAACTTTTAGAAAATAATTATAAAATTAATAGTTTTTAATTACTTTTGTTTTCATACAAATCTCAGAGCTCAGAAATTATTTTTTTCCTTTTGGCCACTTCAAGTTTGGCTGCCAGTGATGTTTTAATTAAATACTCTTTGGTGCGTTGAAATGATGTTTTGCAGTCTGCATGACATTGACATAATGAGTGAGTGAACCTCATTGTACGGAAATTGTAGATGGGTGTCTCACGTTTTCCCTCAGCGTTTTCCAGTAGGAGTAGGTTGTAGACAGTGCTGCTTACGGCGGCGTTTAGTAGGTACTAAAGGCCCTAAAAGCGCGGCAAGCTTTGAATCAATTCAAATGTTATTTTCCAACTAGCTACAAAGTTATTCTGACATAAGATGATAATTTGAACAAAACTTTTTGGGTATTTCATGAAAAATACAGTTACAGATCACACATATACAGGGTGGAAAAAACGAATGGGCCCTGGAGGAAAAGTACCTTAAAATCTCAAGATATCCGTCCGTCCGTCTGTCTGTCACCAGGCCGTATCTCATGAACCGTGGTAGCTAGACAGTTGATATTTTCACAGATGACGTATTTCTGTTCCCGCTATAACAACAAATATCTACTAAAAACAAAATAAATTTAATATAAAGGGGGCTCCCACAAAATTAACGTGTTTTTTTGCGGTTTTTTTAACCGACTTCCCAAAGGAGGAGGTTTACAATTCGTCCGGATGTTTGTTTTTTTTTTTAATTTTATTTTTATGTATGTGCCTCGATAGCGCCTAAACGGATGGACCGATTTGGAAAATTAGACCGATTAGACCTATAGTGATTTTTGTGTTTTTCATAATAACTCGTGCAAATGCACATGGTAAGCATAATATTGTGATGCGGAGGAACTGCTGATGAAGACCACATATGGCCACCAGATCTGCTCAATACTAGGTACAAATACAATGCGTGGCTGACGGGCAGGCAACGCATAGCCTAAACCGATGGACCTAGAGCCATGAAACTTTGTACAGGGGTTCCTTAGTAGCGTGGGGTAGCACTGATATGGGATTTGACAAAATTAATTCCCCTGGGGGGGGGGGGGATAAGGGGTTACAGTTTGTATTAAACTCAATCTAATCAAATAGGGTTTGTGGAAGTCGGTTTTTTCTAAAGTTTACTTTTTGTTTCAATTATATAGATAATGGTACGGAACCCTTCGTGCGCGAGTCTGACTCGCACTTGGCCGGTTTTATTAGGTCCTGCTGAGTTGGCATTAGGCCTCCAAAAAGAAACTAATAGAACCATACGAGCGATTGGGCTCAAAGTTAATGGCCCGCCATTTTTAACCTTATCTTGGACTTGGAATAAAGTTCAAAACTTATGAAAAAACAAACAAAAGAATGTGCCGGCTCTCAGGGCAACCACAGTCTGGGGGATAAGAACTAGCTGTATGATCATACGTGAAAAAAATACGGACAAAAAGCGCGGGAACTCCAGTGTTTTGTGCGGTTCCAACACTTCCAACTGTCAAAGTACGAATAATGATGAATTCGAGATCCTGTAGAGAATGAAATGTTTCAAGATAATGGTCAAAATACGATTCATAGACAAAGAAATACGTTGACAAACAAACATCATCATACACCCATGAAATATTGTATTCTTGTTTGTACGCCCTAAAAAAATAACATCTGTGAATATTTAGCGTTTCCAATAATATTGTAAGTTTTCATTGAGAATATCTTCTTTTTTGAGTGGTTAAAATACTGCTAACGACTTGGTTTTTTTTTGCAGATGAAATTCGACAAGACATTGAAGATGCAGTGTACAGACTTGCTCCATGGTAAAGTATCAAATTAAAATTAACCATTGAGACCTAATCCTACTAAAAGGCTACCATTTACTTCCATACTACCACCTAGTTATGAACATCTCCCTAAAATGCCTTTAAAACCCTTCATCGGGTATATCCTTTTGCTAATCTTATAGGCAAGCCATAAGGTTGATGTTTGAAATAATATCCCCTAGCCATTTAACCCTTTGTCTGTGGAAATGGCCAACTTCGCCAATAACAATGGAAAAGTAAAGGTAAATAACCCGATGAGAGGTTAAGGGCATATCAGGGGGGCAATTCTCGCGCAATGGAGATCATCTCCATGGTCAAAATTTCGAGTTACCGAATATCTCAATCGAAGACAAAATAAAGCTATTCTCACGACCAGCCGACCAACCGAGATTCGTCCCATTTTCGATTGAAATAAATATGAATCGAGATCGATTTTGACGGAGATTCAGTTCGGTTTAGTTCAATTTTTAAGTGTACCTTTTTCCTTGAATAAATACTTTTACTTTACTTACTTTACTTAATTTAAATTTTTTATTGGCCATAAAATCATACATATTACTTAGTCAACGTCAATATAATATTGATATTTTTGTATACTACCGCCCGTTCGGAAGTTGTGGGCTTAGGGATTCCTAAGCGTTATCGTAACCGATATGATCTTGATAGAGAATTGAGGGCCTGATATAGTAAAATTGTCCTCCTCCAGGCATTCAGAAGACGGCAGCGTCTATTTCGGTGGGTGGGCGCGCATGGCGCATCCCATTCAGAGCTTCGCAGTGGTCGAAGTGGCCAAGCCCAACATCGGCGAGAAGGCTCCCTCGAGGGTCCGCGCTGACGTCACAGTCACCCTCAGCGTGCGGAACGAGATCAAGCACGAGTGGGAGAGTTTGAGGAAGCACGATGTCTGCTTCCTTGTCACCGTGCGGCCGATGCAGCCTATTGGTAAGTATAGTGCATCCACTCTTGGCTACCAAAGCTAGCCGAGGAAGCCTACTTTCCATACATAATATTTAACGATTTTGTGGCTTTTTCTGTGCGTTTTATCCTGATTTTATTTTTCCCCGATCTGAGGAGAATAAGCCTTAGTAGACTGGTCAGACTATTTTAGGGATTTAGTAAGACTAACGCAAAACAATTATTTTTTTATCTATAGATAAATAAATAAATAATAATACCTACTATTTGGACGCCAAATTGTTTGTTGGCAGATAAGTCGGGTTGATTTGATTACCAAATTGGAATTACCATGTACACAATTTCAATGGAACTACGCAAATCACGACAGCAAATTATCTGGCTCCTGACGACTTATCATCACGTTGGTATGCGTCAATGTGCGTATTTTAGTAGATGATACAGATACCATTCCGGAAAACTGGATACATATTATGAAATAACCTATGACTAAAAGTAAACCGGCAAAGTGCGAGTTGGACTCGCGCTCGAAGGGTTCCGTACCATTATCTATAAATAACCGGCCAAGCAAAGAAAACACGCAGTAGTCTGCAAATGTTGACATCATTTAATGTCACGACTTATAGACAAACTGTACTGGTCCTTTGACAGGTACCAAATACGACTATCGACGCAGCATGGTCGACCAAGCGGGTATAGTGTATGTCCGCGGCTGCGAGGTAGAAGGCATGCTAGACGCAGCCGGCAGGGTTATAGAGGAGGGGCCGGAACCCAGGCCCGAGCTGCCAGGGGACTCGAGGACCTTCCGACTACTGCTGGACCCGAATCAGTACGGGCTCGACTTGGATAATGCTAGTAAGGGGAATGAGGTAATGTTACAAGTGTAATGAGTAGTTTAAATGCCCCGTTATGTCTGTGTCTTGACATTTGTGTATTCATCAAAAATCCGTTAGATACGTACGTCGGCACTTTTCATTTCATTTATACTTTATTGCACAAAAACATAAAAAATACGTAGCATTTACAGAAAGACATGTACAAAGGCGAGCTTATCAAAAAGAGGTTTCTTCCAGCAAACCTAGGCATGACAGGAAAAATAATGGTTTTCTTTTCTTCTTGGCTTTTCTTGTCATCTTTGTTGTTATTGATCTTATTAAGTCGTAAGACAATTCACCGATCTATGGAAGAAATTGAAAGGTTGCCGAAAATAGTAGATTGTTTAACTGGGTCGCCGACACATCTTCTATAACTTTAGTTCACCATTGTTCGGTCGTTCAAGTGGTGTGCTTCTGCGAGTGAAGGGGTTAATGGAGGAAAAAAATTATTTTAAGGCGAGAGTGTTTTTTGAATCCAGAGCGACCAAAGGATTCTAGAGTTGAATCCCGAGTGTAACGAGGTGTAGATATACTATATACGCAGAGCAATTAGGATTATCCTGTAATCTTAAGTAGGTATTTATAGATATTAAATAATAAATAAATGAATATTCCTTTCAGGACGTCTACGAAACATTCAACATCGTGATGCGTCGGAAGCCCAAAGAGAATAACTTCAAGGCAGTGTTGGAGACTATACGGGAGTTGATGAACACCGAGTGTGTGGTCCCTGAGTGGCTGCATGACATAGTGCTGGGGTATGGGGACCCTGGGCAGGCGCACTACGCCAGGTTAGTAGACCAGATGGGAAATAGATTTAGTGCCGATCTTACACTCCTCAGATAACACATATGTGTCTGTTTATCTGACATTTCACAGGTAAGTACATTATACAAGGTGTAAATGAACTAACGCAAAATGAGAAACTAGAAATAGAAATATATGTATTTGACAAATAAACATAGGGATATTAGAAAAAAATAGTATGTTTACGGTTGAGGTTTAAATTTCAAAATGGTTTAAGCTCAGGATGTGTTTCTATTTCTCTGATCAAATCGGTTTCAAAAAGAAAGTTTCCCGGAATGATGTCCCTAACAAAGCAGTTTCTCATTTTGCGTTAATTCATTTACACCTTGTATGTCCAATAAATCTGACCTGGGTTTTGAAATATCGTCCCTTAGACGAAAAAAATAAACATGTTTTTTTTCGCAGAATTTGAACATTAGTGACGTGTGATTTAACGATTCGATAAAAATATCCACCGTCATGGATCTTTACTAAACAGTTGCGATTCCCGATATACACATACTTTGATTAATGCGACTTTGTTTGTAGTTTCATATTGACCTTTATAATTTTTTATGTTCCAATTTGAGGCTATTGAACTACATCGACCTCTGCTAAGAGATAACGGGTCTCATTACTATGATGCTGGAAGAAATCTCTTGATAGAGATAAGCTCGCCTTTGTACATGTCATTTCCATTTTTAATTATCATAATGTATTTTTTGTGTGCAATAAAGTATAAAGTAAAGTATAAAGTAATGTTTTTATACAATGTATATTTACAATAGTATTATTATTATTATCACAATAGGTGTAAGATCCCCTCCACCACGCATGGAGCCAGCGTGGTGGAACAAGGCTTAATTTTACTCGTATCATACACAAATAAGTAAATAAGTAATTACTTATTTGTCTATGCTCGTATTTGAGTAAAGGCCGTGCCATTGCAATGATAGATAGATAGATAATCCATTTATTCACTGTAAGAATACACACAAATACAATAAAGATCCTTATAAAAACTATAAAATAATACTAATAAAATAATTATAAATAAATGCAATTCATAATGTTGAACGTGTACATAATGTTGCCTCTCCCACCCCGTATGTGAAATGGAGTGACGGTATGTTTACCGTTACGTATATGTCGTAGTCATATCGTCGAATTGGCCATATCATGATATGGCCAAACGTGGAATATCATAAAACGATGAAATATTTTAGGGTAGACACTGCGGTAGCTTAGGTGAAGACGAAACGGAATGAGCGCAGTGAAGCCCCCGAATAGTCTTCGTGTTAGTTTGACATGTATAACACAAAAAACATCACGTATTGCTTTTAACAAGACATGTTTTCATTAAAACCGGCCATTTCATGCATATGGACAGAAATTATCATGATATGGCCTTTCATGATATGGCTACAACATATACATTGAGAACAATCGCCATCATTATATTTACCTGTATTTACACTAAGAACTTTAACTCAACTGCTATAAATACGTGCCATCTCTCTGCTATAAATACGTGCCATCTCTGAAACTTAACATTGGTAGAATCATCAAATAGATGCCATTACATCCTAAAATTTAATTGAATTACACTAAGAACCATCGTCATCACCCTACCCACAGGATGCCCAACGAGATCCCGACTCTAGACTTCAACGACACATTCCTGAACATGGACCACCTCCGCAGCAGCTTCCCGGGGCACGAGATCAAGGTGCTGACCGACGACCCGAGGAAACTGACCAGGCCCTTCAAGTAAGATACCGCTGATTAGGGATTCCTGATGATGTGGGGTCATTTTCGGTCTCGGCCGATTTTACTAAGAATTACTGGATTGACGTAGCCCAGGGGCGCCTTTGACCAGCATTGGAACACCTAATAAGCTGTTTGTCTGAGGAATTTGATGGTGATGTCAAATAAATCCATCTGTCTAGTTTTCTGGATTGATATTTGGCCGCTTAGATAAAGGATGTCTGCGTTTGGCCGTTTGTTACCAAACCAAGCAAAAACGGCTGAAAAAAGACAATGACATTCAGCCCAAAAATGGTTTAACGTCCGGTTTCAATAACCTATCTATTTCACATTACTAGAGTTAGATTTGACAGTTGCGCTATAGAACTTATGTCATATTCGACCCTATCTATCTGCAGATTGAGGACAGATAGGTTAATGAAACCGGACGTAAGAGCTAGATTAACAAAAGGTATTTTTGATCCGTTGATTGATATCTACTTTTTAACCGACTTCCCAAAGGAGGAGGTTTACAATTCTTCCGGATGTTTTATTTTATTTTTTATGTATGTGCCACGATATTGCCTAGACGGATCGACCGATTTGGAAAAATATTTTTTTGTTTGAAAGGGTTTACCTTCCCATTGGTCCCATTGACACCAGGTCAGGATCTGATGATGGGATCCTAGAGAAATCGAGGGAACTCTTCAAATATTATAGGCTATTATAGGCTATAGTGTTTTTCGTAATAAATCGTACAGTTACTCATGAATGAATGAATGAATGAATGAATTTCTTTATTTCCAATAAAAGATTCACATTTTGCTAGATCCCACACTAGGATTCCCTGTATCGTGGGGTCTAGTCTCTCCCAGACCATTTACAAATAAAGTTGTATGGAACTTAATTATATAAAAAACAACAAAACATAAGTAAGTACTACATGGTAAGCATAATATTGTGATGCGGAACTGATGATGAAGACCACACTAGGTACAAATACAATCTACTATGCGTGGCTGATGGGCAACGCATAGCCTAAACCGGTGGACCTAGAGCCATGAAACTTTGTACAGGGGTTCCTTATGTAGCGTAGGGTAGCACTGAGATGGGATTTAATGAAATTAATTCCCCAAGGGGGGGGGGGGAAATGGGGGGTTACAGTTTGTATTAAACTCAATCTAATCAAATAGGTTTGTGGAAGTCGGTTTTTTCTAAAGTTTACTTTTTGTTTCAATTATTGTTCGTCCACAGGCTAACCTTCGAGAACGTTCTCCGCAAGCAGGAGCTGGGTGACTCGGCCATGGAGGAGGACGAAGAGGGGCGCAAGGTGATCGTAGTGCAGCCGCACGTGCAGCCAAAGCGGGGACCCTATCTGTACAATGAGCCCAAAAAGTACGGACCACTCTTGTTTGTTTGTATGCTTCACGTACTTTCTCATACGGGAAGAGAGGGGGGGGGGGAGTAGCGCGTGCAATGGGCTCTACTCACGATGCAATCTGTCTCGCGGTTTGTTGCTGCAACTTGTATTTATCTCTCTGTTTATCTTCCTGTTCTGTCCTTCTCTAGCGGTTGCAAGGCAACCAGCCCCGTAGACAAGATGCAAAACGCTATTATCGTTCGCACGAAACGCTAAAAATATGTATGCGATTTGATGTTTGGTCACGCTACATTTGAGTTTTCGTTTCGTTTTCGTAGCGTTATTAACTTTGTCTAGGCCTACTGCCTTCTATGAGTTGCAGCGACAGATTGCAAGCCAGGTTGCATCGTGAGTAGAGCCCATAACAGAGGTTTCCTCGCGATGATTTTCTTCAACGTAAGAACGTCCGTATGATGTACATAAGGAAATTACTTATGTCATTGGCACATGGTCAGCACTGGATTTGAACCTGCATCTCCTCCGTGATGAGCAAGCGTGAAACCACTGAACTAGGGGGCTCTTTGGTTTTTTTATTTGGTACATGAACAACAAATACTCGTAGATTGCGGCGGTTTCCATGGCTTTGGGAAAAAGGCGAATTGTCGCAAGTTTGTCGGCAGAGACAATTAAGGGCGGGCCCTAGCCAATCAGAACTTAGAATTTCATCCTTAACTTATTTTTAGAGGAAATTTAATAAAAAAATAAAAAGGTAAGCTAAGTAAGTAAGCCAAGCTAAGTAAGTCTAACTGTGGAACATACTGTGCCATTTTTATAATGATTAGATAAATAACAAGAACACAAATTCAGATGCGGTGCGAAATTGTAAAATAAAACATTGTGACAGACAGATTTTCTGGCAACTTCAGGAGACTTTTCTATCGAGCAAAATTAATAAAATAACGTTTAAGGGAAAGCAAAGTCATGCTGACACTCGTGATAAACAAGCTAGTGAAAAAACATACAGCAATAATACTCGTCATTCCGAGCGATTTGTGTTTTGCTAAAGGCTGTTTTTGCCTTAGGCGCCGTCTTAACGTTTTCTATAAAAACTGGAACTAGCCAATTTCTTGCAAACCAGAAGCGTATTTTTACCACCGAACACCTAATTGCATTTGAATGTGAGATGTCAGACATTGCCGGGCAAACGCGCAATGGAGAGCAAAATATTTACAATATCATTGCATTACAGGAATAGCATACTTTTCACACCGACGCAAGTGGAAGCGATCCGTTCGGGCATGCAGCCGGGGCTGACGCTGGTGGTGGGACCGCCTGGAACAGGTAATTACATCCTTATCCTCACGCCTCAGCAGAAATGGGGTCGGCGAAGACTGAGGACGTCTAATGGCAACGATATTGGTATATTTCGCTTCTTCGGTAGTGACAAGTCTCTTCATTCAAGTTAGTGTAGTACCGTCTGTACCCGTAACAGAACGAACGAACGAACGAAACGAACGAACGAACGAACTTAAATCTCATTTTCGCTTTAGGCATTTCGGCAATAGGTTTTAGAGTAGGTTTCATCCCTAAATCAAACCTATAATACAAACATTTGCATTTATAACTAATTTAAATATCAGTTGGTACCTACGTTAATGAAAATTTGACTCATGGTCTTATTCACATTCCGGTAAAAGCCTGTGCCCCTCGGCAGAGCTATTAATGTGTTACATTTATTAATTTATACTAACAATCCCGCTATTCCCTGCAGGCAAGACGGACGTAGCTGTGCAGATAATCTCCAACATCTACCACAACTTCCCGTGGCAGCGCACTCTGGTGGTCACGCACAGCAACCAGGCGCTCAATCAACTCTTCGAGAAGGTACGCTAAAGTTTATACAGAGCCCAAAGGCCTACGCAGACCGGGACGGCATGGCAAGTTTTTACCAATATTGATATAGAAATATGACATAAATTGCTATGGTTTAAAATTATGACGTGGCATCCAGCGGGATGCTTCAGCATTATTTGAAAGTAATCAATTTATGTCTTATTTCTATAGGAATACGTTTGAATGTCCATTGGTAAAAACTTTAAATCCCTTGCCATGCCGTCCCAGTGTGCGTAGGCCATTAGGCCTCGTCCAGAGTGAATGCACGGTGACTTGGGTCTAAGGCGGGCCGCATTATAGCCACACCTGCCTTAGCCACTACAGTATGGACGCTAGCGACGGTTTCTTATATTCGATATTTCGCGCCCGCCGCCGCCGCCGCGCAAGCCCCTCACTCTGGACGAGGCCTTAGAGTTCCGGCTTAGTTTCTTCGTCCACTGGTTTGTCAAAGATCCAACATTAATTTGGTTTAGGCCATAGAGTACCTTGTACAGGTGTAACAGAAAAGTGTAGTCATATTTTAGGGGGTTGTTAGGGACACCATTCTGAGCAACTTTCACTATGAAACGGATTTGATCAGAGCAACTTTAATTTTCATTTCTCTTTACAAATCAGCTGACTGCCGCCCGGACCAAAATGCAATGAAAAATTAAGTTGCTCGGATCAAATCGGTTTCATAGTAAAAGTTGCTCAGAATGGTCTCCCTAACAACCTCTAAAATATGACTACACCCTTCTGTTACACCCTGTATATAGGTTTAAACTCCAGATAAGAGAGAATCCATAATACAATTAATAAGCTGCCAAGTGCAGTCGGACTCTCACACGGAGGGTTCCGCACCATTCATTCATATGCTTTATTGCACAGAAACATAAAGCCACTGAACTCCCTCAGTCTCCAATGTTAATTAATTTACGAATCTAACAATGCAGTTGCGGTATCTTTTGATTGCGTTGACCTATAAGTTTAATTTTTTCACAACTTAAAGAGATTACAGACTTGTGTAATCGATATTAATTTCAACTTTATACCTCCATGCGTTTCTGAGAAAAAGTCTTAACAGACGGTGAGACAGACAGACAGACAGACAGACAGAAATTTACAGTTTTCGGATTTCTTCCTTAACTTATTTATTTATTTATTTATTTATTTATCTAACAAAGCCTACAGCACAAATCAAAATAATATAAGCAGAGAACTTATACTAGACATAGGCCAATTAAAGGCTTCTATTTTGTAGGCCAAACATATGGGTAGTAAACTTACACAATCTAAATAAAATAAAAAGGGGGTAATTTATAACTACCGGGTTTAAAGTTAATATGGGGATGGGGTGGGAATCTGTGTAGGGGTGTGTTTGTGTGGTGTGTATGATGTCAATGTGTGTGTATGAAGTCAATGTGTGTGTGTCGTCAATGTGTGAGTGATAGATACAAAAATATAGTCGCGACTGTATGAGAGAGAAATCTTAGCAACATCTATTGTTTGCTGTCTTTTTTTTTTTTACAGAGATTCTTTGAGCTGGAGCAATAAGTGCCCCCTGAACTGGCCGCGTGACAGGTGGAAGATGTCCAGGTCTGCGAAGTGGGTGTTATAAGTTCTTGGCAGGCGGCAGCTGGGAGAATTGGCCGCGTAGTTAGTGTGGGCGAAGGGTACATGGAGAAGTGTAGAGAGAGCATGTCGGGTTCGAGTAGTAGGTGTTCTAAGTCGTAGCAGCTCGTTAACCAGCTCGGGGCAGTCGACATCGCCGTGGTAGACGCTGTGAAGGAACTGCTGTGTGCTATAAGACCTTCCTACATTCCAAATTTCATGACCCTAGGCCAACCGGAAGTACCCTATAGGTTTTGATTCCCTTGCGAGTTCCACGCGAGTTCATACAAATCCAGCAAAATTATGACATAATATCGCGGTATGTTTTGATTGCGTGGACCTAGAAGTTTAATTTTTTCACAGCTCCAAGGGACCATAGACCTGAGTAATCGATATTAATTTCAACATTATACCTCCACGCGTTCCTGAGAAAAGGGGTCGTGACAGACGGACGGACAGACGGACGTCAGACAGACAGACAGACAGACAGACAGACGGACAACAAAGTGATCCTATAAGGGTTCCTTTTTTCCTTTTAAAGTACGGAACCTTAAAAATGAATCATTCTCAAGAATTAGACTATAATCATTTCAATATGTTTGAATGTTTGCAGGTCGCAGAGTTGGATGTTGACGAGAGACACTTGCTGCGTCTGGGTCACGGCGAGGAAGCGCTACAGACTGACAAAGACTTCTCTCGGTACGTTTTGGCTGCAATCATTTTAAGTAAAAGAAACTTGAGATAAAAACGATTTAAATTAAACTGTGTTTGATTATCAATTTATCGGCAATCAGCATCGTTTTTCGTGTACCAAGTCATTAAATACCAAGGATTGTTTACCTCCTTTTTTGTGAAGTTGGTTAAAATTATTAAGTCTAACGCCCGGTTTCCTGGGCTCTGATTAAATTAACAGGTTGTTTAAATCAGTTCCAACCAGTCACGTGCGGCTATTTGGAATAATAATGGCACGCAATTGGCTGAGGCTGATTTAACCAATTTGTTAACTTAATCAGCGCTCAGGAAACCGGACATAAATGCGCCCTGTGATTAACGCTAATCGAGTCTAACAACAAAGGTCGCAATGTGGAAGTGTTGCTACCGCGTTGACAGTTTCGCTGTGTAGCTAATTTTATTTGCTCGACTGGCGTTTCATCTTTCGGGGCGACAAAATGAGGACAAAGGCGAGCTTATCTCTAACAAGAGATTTGTTCCGGCAAACCATTAGGAAAGGGGTGTGGTTCTCGCGCATTCGATGTATGGACAATGGACATCAACACCTATATCGAGTGATTCCCATACAAAAACACTCGATATAGGTGTCGACATCCGTATATTGAATATGCGAGAATCTTACCCCTGCGCGTACGACCACAAATCATATTATAATACCACCAACAGATACGGTCGCGTGAACTACGTGCTAGCCAAGCGGCTGGAGCTACTTTCGGCGTCGGCGCGCCTGCAGCGCAGCCTCGCGGCGGGCGGCTCGGACGCGGGCGGCACGTGCGAGCTCGCGCACCACTTCCACGTGTACCACGCGCGCCCGCGCTGGCTCACCTTCCTCAACGCCGTACAGCTGGACAAGGTGAACTACCTTCCTCAACAGGATACAGCTGGTCAAGGTGAACTACCTTCCTCAACAGGATACAGCTGGACAAGGTGAACTACCTTCCTCAACAGGATACAGCTGGACAAGGTTAAGTACCTTCCTCAACAGGATACAGCTGGACAAGGTGAACTACCTTCCTCAACAGGATACAGCTGGACAAGGTGAACTACGTTCCTCAACAGGATATAGCTGGACAAGGTGGACTACCTTTCTCAACAGGATACAGCTGGACACGGTGAACTGAAATTACTGTTTTCCGAAAATCCCACAAAATAACGTACCCTGTTCTGAAGCAGTGGCGTGTCTACAACACTGCCTTTATCTCAAAATCATGTAAAAACATATGCCCGATTTCCAATTGCTTAAATCATCCTCAGCCAATTATGTGGCGATGGTGGCACGTGATTGGCCGAAACCACGCCGAAACTGATTTAACGAACCTGTTAACTTAATCAGCGTCCAAGAAACCGGGCGTAAGACTTATTTCAAACAAAACCAAATCTAGCATCATGTCTCTTGACCTGATGGCAGAGGTACAAATGTGCCAACCATAGAGTAACTTGTATGTGCCAACGTTTAGCCAGTTATTCAATAAATCTAAAACTTGTACTTCTTTTCGTTTCCAGAACAAATCGATAGAGACGATCAGCAAGGAGTTCCCCTTCCACGATTTCTTCGAAGACGCGCCGAAGCCGCTGTTCCCCGGGAAGTCGTACGAGGAGGACTTGGAAATCGCACACAGCTGCTATCGGTACAACTACTTAGAGAATATTGTCAATCATCCATTGGCTGTTTAATGTTTGTGATGTCGCTGTTCCTGGTTCCCACGACACAGGGTATCCTAGCGTGGGGCCAGAAGCAATGTATGTGCCTGTATGTAAATGTTTATATTTATGCTGATTGGTGTAGATGGCCGGTTATTAAGGCGTGGGTGAATTTAGACTAATTGAATGATACATCCGTAACTATCAGATACTATTAACATATCTACAAAGTTCATGGTTTACCAACCACAGTCTGGAAAATCATATTTGTGGCTTAGAAATGGCCATTAGCCGGATTAACTGAGAACTGTTTACTTGAACCAACTGTTTGTTTTGTAGATATTGCATTATTGTTTAGTATTAGTGCCCTTATAGGGTTCATTGTTGGTTATAATTTTGTTAAAGTGTACCACAATGACGCAATAGATATATGAGTATGAGTATTGGAAATTGACCAGATGAGTCGACGACATTACGCATATTGCG
>OY735272.1:5737767-5763524 GCA_963457715.1 Argyresthia albistria
GGTCTTTCAATCTCTTTGTTTTCCTTGTTTCATTATAGCTGCTACCCGGTAGAGTTAATAAAAAAAAAATCAGTTAAAAATATTTTAAAATAGGTGTTATTTATTTAATTTAACAACATAGACATTAAATGGCCTATGCCTAACTGTGGGATGATACGGGCTGATATGATGGACAGATTGAAAATTCAATAAATAAATTGAAGACTGAATAAGACATACAATAAGACCAACAAATAACAAACACTTTATGAAATCGGAACAAATGAAGAAAATAAGATTGCCAGCAATCTCCATCTTGATCGTCCAGACTGACAATTTCTCTAGGTAGTAAATCATAAATTCTATAGTGAGACTCCTGTATTATTTACGGCCGATTGTTTAATCCTCAGATAACGTTTGTCTGTCTATTTATCAGAGGAATATCACATACACGAAATGACAAACAAAGTAATCTGACTGTTTATCTGGGCAAAAAATCGCCCCTTAGCAGAGTAGGCAGGGATTTGCCCACTCACCTTTCAAAGTCTAGAAAAGTCCCACAATCTCTCCAGTCTTGGTATCCAGGTCGATATCATATATGCTCGGCCGGGTGGGCAGGCCAGGCATCTTGCTGATCTCTCCCACCATGGGCACTACGAAGCCGGCGCCGACTGACACGAAGATGTCCGAGATCTTCAGAGTGAAGCCGGTGGGGGCGCCCTTGATGGCAGGGTCGCCGGTGAGCGAGTTTGAAGTCTTGGCCATGCAGATCGCCAGTTTGTCGTAGCCCTGTGGACGTATAATGAAGTGATGAGTATTGCAAAGGTAACATTGTTAGTAAAACGGTCAAACATTTTCTGGTGAAGTCACCATAATTTCGGCGTATCAGTCCTTTCCAAGACCTCCTAATTAGTGCGCTACTTTCCGCCCCTTTAACCTTATTCAGTTCGGTTATGGCCGGAAGGCGCACTACGTCACAATAGGCTTGTCGCCTGTCAAGTCAAAATAGATACTTTTATCAACTGTCAATACGGAACTTTTGTTCCTGAGTTCTATGAAATAACAACAGAATGACGTGATGTAAAAGTGCCATCAAATGCTGTCTTTTTTTGCACAAAATTGACTTTATAAAATATATCTCCTGGAAATATACAATTCGGAGAATGTCAAGCCATTTTGCACATAATGCTTCAACTTAAGACTTGTTCCTAGATTTATTAGATTACCTTGGCCACAAGCCTATTTAATCACAATATATTTACCTTCTCAGTAAACACCTTAATCTTCTCAAGCACCCCATCCGTATACTCCACGTCTCCCGCCCCGTACATTTCCCTCGCAATTTTCTGGATCTTATCCTGGATACTTCCAGTCAGTGGGTACAGGTAGTCGAAGTCGGAGGCGTGATCGCATGCCGCTATCACTGCGTCGGCCAACTCTAACGCACCGGCACCACCTTTGGCCCAGTGGTCGCAGATCGTTGCTTGGAATGCGCCGTTTTGAAGAGCGTATTGCTTCACTAGGTTGAGTTCCGCTTCTGAGTCGTTTCTGTGGGTAGAATGGTAAGTATTTTGGTAACACATTTGTAACTTACAGAGATATGCGTACGCGGAGACAAGCCCAGGAAGTCTTACTGTGTAAGACCAGACCTACACCAGGTATCCCAAAAAAACGGATTCGGTTATATTTCGATCAAAATTGCAACTATGATCGAAGCATGCTTTGTGCTAATCCAAATATTCTGGCAGATAAAATCTAAGAAAGCAGAATTTCCACTTTCTGCTTTCTTAGTCTTGTAATTTTAAAAGTCATGTCCTATCCAAGACGGTATTTTCTAATTCCTTTCCTAATACTGACCCGTGTCGGTTGATAGCCACGACGACTGGCACCCGGAATTTGTTCCCGTTGCTGATGTGCTTGCCGAGGTTGCACAGGCCCTTCCTTAGCAGATCGAGGTTCTCCTGTAACGACATTGTTACGGATATATAGAGGCACTGAGATATACTGGTAGTTGGAGATCTTACATCATATTTGACTGTCATGAAGATGAAAAACATTGTGAGAAAACCTTTAATCACCTTATCTGTAGTGATCTAACATATATGATTTAGTATTGCATATCTGGCTAAAGGGTAAATTCGTGACGCTACGGCACGTGGTTTGATAATGGAGATCGCGGCGGCAACGTCGGCAGCAGTTGAAATAACTAAAGTGGAACCGGTCGGTCCTCTGACAGCAGCCGGCTCCACCCACAAACGTGCAGCCGAGCACCCGAAACAACATTCACAAATATCCTTTTTAAATTACCCGCACATTTCATTTTCAGTATCAATAAATTATATCACGTATTTCAATACCCATAATAAAAACATGTACAGTCAGCATCAGATAATGTATACGAGCAAGGAAGTTACTCAAATAGATACCTAACATAGAAACATCTACACGGGTGTACATCTGTTGTACCTGTACATAGACGTCGTGCAGCGGCGCGCCGGGCGTGACTGGCGGGCCGCCGCCGTGCATCTTCAGCGCGCGCACGGTCGCCACGATGACCGCGCAGTGCGCGCGCTCGCCGCTCGCACGGCACTTGATGTCGAAGAACTTCTCCATGCCTGGAGGATGCAAGCGGGTTACGTTTTGTTGGCAAAGTAAATGAATAAAGCGGCTAAATGCGAGTTATATTCGCGCACGGAGGTTTCGGCACAATTCGCTTTCCTAGTGTTCCGTACCCGATGTTCTTGGGGAATCTTAGTCTGCCGGTCCGTCTGTCCATCTGTCCGCCCGTCCGTCAGCGGGCTGTGTCCCACAAACAAAGATGGAGAGCATCCAGGATTTGGAGGAAGACGCGAGAGCATCCAGAAGTTGAATGAAGACGAAGAGCATTCAGAAGTTATAGAGGAAGATAGAGAGCAGCCAGTAGTTGAAAGAAGATGGAGAGCATCCAGAAGTTGGTGTTAGATGACGAGCATCCAGGAGCTGGAGGAAGATGAAGAGCATCCAGTAGCTTGAGGAAGATGAAGAGCATCTAGAAGTGGGAGGAAGATTAAAGGTATCGAGGAGTTGGAGGAAGGTGAAGAGCATCTCGAAGTGGTAAGAAGATTAAGGGTATCGAAGAGTTGAAGGAAGATGATGAGTATCCAAGTTTATCTAAACTAAATAATAAAACGTTTTCCATACATACAGGGTGTAAATTAATTAACGCAAAATGAGTAACTACCTACTTACATACGTAATGAATGTTGCTCAGAATGATGTTCCTAACAAAGCAGTTTCTCATTTTGCGTTATTCATTTACAGCTTGTATAGAACTCACCAATATCAGATCCGAAGCCGGCCTCCGTAGCGACATACCCGCCAGCGCCTGCCAGTTTGATCGCGACTCTATCCGCGAGCACGGAGGAGCAGCCGTGCGCGATGTTAGCGAAGGGGCCCGTGTGCACGAGCACCGGCGTGCCCTCGAGGGACTGCATGAGGGTCGGCTCGAACGCGTCGCGGAGCAGCACTAGTAGGGCTCCAGTGACGCCCTGAGGACGACGAACGGGTGTTTTTTTAGGCACGGGCGAAAACGAGTTATAAGTTTGAAGTAATAGGGTGTGTGTGTTAGTGTCTGTTTGTCTGTCTGTATTACCCTAGTTCTCAAACGGATGAACAGATTTTAAAGCAGTTTTTTTGGAAATGGTAGAGATTCCCTGATTCCCTGTCAAGGTTCTTAAGCCATGTTTTAATAATGTGTGTAATAGAGTTTAGAAATAGGTATTAGGCTCATGTGTGGGCATATCTGTACCTCTACCATTCCGTATGAGGAAAAGCCGTGATGCTATGTTGATGCCATTTGTTTATATTTTTGCTACGAGATTAGTAATTCGGCTAAGCCCGGGTCTCTCAAGAGACGGATAAACCGTCAGATAACTTTTTTTGACACTTTTTGTACGTGTGAAATGTCAAAAGCCCCAGATAAACGCTGGCTAAGTAATGAGAGCACACGGCACTAAGTATAATGAAACCCACCAAGTCATCAGCAGTCACGGGGTTGCCGCTCTTATCCAACGCCACGACCATGCTCATCAGTCGAGTCTTGATATCCTCCACGTCAGTCCCCAGAGCCAGAATCGCCATGATCTCACTGGCCACCGCGATGTCGAAGGCTGTGGTCCGGGAGAAACCCTTCTCGGTCGGAGACTGGCCGATGGTGATCTTGCGGAGGTATCTGTCGTTGAGGTCGACCACTGGGAAACAAAGGAATACTCTCTCTTTATCTGTTTTTTTTCCTGTCATGCCTAGGTTTGCTGGAAGAAATCCCTTTTTAGAGACGTGTTTTTTATGTTTTTGTGCAATAAAGTATAAATGAAATGAATGAACATGGGTTACGACTTCGCGCCATAAAACTCTGGAACAAACTCCCCAACGCTATTAGAGACATTCCGTCACTCAGCATATTTAAAAGTCGGTTGAAAGAACACTTCTTTCTCTGCCATATTAAAAAGTAATTATATTTAGGTATATTTGTTTAACATATTTATATCTATAAGTCTGGTATTTATGTTGTTATGTAGTTTATTGTTTTAACTTATTTAATGTTGTGCACTTGGGTCTACCTGTTGTTCAATTATTTCCTGTCCATCCTAGGTTTGAAATCTCTTAATAGAGATAAGCTCGCCTTTGTCATGTGTTGTCCACTTTCCATTGTAAAATGTATTATTTTGTGCAATAAAGTATATGAAATACTTATAAATAGCCATCGAATCCGGAATCTCTGACTTTCGAGGCGGTTTCAGTAAATCAATGTCAGAATAAAACCGGCCAAGTGCGAGTCAGACTCGCGCACGAAGGGTTCCGTACCATTATCTATATAATTGAAACAAAAAGTAAACTTTAGAAAAAACCGACTTCCACAAACCCTATTTGATTAGATTGAGTTTAATACAAACTGTAACCCCTTATCCCCCCCCCCAGGGGAATTAATTTTGTCAAATCCCATATCAGTGCTACCCCACGCTACTAAGGAACCCCTGTACAAAGTTTCATGGCTCTAGGTCCATCGGTTTAGGCTATGCGTTGCCTGCCCGTCAGCCACGCATTGTATTTGTACCTAGTATTGAGCAGATCTGGTGGCCATATGTGGTCTTCATCAGCAGTTCCGCATCACAATATTATGCTTACCATGTGCATTTGCACGAGTTATTATGAAAAACACAAAAATCACTATAGGTCTAATCGGTCTAATTTTCCAAATCGGTCCATCCGTTTAGGCGCTATCGAGGCACATACATAAAAAATAAAATAAAAAAAAACAAACATCCGGACGAATTGTAAACCTCCTCCTTTGGGAAGTCGGTTAAAAAAACCGCAAAAAAACACGTTAATTGTATGGGAGCCCCCTTTATATTAAATTTATTTTGTTTTTAGTATTTGTTGTTATAGCGGGAACAGAAATACGTCATCTGTGAAAATATCAACTGTCTAGCTACCACGGTTCATGAGATACGGCCTGGTGACAGACAGACGGACGGACGGATATCTTGAGATTTTAAGGTACTTTCCCTCCAGGGCCCATTCGTTTGTTCCACCCTGTATATGTGTGATCTGTAACTGTATTTTTCATGAAATACCCAAAAAGTTTTGTTCAAATTATCATCTTATGTCAGAATAACTTTGTAGCTAGTTGAAAAATAACATTTGAATTGATTCAAAGCTTGCCGCGCTTTTAGGGCCTTTAGTACCTACTAAACGCCGCCGTAAGCAGCACTGTCTACAACCTACTCCTACTGGAAAACGTGAGACACCCATCTACAATTTCCGTACAATGAGGTTCACTCACTCATTATGTCAATGTCATGCAGACTGCAAAACATCATTTCAACGCACCAAAGAGTATTTAATTAAAACATCACTGGCAGCCAAACTTGAAGTGGCCAAAAGGAAAAAAATAATTTCTGAGCTCTGAGATTTGTATGAAAACAAAAGTAATTAAAAACTATTAATTTTATAATTATTTTCTAAAAGTTCTACAGACTAAATAGAGACGTCGTAATTCATCAATTAATATTTAAAGTCTTTGAAGAAGTCCGGGGACGACATTGCCATATCATTTAAATTTAGTTTCATTAAAAGAAGGCTTACCTACCAAAACAAAATGGCCTTGGTATAAACTTTTCAAGCGTGTTGTGAAGACGTATCTTGTACCGAGACCACTTTCAATTTGTAATATCTCTCGTATTTCAGTATTTGTGGTTGGTGCGGCAACAGATATACACATTCTGTGAAAATTTCAGCTTTCTAGCTATTACGGTTCGTGCAGGCGGACCCGGTGACAGACGAACGGACGGACGGACGGACGGACGGACGGACGGACGGACGGACGGACGGACGGACGGACAGCGAAGTCTCAGTAATAGGGTCCCGTTTGGCACCCTTCGGGTACGGAACCCTAAAAATGGAAAACGTGTATGTAACATAACCTAACAGCCCATTAACTCCACAATACGAGTAACATTGAGCCATAATGCACCACGCTGGCTTAGTGCGAGTTGTAACAAGTTAAAATATGTAACGTGTTAATGCGTTCGCATCAGTTGTAACTGGTTCGCCGACACATCTTATATACCAATAGTTCGCCATTGTTCGGCCGTTCAAGCGGTGTGCTTTTGCGGGAGAGAAAATATTTACACAAACTCACCTCTGTTCCACATAATCTTATTCGTATCAATGTTCAGCCTCGCAAACTTGGTCTTCTCCTCATCCGTCAAAGAGTCAGGGTCCGTCTTATGGATACCCAGGCGGTCCAACCGTCTCTGCTGGATCGGAGAGAACTTCCTCGCGCCCTTGATTCTAGGGACAAGCCTGTCGTACAGCGGCCCGTCCTTCTGGGTTAGCTCGTGGAAGATGCGAGCGTCCATTTGTGCGGCTAGCAAGTTGTTGGCTTGCGTCACCGCGTGAATGTCGCCTGTTAGATGCAGGTTGAATTCTTCCATCGGGATGACCTGTGGGGATAAAGATAAAGATCATTTATTTGTGAACACAGGTATTGTACATTTACAGATGTCTGGTAAGTTTATTGAAGTCAGTGTTTTAACCAGGGGCATACAAAAATTAATAGTAATTGAATTTAATTAAGCACAGAATGTGAATGTCACGATATAAATTAATTGTTCATTTTAGAATTTTAAAGTCAGCAATAAAAAAATACAGTAATGTCATATTGTTAATTATTCTACATGTCAATCATTAAGGCGAGGTACGAATAATTACAAACCAAGGTCAACGAGTCAGTGAGAAGCAAATATAACTCGGGAACAGGAATAAGTGGGATGGCAATTGTGCGCTCGCGCCTAATCTGAATCAACGTAAGCGCCAAAACGGAAAAAAAAAAATAAAAAAAATAAGCTATTCCAGGGAATTACATTTCATTCATGAAATCGCTAGTAACAACGATTACCCACATATTTCAATTAATAGAAAAATCATATTTACTACAACTGCGGTATAATAGGAAAAAATATTGAAAAAAGGGGTTGACTTTGGATTTATTTTCTATCGAGAAAATTTTATCCAAACACGTTTTCCTTCTTGAAAACCCTAGATTATATAGTCAAATTACATATACTAGAAATTGATTACGATTAGTCAAGTATTTCCTGAAATACACATGATAAAAGCACCCTTAATTTATTCGTGAGGCCCCTTAATAAAAACGGGGTAAGACGGGTTTTGTAACAATTTCATGAAACTTGAAGACGATGGTGGATAACGTAACTAGGCAAGCGGGGTAGGTAGCGGGACAAAGGTAGAGAGGGATGGGTATGATCCGTGTCAGTTCACTTGGGTAAAGGGCATGAGGGAAAGCCGTCACAGAGTGATAGCCAAGGCGACCTAAAAGAGGTAGGTATCCGCTGGCCCTGAAAAATCTGCGTGATCCTTTTCTAGAATAGATTGATGTAGAAACGGATGGCGCCGAATTTTATCCTCTTACATCGGGATCCGTTTTCAAATTCCGTTCATATCCACCGATCCCGAAAAATCGGCGGGATCCGTTTCCAGATTAGATTGATGTAGAAACGGATGCCGCCGATTTTTATCCTCTTATATCGGGATCCGTTTTCAGAGTCCGTTTACAAGTCGGCGGGATCCGTTTCTATACCAATCTGATCCCGGGATCGGTGGATACGACCCTCCAAAATGAGACTTATCAATACAAGTAAATACATACCTGTGAGTACCCCCCTCCCGCCGCGCCGCCCTTCACCCCGAACGTAGGTCCCTGGCTCGGCTGCCGCATGCAGGCGAATGCGTTGCGCCCTCGGTGCGCCGTCAGCGCCTGCACCAGCCCCAGCAGAGTGGTGCTCTTACCCTCGCCGAGGGGCGTAGGGGTTATGCTGGGGATAGGAAAAGGTAAGTAGGTATTTATCTGGTCTATTGTACTTGTTGAATTCAATGCCTTTTGATGGAGATTTTAAAGACAAACACGACATTCGATGTCAGCATTCGCATAATAATAGAAGAGATTGGTTTGCTGGAAGAGATCTCTTTTTAGAGATACGCTCGCCTTTGTACACTATTTTTGTTTACTTTTTGTTTGTTTCAATTAATTGTGTATAATAAAGAAACTATGAAAATAACAATCATGTGTTTTGCGCTTATGCTTGCCTGAATGCAGCTGCTTTACTCAAACTGTAATTCTCTGTTAATACCAGCCAATCAAATGTAATAAATTCAGCATCCATCCTATAGGCATTGACATCAACTCAGTAACTCAGAAGAAAGAGAGCTACCATCGCGAGACCCAGGCTCGGCAGAGCTAAAACAGCTTAATAACCTTACTGGGATAACAGGAAGCGACGATGATGATAAAAGCCACTTACCCAGCAACAACGATGTACTTCCCTCCCTTGGCCTCCTTCAGTCGGTCGAGCACGGACAGCGCTATCTTCGCCTTCGTGCGACCGTACTGAGAGACCTCGCTGGGGTACAGACCGATCTCCTGAGCCAGCTCCGATATGTCCTTGGGCTGCTGCGAGCGCGCGATTGCGATGTCGCTGCGGGGAAGATAGTAAACATTCACATACAGATAGACAGATGTTGTCATTTACATACAGATACATACATTATATTTTGGTTTTTATTAGATGTGTTAGAATGCATATCATATTTTTGTAATACGTGTAGGTATGTTCAGTTTATTGTTGTGCACATAGGTTTAGCCCTGTTTAATTGTTAACCTCTACTACTTCGTCTACTCCTACTCAGCATTCCACCTGTCTCATCCCTATTTGGTTTGCTAAGTACACGTTTTCTGTTTTTTATTGTCCTATGTAACTGTTTGTGTGCAATAAAGAAATTATGAATTATGATTCTGGCTTCACACTAGGATGTCGCCTTCTGGCCCCACATACCCCTGTGTTCTTGGGTAACACAAGCAGCGACGTCACAAACATGTAAACATCCAACACCTGGGGCTTATTTCATCCTCTCCAGCCGGGATTCGAACCCGGGACCGCGCGCATGGGAATCAAAGCAACGCCAGAGAGGTCGTCAGAGACACAGAATAATGTATCAGCAAAGGAAGAAATAATAATGGTTCGGTATAATATCGCAGTTGTTAGCGACCCGCCTCCGCTGGTTTATTTAGACTACGATCCTTACGATTCTTGACACGCATTTTTTCTCACGACAACTGAACGGAGATCACGGGCTTGCGTTTAAGATTACAGAACTTTTTCTGTTTTTCCTTTTGAATAAATAAATAAATATAAATAATATAATATAAATATTTGACTTGTCACGTTGTTTCCACTTATTCATAATGTAAACGGTATGACCAATGATTTCCTGTAAAGCGCTTATTACATTACGCTGTCGGCAGGGCACGATTTGTATAGACGTCTCACTCTGATGGAACGACTAGAAAGAGACAGTGAGTCAGACAGGGCCCTGCCGACAGCGTAGTCTATAGGCCCATAACAGTCATCGGCTCCATGTCAAGTAGGTTTTGCATAAAATGGGTTATGAAATTAGAAATTGAAATTTGTTTATTGACAGATAACATGGTTTACATAGGTTCTACTTACTAACATAAGGAGATACCTATTTAGGAACATTTTTCGTAAAATAGGAGGGATCAGTGACAATCGAAATAGTGAAAACAGTATCTCGGTTGTCAAATGGTGCTCAATAAATTACATGTAAGGGATGAGCAACTTACTTCTCAAGTAGATTGTGTTTGGTGGTAGGTACTGGGGCGAAATACAAAAATTATGGATATAGAATTTGGAAAAATGAAGAAAAATAGTAATGTTGTTATGTACAAGGTAATCAAATAAATCCAGGAACAAGTCTGAAGTCGCATTGTGTACAAAATTACTCAACAATCTCAGAATTGCATATTTGCAGCAGTTGTATTTTATAAAGTCAATTTTGTGCAAAAAAAGACAGCATTTGATGCCACACTTCACATGACGACACTTGTTGCTATAGTGCTACATGGATGTTTTGGCACGTGGCCCAAAATCGGAACTAACGCGACCATTTTGGAAGTGTGTCACTTTGTTGGCAGTTCACAGCATAGAGTACCTTATGGTTCACGTATGGTAAGCGCTGACAGTAGCGCCCCCCTGTCAATGTCATCTAAGTGCCAAATCTTCCCATGTAGCACTATAGTTCATAGAACCCAGGAACAAAACTGTCTAGCGTTTTGACATCCTAAAAAGTATCTATTTTGACTAACAGGACACTGGCCCATTGGCACAAAGCCTCTGCCGTGCCGGTATGGAAAACCGCTATATTGTCTTGTGCACCCACCTCGGCACCGGCACCGCAGGCACCAGCCTCAGCGGCTTCAGCGGCCAGTTGGGCTGCAGCAGTCTCTTCAGCTGTCGGTGCGCGCTCAGCACGGTGTTCCGCATCAGCATGGCCACAGTCATCGGCCCCACGCCGGCCGGCACGGGTGTGACGTGCGACGCCACCGAGCACGCTTCCGAGAACGCCACGTCGCCTACTAGGCGCTGGCCGGTCTTCTTTGACGCGTCTGTTGCAAGAGATTAGTCGTGAAAATAGTTCGCCACCTTCATCTCAGTCAGGAACTCGCTTTCTTGCTTCCTAGCTTACGTCTTCTTGCATTTGCGTGTATGGGAGCACACCAACATACTCGCAGCTGTTGGATGGGCCGCTTTGGATCGGTTCAAACTTCAGAACAAGGAATCCAGCTTGGTCCAAATATGTTCTTTTGCCCGTACAGTCTTTCCGTTTCGTATAAACAGCGTGGGAAGTTTTGGACATGTTCGGTGTTACGGTGGTACAGGGGCCCTACCGCGCAGCCGCTGTCGGTATCGGCTTCGTGCTTGACTTGCCGTATTGTTATAATGATAAAGTTCATTCTTGCGCGTTTCAACACGATGCCGATGCCGACACCGGTTGCGCAGTAAGAGGCAGGTCTCCGATCCATCGCAAGTTTCTCGTGTCGTTTGTTTCATCCCGTTCAATGGAGATAAATGCTATCCGTCATCGCAGCATTACCGAGACGGGAGCGTCAGTTTTTGGATTGCGACGATGATACAGAAGGAGGTACCTACGAAGGAAATATCGGACTCAGCTTTAGATATCTTGTTCAGAAATATGAACCAATCGAAATTGGCCCATTCAAACTGTGTGTTGGTGTGCTCTTTCTTATACACGCAAATGTACGAGATTCTTCACAACAAAGCCAAAGGCCCTCGACAAGTTACCAGACTGGTTGAAGCGTAAATCAGTCGGACCACATCATCAGCGTAAAATGTCAGTGCGCATGAATCCGTAGTAGAGGAGCGTATGAGTTTCCGTGACGTATGGCGTGAGGCTTCACCTCTTCCGCACCGCTCTACCATCACAGGAACCTACCCATCAAATTGATTAAATTTTAATAATAATGAAGAAATAAATAAAATTTTAAATACTTTTATATTTTTTAATAATGAAAATAATGGAAATAATGAAGGGCAGCCTTCCACTGTCCCTGAAGCGCAAACTCGTCGACATGTGCATCCTGCCCATCCTAACCTACGGCGCACAAACTTGGTCATTGACGGAGCAACAGAAGTCCAAACTCAAGGTTTGCCAGCGAGCGATGGAGCGCAGTATTTTGGGTGTTAAACGAATAGACCGCGTTAAGAACTCCGTACTGCGCTCCATAACTGGCATCGCAGATGTGGGTGTGCAGACCGCAAAACTGAAGTGGAACTGGGCAGGCCATGTGTGCCGAATGCACCCAGACAGGTGGGCGAGGATAGCTACTGAATGGGTGCCTATAGACGGACACCGGCGTAGAGGAAGGCCCAGAAGGAGATGGCGGGACGACCTGGACACGTTCGAACTAGAGTGGGTCAATCTAGCTCTGACTAGAGATGTGTGGGCTCGAAATGGGGAGGCCTTTGCCCAGCAGTGGGACACATTATAGGCTACGTAAAAAAAAATAAAAAAATAATGAAAATAAAATTCACTATGGATGTAGTTATACATACTAGAGAAGGCGTATTATACTAAAATTACGCTCTTTTCCTGTGATGCTGCACTTGTATATTCATCCAATAATTATAATTATTTATACAACATAACTAGTCCATTCTGTTTTTATAGCACGTCTTTATGATCAAATAATTTGCATGACGGACACAGTAAAAACCCATAATGACTATACATACCATGAAATTTTCTTGTTTAAAGTCACACCTACTTGGAATAATTTATTTGAAAGCATCAGAAATGCATGGATACAATTTTCGGTTACGACAGATTTCACTCCCACAAACCGGCAACATACAGTACAGTGGATTTCGAACAATCGCGTTATCAACGAATGAAGTAAACAGTTTTTTTACGATCACAATTTTTTGTATCAGGCACCTACAAAATACATTCGGATTTTTCAATTAAGTCTTTTATGACTGATGTTTTAAGCGAATCGACTCTATCACACACGATATTTCTGTAAATGATAGTTCACGTCTGCGTCGTGTTATGAAGTTCTTCAATGGCCATATTTTGTCAATATTTCTCTTGCAATTATTTCCGTCCATTGTACAAAATGTACTCGTAGACACTATTCGTATGATGCAGTTAATGACTGCATTCCACTACGCCCGCTTCTGTCATACATCATTAAGGTTTAATACTCAGGCTACTCTTCAACTGGCTCCAAAATAAAAGATTACCATAAGTTTTTAAAGATAAATGCATTTTGTTTACCAGGAATAGGGTTGATGCCGCAGTCGATGACGACTGCACCCGGCTTGATCCAGGACCCTCGCACCATCTCGGGTCTGCCGATAGCTACCACCAGAATATCCGCTGTTTTTGTCTGTGAAATTAATATAAATGTGATTCATCATTTATTTATTTATTTATTATGTTTCACAGCATGAATTAAAACAATAAAAATAACAATAATATACAATACATAAACAGTTAGTGCCAGTTACGAAACACATCCATAAGAAATTTTGAATGGGTATTTAAAGACATTAAAAAACATTGAATATTGAATTTACCGAATTACATACAATGCAGAACAGAAAAAAAAAATACAAACGGCAAAAATACATTAACATACGGCCTATTATATCCTGTATCAGAGTATCAGATGATCTAAGCAGCGTCCGATAGATATGTGCACTCGTGATTATACGATACAGTCCAACTCTTGAGAGGTAGACCCGAAAAGTCGGACAACTTGACACATGAGCGGATAATTAAATAGCGGGATTGACCTGTCGGACATAAGTATAAATGCGTAAAGCGTGTGAGGATGAGAGACGAATAGGCAATTTAATAAATTACCTGAGTATATCAAAAATACAAAATATCTCTGCCAACCCTGTAGGTAGACTTTACTAGTAATGAGGCTACTGATATAAGTACTTAGTTTGTTGGTTATATGGCGATCTGTTCTGAGATAGTTAAACAATATACCGAAAAATACACAATCACCGGTAACGTATCTAGGCTCTAAAATTATCACACATGTCTTTGTTGCCCCTTAAACTATCGTAATTGCAAGTACGGGAATATCGACAGAATCTTAGGCCTGAAAGATGGAAAGCAAGTTATAAGTCCCGCAGGATAATAATGACCCTGATAATGACAGTTTGATAGATTTTGATAAAACATAGGTCTTATTCCTTTAGACATAATGTTCATGACACTGTCAGATCTTTAGGCGTTTTGCGCATTACCATTCCGCGGGCCTTTTACCACTGATCTCTCAACTGACATTCCACAGATGTACGAAATGAAAAATCAGCTGATTGCTCTACCCTCCAACCCTAGCTACGAGTAGAAAGTGGTATTATGGCATGTATGTATGTAAATGTATGGTATGTATGGCACTAAGGAGCAGTCAAACACTTACAATCTCGCTCAGATTCTTCGTCTTCGAGTGGCAGACAGTCACGGTAGCGTTTTCCCACTTCAGTAGCTCTGACACAGGGGTGCCAACTATGCGACTGCGGCCGAGAACCACTGCATTCTTCCCGGCTATGGTCACTCCAGTCTGCCTGATGAGCTCGATACAGCCGGCGGGAGTGCAGGGGATGAAACCTGACATGTCGCCGCAGGCTACGCGACCCTCGTTTATGGTGTTTAGGCTGTTGGGTTAATCAGGGGCATATTAAACATTGTGCAGTCTTGTATGATAAATCCACCAATCACCGGGTCCGTTTAAAAGACTCATGACGAAAATGTTGACAGAAACAACTGATAATTTTAACAGTGCATTAGACAGATAGGCACTTTTCTCTCTATTTTCTCACAATTACATAACACCATAACAACATACACACACAAACACACACCCTCTCACACACACAAAATACACATTTTACAGTCAAAGGATATCCTCCCCTAATATTTCCCATTTTGTTGTATTAATTTCATAACTGCTTACTGCCTATTTTTAATAATTGATTATTTTTACACATTTTCATGATAAAGTCACAAAATCAGAGTCCTTAATTGGCCTATGTTCAATCATATTTTTAGGTTATAATAATGTATATCGTGCTGTGGACTCAGTTCCCATTATGAATAATTATGAATTAATTCAATAAGATTCAGGGTTAGTATACTAACCTAATGCACCTACGGATTTTAATATTAGAGAACGTATGTCGTACGTACATACAAATGCCATTTGCACGCCACAAATTGGCTGAATGTGCCGCTCTATAATTATACTTACTAATAAGACCTGTGCCACATCAACGCAAATAAATTATTTCATTTAATTTCATTAATTTCATTTCATTTTGCCTGATTTCACCAACAGATAGGGGTCAATTAGCTCTTTATCTTAGCTGTCTAGCGACTGTTTCGGAGGCCGGCTACTTAAATTTAGGGGTCCCCTAGTAGCCTAGAAGACCCTTAAACTTAGGTCAAAGCGAAACAACCGGTAGGTGGCCCCTGAAAGGAAATTAAGTGTCCCCTAAATATAGGGATTGTTAGTGATATCGGCCATCAGATGCTGGAATCTAATAGGGTAAGAGCACACCTCGGACACTCCATAGAACGCTCGTAAAATAATCACCTATTACTACTACATAACCAAATGATGTTTGTATACGTGCAAATGTGTGCGTAAACTCTGCTAGGGCTGGTGGCGCGAATATTTAGCGATATTAAAGTATACGCGTCGTCACTCGTCTGGCGTTCAGCCCTGTCTATTGATCCTTTAACCAATTCTTTGACGCCAGGGGTGGGGTGCGGTATCTGAATCAGCGCGGGGAAGGGAGTGGCCGTTCTGTACGGAGTACTATTATCTCTTCTGTGGTAAGAGTTAAGTAGGTTAGTAAGTTGGAGGGGGTAACCTATACAGTTCCCTTAGTTAGACAATCGATGTGGAAGAACACTGTAAAGGCTGATTTAGACGTATCCAGTTGCTGGCGTCAGTAGGCCTCGCCAGCCGTCGCATGCCAGTACTGACTGGCAGTGTATCATATAAATGGATCGCCGGGCTGGCAAGAAAAGCTGTTTACATGGTGCCAGTGCTGGCATGCCAACGAGACTGGCGCCAGCTACTGGATACGTTTAAATCGGCCTTAATAGTTATCTTCCCACGTATGCCCAAGAAGCTCGCGCCCCCATTTGGCAACTGTAGCCGCCACTAGCTGCTATAGGTACAAAGGAAAAAGTTTTGAAAGTGGTCTTCCACAACGATTGGTAAGGTCGCCCCTCAACGACCTGCGGGCTTATTCGCTAACTGTGATGATCAATGATGATCCGTAAAAATTAAGAAGTTATTGGTGTCGTTCAATTACCGTGTAAATTAGCCGCCTTATTTTGATATCCTTGGTTTTACACGATAATTGAACGACACCAATAACTTCTAAATTTTTACGGATCATCATTGAGTGATCATCACTGAGTTAGCGAATAAGCCCGCTGTACAGCTTTCCAATGATATTTCGGCTTGCGTTGACAGGTGGAACTAACGCTATTTGAAAGGTTCGTTGCATTAAGATGCGTAGAACTGGCACCCCCTGTAAACGTCACTCACGCGCCAAACGATAGTTGGAAGACCGTATGGAGACATGTTAGGTTCCTACGCAAATCATGTTACAACGTACCCATCAACGTCCTTATCAGGCGAGACGGCGTCGGTGACCTTGTGCGCGTCGATGTTGTGCGCCGAGTCGAGCGGCATCTGCACGATGATGCCGTGGACGGACGGACTCTCGTTCAGGTACGTCACCTTGGCCAGCAGCTGCGGAAGAGGGGTGGATGAGCTGAAGTTTCATAATAACAATTAGTTGTACGGGGCCTCTAATGTTGACCTAAGTCCCCACACAAGCCTGCAAAAAGGACCGGTCCAGTCGACGTCAAAGATACTATCTTTACTTTAATAAGTTTACACACACTATCCTGGACACATGCACGTCATATGTATAGGGTTCCACACCATGGAACAGTACTCAAGATTGCTGCAAACAAAAGCAAAATATGACAAATACTTGTTACAATTTATTAATGTGAGAGTTTCATCTTTCCAATCAATGCTCCAAAACTATGTTTACGACCTTTCTTCCACAGAATCATTGCCACATATTGTGACAATATATGTTGAGGCTACATGTTGCAGACCTTCAGAATAATATTTCTTATCATTGTACCTGAGATATTATATATTTATGGCACATTGATAGGAAATATTATTCTGCAACATGTAGTGCTAATATATATAAATTGGTCACAATATGTGCCAATGATTCTGTGGAAGAAAGGTCGTAAACATAACTTTGGAGCATTGATTTGATTGGAAAGATGAAACTGTCACATACATTGTAACAAGTATTTGTCATACTGTGTGTAAACTTATTAAATCGTATAATATTATAGTTATCTGTGTTAAATCTAAAGATACTTATTTATGGAACACTCAATTGTAAAGGTACCTTTGACGCGACTGTACAATAGGAAATGTGCCTTTATGCCACCCCATATGGGAAAATACACATATACAATACACATTTTTGCCAAGTTATTCAATACACCATTTCGGATGACTGGGGGCTAGCCCATCGCCGCCGTTGAAGGTTTTCTCAAAGTCGAAATCATCAAGTTACAATTATTTGTCTGTAGATAAATATCAAACACATACATATTTTTTTTACTCTTCACTAATTTAGACTAGAATTCACTGTATCGTATTGTTGGCATTAGCCAAAGACCATGAGTTGTGATTCATAGGTTCATAATGAATTGATGATATTGTTAGGCACATCTTGGCATGGGGCACCATCATACTTCTATACTAATTTTGCTCCAGAAAGAATAGTATATTGTTACATCACCAACTTATTTATCTTGCCTCACTTAACATCGGACCTCAGTAAATATAATTCTGTTGTTATTAACATTATCTCTAAATTCGCAGAGGTCGTGTTTATATCTTATGATGACCCTCATACTTGTCTAGTCGCGTAAACAAGATGCAATGTGAGAAGTAAAGCTAAAAATCTTGGTCTTATATTCGACAACCAGCTGTCCTGGTCAGCGCATGTCAATGAGGTTAGCCGACGAGTATTTGCTACTTTCCACTCTCTTAGGAGACTCCAGTTCTCTTTTTAGAGATAAGCTTGCCTTTGTACACTGTTTTTATTTACTTTTTAGGGTTCCGTCGAGAAACAAGGAACCCTTATCGTTTCGTCAAGTCTGTCTGTCCGTCCGTCCGTATGTCACAGCAACTTTATTCCAAAACTATTAGAACTACACAGTTGAAACTTGGTACGTAGATGTATTCAATGAACCGCTTTACGATTTTTATACAAAAACTAAAAAAAAAAAAGGGGGGCTTCCCACACATGAAACTGAAACCAAAATATATATTTTTTATAATTCATAATTTCTTTATTGCACACAAACAGTTACATAGGACAGTAAAAAACATAAAAAACGTGTACAAAAGCGAGCTTATCTCTAAAAAGAGATCTCTTCCAGCAAACCAAATAGGGATGAGACAGGTGGATTGCTGAGCAGGAGTAGACCCATATGTACAATACATATAATTATTACTTACAAATCCATAGACTACATAAACTAGTGCATACTTATATAAATAAATATGAAATATATTTATATAATATATATAAACTAATAAATACTATACATACTACCTATAATTCTATAAAGACAGGTTGCTTCTTCACACGACTCTTAAAAATATTGAGAGTAGGACTATCCCTGATGGTGCAGGGGAGTGTTATCCGTGTAGTCTAAATCCGTGCTCATAGGACGCGGTGCTATGAGGTGGTATTGTAAGCAAGGAAACTGCTTGAGTTCTCCGAGGCCTGCTGGAAGAAAGAAATTGAAAACGGTCTCGTAGGTGGGATGGATACCGTGGATTCCGTAAAATATTGTAGAGAACATGTAGAATGTGAGAATCCCGCCGAAGACCGATCGGCAGCCACTTCAACTCTTTGCGATGCTGTGATACATGGTCGTATTCGCGCAACCCGCAGATAAACCGAAACAAACAAACAAACTTACATGTGTGGGGTGTCTATAGATAGGTCTTCAAAAATGTAGTGGAGGTTCCTAAAACCATTTTTCCTCATAGTCAATCTATAAAGAGACAGACCCAATCAAAGTTGAAAAAATTGTGTCCCCCCCCAATTATGAAAAAATATGAATCAATTGTCAGTATTTATCTGAGGTATTTATAGTCAGAAAATACGGAATGACATTAATGGGCTACAGTTACCTACATTTTATTATTATTATAAGCACTTGACCCCTTCCATACATAACTTAAGTTATTTTTTGTAATAATGAGAGCTAAGACGTGAATCAGTTATAGGATAAAAGGTAAAGTCTTCTTACGGTCACCTTAATTGTTACACAATGGCGGACAAAGAGACAGACAAAAGTTCCAGTCATCTCCCTTGTCATGATATTCATCATGTGCCTAGCATGGAACACACAGTTGAGTTTAGGCCTCGTATCCTTGTGTAGGTCACGCCCTTCATCTCGGTCCTGTGCAACCCGCACCGAATGTTTTCCTGCTATCGTCACTATGTCATCGGACCATCTGGCAGGATCGTCTCCCTTTTGGAATACTAAAAATCTATACTTCATAATGTCAATGGTCTCCCAATCGCAAGATAGTGACAGAATTGGTTCCCGCTGTTACCTCTGTCTCAGTAATATCCCTGGGCAGGCGTATATGCTCAGCCTGCATGCCTATCCGCTCCGCCGCACGCAGCTTCATGCGGATGTAAACATTGGAGTCTTCTCTTCCTCCCACTTGCACGATCGCCAGCTTCGGGGAGAAGGATGGCACTTCCGCCCGGAGGGACGCCACCTGAGCGATCATGTCATCCTCCACCCGCCTGCGGATATACAACAAGATATTTGTAACGAATGTTACGTCGAATACCTTTGACGTTTATTTCCCATTGGCAATACCAGCTAACCAGCTACCCAACTAAGCTAAGTTACTCGTAGTATGAGTAGTCGTAAAACCCTCCATCAACCCGCACTGAGCCAGCGTGGAGGAGTATGGCTCAATCTTACCTGTATCCGGGCAAAGGCCTGTGCCCCTCGGTGGGGACATTAATGGGCTACATTTAGTTTACCTACTAAGTACCGCTTAAATATCTGAGTGGTGGCAAAGAGCTACAAGGCCAGAGGGCAGATCCCAATGGATGCGTTTGGCGCTTGACCGTGTGGATTGGCGCAACAGAGAAAAGGCCTCTGGCCAGCAGTGGGTTGATAACTTGATATGCCAAGACCATAAAGGAACATATGCTATAGTATGTGCGCGTTACCTTGACAATAGAGACCGTCGATCTTTACTACCACTGTACTGTACTGGGACAACTGGTTGTCCTTAAATGTTGCTGTGCCCTAGCAAGGCGTCACAATCTACTAACCTTTGTTCTACCACCTTGTGAAATTTTGTGACTTTACAATAAACTATTACTATTACTCATATTTAGAAAACCGATACATCGCTATCCAAAATATGAGTAGGTACAGTGGTACACTGTGGTAGCAAAGATCAACGCTCTCCATTGTCAAGGTGACGCGCACAGACTATATTATTTGACCGAGCGAGAGACAGTGGCAGCATCGATTGTACACTTTGATTTGTCGTTTATCTGACTGGGCCTATGAACGTGGATTTTATGAGATAAACGCCCCGCCTGCGAAAAGCGACCCGCCGCCGGTGATGTGTCCTTTAATGGGTAAGATGTCTGTCTCATACCTTGAAACCTCCGTCCCGGAAATAGTCTGTGCCACCATCCTGACTATAGTATGGACGTCCAGTAGTTCTGCAGACCAGGAGTCTACTGTTTACTCAATTATTGAAAGTCTTGATATCAGACTTGACCCGGGTGATAAACTTTGGGGTATATATTTTAACTCATCGAATGTAACAAGATGTAATACTTACGTGTGGTACTGCTCTTATTTCATAATATGGTATATTTATCATATTAACATATTTACACTTTTGTAATGAATAGACTGGGTTGTATCCAAAAAACATTGTTTGTTTTATGTAGTAACGACATTAGTAGAAAAGACTCGAGCAAAAATATTCATTCATACCTTAGACACCTTTTTGAAAACTGCCTCACTGGTATAAAAATACATTTGATAATATTCATATCTTTACGAGTGTACAAATTTCCGTTACTTCCACAATTAACAAAAAGAACGTAACGTCGAATTATTAAATACAGTTATTGTTTTGAAGCTATTTGAATGTTGTGATCTCTTGTAAATTATCTCTTGTAAATGTTAGGGTCGGAGATGTAATACTGTCTTGTCCCCCATCAGCAAAACTCAAGACAATATTGAGAAATTATGATTTACTGATAAGGACTAGACTTCATTAGCTGATTGATGAGATAAGCTTCCATGGTTTATTGGTTGTTACGCAGGTTCCGCAGGGAACGCGCCTGAACGCGGGTTCAGATCCAAGTTCTGGCAGGTATCAATGAGATGTATTTGTAGGTTTTATGCCTGTAAACCTAGCTTGCATATAAAAAGCCTGACTAGATTAATTATTTATTTAACAGTAAAAGTAAATGTAGCCCAAATGGGCTCGGTGGGGACATAAATATGTCCACACCGAGGGGCACAGGCCTTTACCCGGATACGAGTAAGATTGAGCCTTCTCTAAGCGGGTTGGTGGAGGGGTCCTAACGACTACTAACAGTAAATTTTATTTTATTCTTGTCTTTGGTTGGTAAGCCTAACTGGCAAAGAATATTTTTTCCGAGCTATCTAAAGACAATTTGAACAAACATATTCACCTAGAACCACTAAAAATACAAGTTTTCACATTTCAAAAAATACACAACAGTGGTTAAAATTTTCAAAAATCGGCTTCCTTTATCGTGTCAACGGCATTTTGTGAGCCATTTAGGCAACAAGTCACGTTGCCAAAATGGCTCATGAAATGCCGTTGAACTTGAAAATGTGAATATGAATTCCCGGTCTAATAGTTGCATTTGTATTTTATCTATTTATTTGTATCAGCGCACACACATACAGCATAAAACAAAGAAGATACTTAGCGCTAAACAAAATAACATATAAAACATACAGACACAGATAATTTGCACTAAGATAAATAGGTACCAAAGTACCTATATCGCACTAGAACTGAGGGTGGTGTGGCATCTGCAAAAGGGTTCTGACTCAGCATGTGCCTGAGAAGTAGACTCCTCAGGCGCTGATCTTCCGTCAGTACCGGAACAAGGGAGACGGCGTTGCATTGACAAATTCACGCAAATTCAAACAAAAAACTGTTTACTTACTTCAGAACCTCTTCCAATCCAGATCCAGCCTTCCACATGATTAATTTATATTGTTTCTAAATAGTATTCCTCAGTGTGGTGTAACTGCAATAGTTTTAACACATTTTTAAAACACCGGCAATCTTTGAGAACAGCCTACCTGCAAATCAAAAACAACTGGTTAACAACCATATGATATTACGTTCATAGCACAAGACATTAGAAACATATAGATCTACCCACCATAGACTGATTTTAGGCACTGCAGTCATTCCATACATATAATTTGCTTAAATTGATGTGTGTAATACCAAAATCATGCATGCAAATAAACGAATCTGAATCTATGTATAACTGGGTTTTAAGATAATGTATGTAGCAATGTTGTTTAGAGTACCTATTCTCTCTCACACCAAGGACAACATAGGCTCTGTAAATTGACCCTTATTTCTTAGAAGGAAAAGGTCATGCCATGCTAGTTGTGTGGCAGTCGACACGCATAACTTGCAGTTTTCTACGATACCCCGCAATACAGACTTAGCAGTATTTATTCAGGCGTATGATGTATCGAGAGTATTCTGGCAGAATCGGATAGTTGCGCGTCCACTGCGTCGGAGTCGGAACGTACGGAGCGGACGGCTTTGTTGCTTTGTATTGATTTCTATGGCAGTGCGTGCACTGGATCGGCATTTCTGCGCTGGAGAGCTATATACATACGCAGTCTTCTTCTGATGATGACGTCATCCGCCTCGTACGCTCCGATTCCAACGCAGTGCACGCGCAACTTAAAAGCAATAATTTTTTTGCAGTAGTGAAAAGAGCAGTATGCCAGATAACCTTTCTTTAACTCTTTTAACGCGATGCTTCTTCCAACAAATCGTTTTACTGCGGTGTACATTCCCGTACAAATTAAATGCCAAGCCAAGGCTGTGTGCAAGTATACGTGCAAAATGAGAACGGTGCAAGTCTGTTCGTTTTGTCCTCACGAGACTGTATGATACTTCGGTAGTCATATCCATACTATGTATGCGCAAGAGTCAAATCCAGTTTCTCGAGGTCACCCTCGCGTGTCTAAAAGTAGTCGTCATACGATCGCATGTCACTTAACGACAAACCATGAATAGCAAGCATTACTTATTTGATTTACTTGCAAAGGAAGTGAAGTGGGTTTTGAAAATAGGTACTAAGAATATAAATCTAAGTATATCTGATTTTGATGTAGAGGGGTAAGTAAATAACAAGATTTTAAGAATTTACTTTTAATACAAATGATTTTACAGATTTTCTTAAAATCACGAAAGGGGTAACCAAATAATTTCTTTTAAATTTTTTGGAATGGGAACTTAGGTAATTAATTACTAATATGGTACAGTCAGCGTCAGATATATGTGAGCAATCAATATGCACGAATGGATCCTAACAAATAAGAAATATCTACACAGCCAGAGTGTGAAAATTATGTCAACAACCTCTGTTTTAGACATGATTTTCAAACTTTCGCTGTCTGGATAGCTAAAGTAGTGCTTAAATACATCTGAAGCTGACTGTACCTAAGTACTATTAGCTTAGTGTAATATTTAACACTAATACAATTACACAACTAATTAGTTTCTTAGAAAAAAAAGCGTACAAAATAGGCGCTAAATCACAATTAAATACATATTGAACTTAATTTAAGGCTCCTTAGATGCACCTATACTTAAGTGGTCACATAAGCTTCTCTCGCTAAGTGATATCTAAGAGAAAACTACCAAAAGAAATTAACAAATACCCCATAGGGTAAAAACAAACCAATATCTTTAAATGGTCACTTCAACGTTAATAAACCTATAAGTAATAAACAAATTAACATTATACTTAAATGGCATCAGTTGAAAGGCATTTATGAAGTCGTTTACACATTACTCATACATAGTAATTTCTATCAGATCAGCTTAACAATAGCAACAAAAACATTCAGTTATCAAGAAAAGTTATGTTTCGAGCATACGGAAGATTTCCTTCTTCTCCCGATGAGATCGCGAGGCGAGGTGGGTTCGCATGGCTAGTAAGGACATTGACCCGGTGCTGCACAGCGTGCATTCTACCTCCTGCGTTGATGATCCTGGCATCCTGCGATGGAAATAAATTGCATTGTATCTTTTACGTGCGGAATACTATACAGGGTGTAACAGAAGGGTGTAGTCATAGGTATTTTAGGGGGTTCATAGGGACATAATTCTGAGTAACCGATCAAATTCGTTTCATAGTGAAAGTTGCTCAAAATTATGTCCCTAACAACCCCCTAAAATATGACTACACCTTTCTGTTACACCCTGTATAGCGGGACTCTGTCCTAGAGGAAGGGTTATCTCTATCTTCTCATCTCTATGATTTTTGACATTTAGACGTTTTGTCAAAACGCGCGATATGAAAGTAATCCCCAGGAAGAAAGCAGAAAAATAGGCCCCCAGGAGCTCTATTTCTCAATCGCTCTTTTGCAAACGACCACTCTTTTCTACCGATTTTCGTTCGCCATATTCAAAATTTCGCATTTTCTGTCATTCGCTCTACAACGAGTGGTCATGACCACTCGTTACGCCAGTCGAATGATAGAATAGACGTCTAATGCGAAGGAACACCGAAGACGAACGATTTGGAAATGCACAAAATCGACGTCATACGATATACAAGTCGAACGTGATATATGTACTTCGCATGCGATATAACTATATCACACGAGCGAATTAAAAATAGAGGGTCTTGGATATTGACATGCTTGTGATGTCGCTGTTTCTCGTTTCCACGACACGGGGTATCCCAGTGTGGGGCCAGGGGTATGATTCTCGCGCATTCGATATATTATATCTACATCTATATCGAGTGATTTTGTATGGGAATCTGTCAATACAGGTCTCGATATCCGTATATCGAAGGCGCGAGAATCGACCCGCAGGAGCACGACTCTCGCGCCTTCGATATACGGATATCGACACCTATATTGACAGATTCCCATACGAAATCACTCGATATAGGTGTAGATATCGTATTTCGAATGCGCGAGAATCATGCTCCAGAAGCGTGCATGTATATGTGGTAGCCATATCGTCGAATTGGTTTATAATCATGAAACGATGACATCTTTGGGCAAACACTGAGGTAGCTGAGGTGAAGACTAAAGGGGGCGAGCGCAGCGAAGCCCCCGAATACCTAGTCTTCGTGTTAGTTTGACATGTATAACACAAAAAAACATCACGTAGTCCTGAATGACAAAGCATTTAAAGACATGTTTTCATTAAAACCAGCTATATCATGATAGCCAGTAATGACTCGGCCATATCATGATACGGCCAGTAATGACGATCTGGCTAGGACATATACACAGGTCGGTGTCGAGCGGTGCGCTTCGTTACCGTCTGACAGTGTGCACCAGGTCGTCGTGGTCCCGCTTGAGCGCGCGCAGCGTGTGCTCGGTGGGCGCGCGCAGCTCGAGCGGCGCGTGCAGCGGGTAGGCGACGGCGCGCTCCT
>OY735272.1:5763724-5988117 GCA_963457715.1 Argyresthia albistria
CAGCAGGTGTCTATGTGGTGTGGGAGTGTAGTTGTCAACTCACGTGGGACAGAAGAGCAGCGCCATGATGGCGGGCAGGCCCGGGATGTTGGGCATCAGCCTGGTGTGCCGCAGCGACAGCTGGCCCGAGTCCTCGTCCGTGTACACACAGCAGGTGTCTATGTGGTGTGGGAGTGTAGTTGTCAACTCACGTGGGACAGAAGAGCAGCGCCATGATGGCGGGCAGGCCCGGGATGTTGGGCATCAGCGTGGTGTGCCGCAGCGACAGCTGGCCCGAGTCCTCGTTCGTGCCCACCGCGCCCGCCACCAACAATCTGTACACATTCAATATTATTGACACATTTCGTTAATATTGTAAGAGTTCCCGGAGACCATTTTGATCGGTCGGTATTTTGGTCTGGTTGAGCTGTCAGCGTAATTTGGCGGATACCGAATCGTTATGTGTGAATTTGATAGAAAGTCTTTGATGTGCGAACATGACAGTACGAATGATCTGGACACTATCATCCATGTTTGGGGTTGATATTGTTGTGTCAATGAGATGGCGATGGAAGGAGATGGCATAGGAACGTGAGGATTGGCGCTATAAGATAGATGTGTGTGATGCGATAGGCATCGCGTAATGGAGATCTTAACAGTAGACAATTTTTTGTACCTAAACTGGACTTTTGTTCGGGAGTGAACCTAAAAGTACGTAGTACTTTCGTTATTCTGTGGTTGTATTACAGAAGACATGATCACCTCTGATAGATCTCTTGCGGCTCCGTATAGAGCAGCACGGAGTTGACGGAGTTCCACTCGATGGAGACCTTCTTGCCGCCGGCCTCCATCAGGCTATGCAGCGACGTCTCCAGCGGACTGCGAATATAACCACCAGTTAACCCAACTACAGCATTTAAAGTTTGAATTGAGTACGGTCTTTAGAGAAACCTAGAGTAAGGTGTATGTACGAGTACATCTGTGCCATCCTATATTGTATTTACGCAGGATAAGCCAGAACTGCTTGCTTGCTGTTGTTGAACTCATGACAAGTAGAGGACAGCGGAATTATAGTCATAGATTTAACAAGGGTGGAGGTTGCATCCTTGAGGTCAAACAGGCGTCACGAAAATAGGTAATTCGCAGCCTGTCCGAAAGACCGAGCGAGCTGCAAGTGCCTAAGGTCCGATAGACAGAACAATAGTTAACACCCGTTCTCCGAGTAACTTAGGCAACTCCATATACATTTTTAAGGCGATCTTTCTGTCGGCGGACATAAATATATCAACTTCAACATTTCTTAAACATTTGCACTGGACGTCACATTTGACCGAGATTGTGCTCGCCTCAGTTAGTCATGCTATAGGTTCACCTGTAAGGCCCCTTGAGCTGCACTTCAGCGACGCACTGCTCCGCGCTGGGCGGCGCCGGCTCGCGCAGGTCTTGGTACGCGAGCTCCACCTGCTCGCTGTTGAACGCGCGCTTCTGAGCCCGGTCCAGCTCGGACGCCGTTTTGCGGAGCAGGTGGTTCGCCTGGGAATAGACGAGTAATAATACGGACGCGGCACAGCTTTACCTTTGTATCTGTCCGTAAAAAATGGCGTAATGACGAGGAGGCCTTTATTCAACAGTGGGTGCTGGAGGCTAGATAGATAGACAGATATCTGTTCTTCGTCATTGTGACGCGTAACGCGGAAATATAAATACTATAATTTAGAAATTAATTTCAGTAGCATTAAGTACTGACTACGCTTCTATTGAAGAAGTCAAGACCTGAGAAATGCTTTTGGTTATGCACAGGGTCGGCAAATGGGTAAAATGACAAGAAAACATTACATAACTTGCTCTTGATTCCGATCGTGTATCATAAACAGGAGGAGTGTTAATCTAAACAAGTCTCACCATCGACTCGTAGCTCTCTTCGAAGGCGTGGGCATACTTCTTCGCAATCAGTTCCTTGTTCACATTCAGCAGTCCGTTGTCCGCCAGCAGTTTGATCGCAACAACGCCTTTCACCACTGAGTACACCTGTGGGATTTAATAAAACAGATGGAGGTACTGTGGCGTGGTGCGTGTACAGATAATTTTGCAAAGACGCTATTAACTGAACATTTTAACGCAATGAACCATCAAATGCAAGAAAATCGTCGTAGACCCTTATCAATGTGCGGCACAAGTAGTTGGTGTTATCACCACTCCACTATCCGTGACCGTTTAGAAGCCTTGCATGGCATCACTTTCTCTAACATAACTTGGCCACAGACCATCTAACAGGCAGGCAATGAAGGTTGGTTTGACGTTTGTCTAATGTTTGTATGATGTTCATGAGATAAATAAATAGGCTTGTGGCCTGTCAAGTCACAATAGATACTTTTTATGAACTGTCAAAACGGAACTTTTGTTCCTGAGTTCTATCAAATAACCACAGAGTGACGTCATGTAAAAGTGCCATCAAATGCTGCCTTTATTTGCACAAAATGGACTTTATAAAATATATCTGCTGGAAATATGCAATTCTGAGAATGTCAAGCCATACTGTACACAATGCTTCAACTTATGACTTGTCCCTGGATTTATTGGATTACCTTGGAGCAAGCCTATTGCTGTACTTTGTTGTCGTCACTTTTGGCCAGCACACACTCCATGGCCATAGAACATCTAACACAAGAAGCGCTCTAACGGCCGATCCCAATAACCTATCTCTATCCGTGATCTGCAGATTACGCGTTACATTTGACAGTTGCGCTATGGGATTTATGTCAAAATTGACACTAGCAATCTCAAATCTGCAGATTATGGATTGAAGATAGGTTATTAATTTCGACCGTAAGCCATCAGCCTCACCTTTCCAATCAGCGGTCCCTTCTGTATCAGTTTCTGGAAGTAGTTGGTCGCGTCCTTCGTCCACTGTCCGTGCGCGTCGAGCAGCGGCGAGGGCGCCACTTTCGCCAGCACACACTCCATGGCCATCGGCGGCAGGTCCCGACAGAGCCCCAGCGGCAGCGAGCGCAGGCTGCCCGCGTTCACGCGCGCGAACCCGCCGTAGTCGATGTAGGACACCTGGCGGGCCGACGTTCTTGTGATATTTGCAACGCATTAAACAGGACAATCAATTGAAAGCTGCGATGATGGGATAGCCTGTCACGCAAAATGGATTAATTATTGGGTAATATGGTGCCGTCTAGGAAACGGCGTGAGGCTGTTTGTGATAGTTTTTAGTATCTCTTATCTATAATCTAAAGCGCCCTAAATGGTAGAAAATATAGTAGTATTTTTCTTTTGTTACATTTTGTTTGGGTAATGACTTTGCGCACCCGGCGAAGGCGACATACTGCAAATCAGAGAAAGAGAAGTGGCTTATGTAGAACAGCTGGGGCGACGAATAGGAACGAATATGGAGTGCCGACCGCCCCCAAAGAAGATTGCAATATTATTAACAAATGGCTTTCATAGACAGGCAACTTCCAAGGACGCAGAAGACCTCGCCCACGTACATCCCGGCTCCAAAATCTAAGATAATGGTTCGGGATGAGCACAATTTGCCTTTTCCGGGCCGCAGTATTCCGTGAGCGGATTGCCGTAATGACCTTCGACCTCTGGGCCGTGAGCCGTGTACAGAATCGCATGGCAGTAGCTATAGCGAGGGCGCAGAATTCCGGTTTGTTTGTAGAGCGTCGCGGTGCGTTTCGGCACCGTCGACAAGCCAACACCGGCTTTCTGTGCTCTCGCTATTTCGGACGCGACTCCCGGCTCCATTGGCACCCGAAGAAGTCTTCTTTTTTTTATAACGTTTATTTATGAAAAAAAGCACTTAACTATATAATTTAAGTCTGCCAAACTGCTAGGCAGTTCGTCGGCAGGTTGGTTTGGCTCTTAACTATAACAGTACTTTATTTTTAATAGTAAACCCATCCCCCGTTCCATTTTTATGGATATTTAAAGGTTTTTAATATAATATTGTTTCAACATACATTTAAACTTTCTCTTGGGCATTGCATCTGTATTGAACTTATCTGGCATATTATTTAGTATCTTAGGCAGCACCCTACAAGCAGTTCTAGACCCATAACAGTTTATGTGTCTTGGAATAATGTATTTGGTCTTATTACTGCTAGTGCTACGAGTAGGGTCCTCCTCTGGCCACGGCCGCTCCTCCTCTGCATCCACCTACTCACCCAGACCATATCCTGCGGCAGCGCCTTCATCAGCTTCACGCGGTACATGCGCGTGCCGCCCTCGTCGCGGTACGGCGCCGCGAGCAGCTCGCCCGGCGCCGCGGGCGCCGTGTGCGCCAGCAGCGGCCGCGCGTTGAGCTCCGCGTTCAGCCCGCGCAGCTCCTCGAACGTCGCCTCGTCGTCGTGTTGCACGTAGAAGCGGCCGCAGTTCACGAACTGGGGGGGGGGGGGGTTCATTAGGTCAGTAACTGAAGGAGAAGGGCGAATTCGTTCACCAAGAACAAGTTAGTTTACGAACTGGGGGAGGAGAGGATTCATTATTTCAATAACTAGAGGAGAAGACCAAATTAGTTTACTAATTGGGGAGAATTCACGAACTGGGAGAGGGGAAGAACTAATTAGTTTGCGAACTGAGAGGGGGGGGCGAATTTGTTTGCGAACTGGGGGATAAAAACGAATTAGTTTGCGAACTGGAGGAGGGGAATAACAAGTTAGTTCACGAACTGAGAAATAAGAAGAATGAATTAGTTCACGAACTGGGAGAAAAGGAGGAATTGGTTTGCGAACTGGGAGAGGACAAGTTAGTTTGCGAACTGGGGGAGAAGAACGAATTAGTTTGCGAACAGGGAGAGAAGAATGAATTAGTTTACGAACCGGGGGAGGTGGCAGGACGAATTAGTTCACAAACTGGGGGAGGGGAAATAATTAGTTGACGATGTGGGAAGAAGGGTGAATTAGTTCACGAATAACTACCTGAGAGATGCGCAGGGGGAAGTGAGTGTCGTCCAGTTCTGGCAGGCGCGGTACCATCATGTTCTTGTTGATGTCTAATTTGGACGCTTCCAGTTCTAGTGCCAATTCCTGCGCTTTTTCAGGTCTGAAACAAATAATAAGTTTAAATACCACAGACAATCAGTTTAAAAACCACAGACAATCAACATTATTCAGTAAAACTAAACCCTCTTATTCATAAAAAGTCACTCCGAAGTAAAAAGTTACTCCCGGATCAACTTTTTATTATAAAGGACGAAAGAGGTTAACTGCTCGTGACATAAATGAGTACTTACGGTAACAAAGCCAGACGGATTCCCGGCCCCAACCCGGGTTGACTGCGTCCCGCTCCCCCTTTGCTCAGTTGCCGCATTTTGATCGCTTTGTAAACTGGCAACACCACATTTCCGGGGATTGTTGGGTTCTATAACGATGTAAAATAAATTAAAAGTAAAAAAACATTTTAAACAAAGCTTTTATTTAATGCCCTAAAAAGAAGAAAATAAAATTTCGATTCAATCAAATGCGTTATTTTATTAAATTACACAATTAATACGATATAAAAGCTTGTTGCGAGATTTACTTGTGTAGACTTAATCAGGTGGTAGGGACTATTTGCACAGACTTGGAGATAAATCCCGCAACAAGCTTTTATATCGTATTAATTGTGTAATTTAATAAAATAACGCATTTGATTGAATCGAAATTTTATTTTCTTCTTTTTAGGGCATTAAATAAAAGCTTTGTTTAAAATGTTTTTTTACTTTTAATTTATTTTTAACTTTTTAGTCTTTATCATTACAGCGAGGCAATTCTGGCGCTAGCGAGATCATGTCCATGGTCGAAATATCGATTTTGAGATACCGAAATCTCTATCAAAAACAAGAAAAAGCTATTCTTACGACTAGCCTTTCGACCAACCGAGATATCTCGACCCGTTTTCGATCATAATAAATATAAATCGAGATAATTTTCGACGGATTTAGGCGGTATCAAAACAGATATCTTGACTGGGGAGATGATCTCGATAGCGCGAGAATCGGGGGCCTGGACAAAACATCTAATCTAGAATTAGAGTGCTTGTGAAGACGAATCAAATGAGACCAAACACGATAGGATTGCGTCGTTTGGTAACAGAGTTCCCATGGCCACCTTCCGGCTCCAGCATCAGATCAGCTCCATGTCATAAAAAATATTCTAGGATCAAAGTACTTGTCAATATAAATCAAATGAGCCCAAACACAATAGGATTGTGTCGTGTGGTAACAGGGTTCCCATGGCCAGCTTCAGGCTGCAGCATCAGATCAGCTCCATGTCAAAAAAATATTCTAGGATCAAAGTACTTGTCAATATAAGTCAAATGAGCCCAAACACAATAGGATTGCGTCGTTTGGTAACAGGGTTCCCATGGCCACCTTCCGGCTCCAGCATCAGATCAGCTCCATGTCATAAAAAATATTCTAGGATCAAAGTACTTGTCAATATAAATCAAATGAGCCCAAATACAATAGGATTGTGTCGTGTGGTAACAGGGTTCCCATGGCCAGCTTCAGGCTGCAGCATCAGATCAGCTCCATGTCATAAAAAATATTCTAGGATCAAAGTACTTGTCAATATAAGTCAAATGAGCCCAAACACAATAGGATTGCGTCGTTTGGTAACAGGGTTCCCATGGCCACCTTCCGGCTCCAGCATCAGATCAGCTCCATGTCATAAAAAATATTCTAGGATCAAAGTACTTGTCAATATAAATCAAATGAGCCCAAACACAATAGGATTGTGTCGTGTGGTAACAGGGTTCCCATGGCCACCTTCCGGCTCCAGCATCAGATCAGCTCCATGTCATAAAAAATATTCTAGGATCAAAGTACTTGTCAATATAAATCAAATGAGCCCAAATACAATAGGATTGTGTCGTGTGGTAACAGGGTTCCCATGGCCAGCTTCAGGCTCCAGCATCAGATCAGCCCCATGTCATAAAAAATATTCTAGGATCAAAGTACTTGTCAATATAAATCAAATGAGCCCAAACACAATAGGATTGCGTCGTTTGGTAACAGGGTTCCCATGGCCACCTTCCGGCTCCAGCATCAGATCAGCTCCATGTCATAAAAAAATATTCTAGAATCAAAGTACTTGTCAATATAAATCAAATCAGCCTAAACACAATAGGATTGCGTGGTTTGGTAACAGGGTTCCCATGGCCACCTTCCGGCTCCAGCATCAGATCAGCTCCATGTCATAAAAAATATTCTAGAATCAAAGTACTTGTCAATATAAATCAAATCAGCCTAAACACAATAGGATTGCGTCGTTTGGTAACAGGGTTCCCATGGCCACCTTCCGGCTCCAGCATCAGATCAGCTCCATGTCATAAAAAATATTCTAGGATCAAAGTACTTGTCAATATAAATCAAATGAGCCCAAACACAATAGGATTGCGTCGTTTGGTAACAGGGTTCCTATGGCCACCTTCCGGCTCCAGCATCAGATCAGCTCCAAGTCAAAAAAATATTGCATTGTCATCAAACTTACATACGTATGCAAAATTTCAGCTCAATCGGATAACGGGAAGTGGGTCAAATTCAAGCCGACATTTTTGACGCGAACCGTGATACCCAAACAAACAAACAAACAAACAAACAAACATACATACAGTGCAAGTTAAAAATAAAAGCTTTTAAAAAAGCTGTACAACTTAATAAATCTATACGTAAGTTTAATGATATTATGTTACTGATATAAGTGCTTACGCCTTCGCTTTCTTTCTTCAGACCGTCAGACGCCTGTGCGTCTTTGAATGATAAGTACACTTTCCTGAAACAAATTACAACGGATAATACGGACGTGAGTAATAGCGGCAAATACATAATAATTAATGTTGAACGCAGTTGAGGTAAGTTGACCTGATATTGCGTTGCCCTTTTCAGCCTCAGTCTAGGCACAATCGTCGTCTGCAGCGCAGCGGTTGCGCATCTGCCTACGCCATGCGAGAGGTCCCGGACAAAAAAAATCCCAGGTCTTGGATGTTTACATGTTTGTGATGTCGCTGTTTCCGGTTCCCACGACACATGGGTATCCAAGTGTGGGGCCAGAAGCAATGTATGTGCCTGTGTGTTAACGTGTATGTTACGCTTATGTCGTTCTTCCCTTTTCCTTGTAGTTAGATGTGAAACTCACGCGCTGTTACTGTCGAAGGTGACTCTGGGCTCGTCTCCTGTCATTTCGTGCACGAGCTTCTTGATCGACGACGCGTACACTGACCCCGGTTGGCCCATCGGGAAATCCTGAGGAGTTAGAAATTGTTATGGGCATTATTTCTATGGTGCGAGATCTTAGGATGTTTCGTCAAGCGCTGCTGCCAGTTTGATTACTACTTAACTATAGTACACCTGGATGACACAAGCAGGGTATATGGGAAAGTTCATAATCAGAAATTATTCCAGAGTTTTGACAATCACTCAAATGGCTCGATCGTACTCATTTCCGAGAAACATACATGTATTTAAGAAGAAGAATGTATTTATGTAGAGATAAGCTCGCCATTGTACACTTTTATTACCTACCATAATTTGTTAACTATTTTTTTTGTGTGCAATAAAGAAATTATGAAATTATGAAGAACGAAACGAGTTGACGAAATGATTGTCGAGTATTGGCCTCTTCAACTACATTGTACACGCCATTCATCCCGGTGATGGGCAGCCCGCGTCCATTCAAGTCGGGAAGAAATGAACACAATAGCTGGACGTCTACAGGCAAGCAACGGATCTTAATTGCTGTCTATGTATTCCTATAGAACCGCGTCCACTATCCGTCACAATCACAATCCATCACCGGCAAAACTGCCAATGTACGGCATGAACTGGCATAGATAAAAGGCAGTTTTGCCCGGCAGACACGACCGTCAGTGCCTATTCACACACACCGGTTCCCGGATAGCCGGCGCCGGCTACCGAGCGATGAAGTGTATGGCCATGTACGTACGCTTTCATACGTACCGGCGTAATTTGCCCGGCAATCGTATGTAGCAAACAACCGGTTAGCTGGCTCCGGGTACCCGGCAACCGGTGTCTGAAAAGGCACTCAGGCAGGTAAAACCGTACGTTTATCGTCGGCTATTGTTAGCAATGTCAGATCCACAGGAATTTATAACAAAAATTAAATTCCGTTGCCTGCCTGCGTTGACTGTCGGTCAACGTCAAACTAATGGGCGTTTTACCGTGAGGAAGACGGTAGTCCGCGGGTCTAACCCGCCCAGCGTCTTGACCGCGTTGCGCTCGAGGTCGGCCTTGCCGGACATCACGAAGTAGTGCGGGTAAAACGCGCCCGCGAGCAGGATCTGGAACAAACAGATACTGTGAAGGCCGAAATCTCGTAAACCGGAGAGTTCGTATATTTTCGTATATATCTATTGCACATAAAAGACAAAACACAAAAAGGTACAGAGGAATGTACAAAGGCAAGCTTATCTCTAAAAAGAGATCTCTTCCAGCAAACCCAGGATGGACAGAGAATATTTAAATACAGAACAGGTAGGCCTATGTGCTCAAATAAGTGAAAAAAAAAACTTATTACTAATCTACTGAATATACTACACAAAGAAAAGTACATGAATATTATAGATATTTATATATAAACCTTACATAAATAAACAAATGCATATTTATGCATACCTTCTATATTTATGAAAGAGAGAGAGATAATGCTCCTTTTAAGAGTTCGTTACTGATGCAGGATTTTGAACCATAAATGTTTAGGATTTACCTTTTATTTACAAAGGTATTTCATCTTGTTGGCGGAGGGTGCGCTTTAAAGTAGAAAATTCATGTGTTATAATAGCGCTTACAGAGACAATAACTTTAACATTAAAAAACCCCCGCATAAAACTTTTTAGTTTTTTTTTATGACTTTGTGGCTGTGTTTTAAACTGTATTATAATTAACTTGTTAGATATTTAAATATATTTAAGTATATTGCACGTTAAAATTAATTAGTTGCTACACCCATATGGGTAAATTTACACTGATACATTACCTACTGTACTTATCATAAGATCTTTATAAACGTGTAATTTATGGCAATAAACAACTGAAACAACTGAGACACACACGAGTGACTCACACGTTTAACTTATAACACCCCTTTTCTCCTTCGTCGGGCGGGGGTTAATGAATAAGTCGCACCAGCTCGTCTAGCTCACTTCTTAGTAGTACCAGCGTAGCACAAGCGCTGAACAGACGTTGACTCTAAGGTCACCAGCCTCCCAACCCTGTAGATGCACCAACCTTGAGCAGCAGCGTCTGCGTGTTCTTGTTCCACGGCGCGCCGGCCTTCAGCTGCTCGATGCCCTCCCTCGACAGCCGGCAGTGTAGCTCGCGCACCAGCTCGTCTAGTTCCCGCAGCGCCCGCGCCTGCACGTAGAAGCGCTGCGCCCACGCGCCCACGTTGTTGCCCCGCTGCTTGAAGAACTGCTGCTGGCGGAGGTGGGTCCACACCTGCAGGGGGGAGGGGGGTTAGCGAGACACCGTGTCCAGGGTGTGATCCAATGATCAATCAATGACCACTCAGTGACCTCATCGTCACTTGCCCGCACCGTCATTGACACTTAGCGGAACCACTGAGAGCTGAGGCCTGACCTAAGAAATATCTTAGTCACCAAATTAATCAAACAGCTGCTAATCGTCGGACCAAAGGTCATACTTAAATACTTCCAAACTGTTTACACCGAGGGCCACACCTGACAGACCTACTGCCTGCAAATGTCACTGCCGCATGACGCCAGAGACATCGATGTAGTCCTATCATCGCATAGAATGGACCGCTATGAAAATATGTGCGATTTAACATTTCGAAACGAAAGTCGCGCGACTTTTTGTCGTTTGTCGTAGTTTTGGCACTTGCGTAACATAAACTATATGCTTGTTTACTCTGTAGACGTTTAGGAACGCGATGCAGTCGCTAGTGGAGCCGTTGGCCCAGGTCAGCTTGGAGTTGTACGCGTGGAGCCGCTCCATGAACGGGTTGTTGAAGATATTCTTCACGGACATGGCCGCCGCTGGAAACAAACATTGTTTATGAACCGCAGCGCACAGCACATGGTATGTATGGCATGGCATTTAACGAGAGGATTTGTTCGAGGTTTCGAACCCCGGATGGGAACCAAAAAAACCAGGTCTTGGATGTTTACATGTTTGTGATGTCGCTGTTTCTGGTTCCCACGTCACAGGGTATCCTAGTGTGGGGGCAGAAGCAATGTATGTATGTGCCTGTATGTAATGTTTATTTGGATCCGTGCGGTAAAAAAAAAACATGCTTTGTTAAGGCTTTATTTTACATGGTTTTGGCTTTTTCTGATTGAAACCACGAAGACACACTATGTAGGTGTAATTCCATGAAACTCACACATCTATTTCACTTACCAGTCTAATATAATAAGCGATTGAAATGGGCTACATAATTAATCTCAAGACCTCAGGAAAGATACTTGTGACTGAGTCGATTTCAGGTCACACGAATGACGCGTCATTCGTGTGAATTAATGTCATTCGTGTGACATAAAAATTCGTGAAATCAACCCTCGCAGAAGATTCGTAACGCTTGCAAAGCTATTTCCAGCGTGCCGTAACAACGTTCGTAGCAGATTCGAAACGCTTGCAACGCTATTGGCAGCGTGGCCGCATTTCACGTCACACAAATGACGCGTCATTCGTGTGAATTAATCTCATTCGTGTGACACAAAAATCGTGAAATCGACCCGACTACTGATTTGACGTTGCCGGCAATATTGCCATTGACCGGCAATATTGCCCCATACATTATATTCCCACAAATGGCAATATTGCAGGCAGCGGCACTTGTGACTTGTGACGTACCCATGATGACAGTCTCATTGAGGCAGCCGTAGATGTGCCCCAGCATGATGAGCTTGGAGACCCTCACGTCGAGCGGCAGCTTCGCCATGATGCGACCGAGGTACGTGATGTCACCGTCGATGTCGCTGTGCTCGCCCTCCAGTGTCTTCTGCATGGCGCCTATCTGAAAATATTAGAATAATTAATGACAGCGTCACGCCTATTCCCATGGGGGGTGGTAGGTACGGCAGTTTGCGTCACAGGGGAATAATATCGCTTGAGTATTTTCCTCACGCTTTGAAGGTGAAGGAACTCGAGAGAAAATCTGCGTATAGGGGATATGTGAGCCACATAGGATGATAAATTGATATCAGTATTGGCTTCTCATAATCAGAGAGACACGGAAGGGCCTTCTCTTTTTGTGATGAAACAAGTTACTAGTAGTGTGGAACAACAGTAGTAATTCAACGGGTCTTTCTGTGCGATAGACATACAAACATATCCATTCCGATTTTACGGCCGGAACTTTGAGGGCACTACACCACTTTTATATGCCGCTGCTTTGCTGTCTTTGCATGACAGACGACGTTCTATAAATGAATAGTAACCTGGTTTGCTGGAAGAGATCTCTTATTAGAGATAAGCTCGTTTTTGTACACTTTTACTTTGTACTTTTGTCCTGTGTATTTTTCTTTTGTGTGCCTAAGAAAAATACACAGGACAAGATATGGACAACGTTTCAAAAAATTTACCAGCTGGTTTCATCATGTAATATGAAAATAGATGGAAAACGATGGGACCCGTATTTTTTATTTAAGTACTTAATCTTATTTTTAAGTGATAATTCACGATTTTTAGAGTTACTCATTCCGAAAGGGCGTAAGTAAAATGTCAGGATTATAAAACGTTGAACCTTTGCCCGTCCCTTTGGGGAAAATGAAACGTTGTCCATTATGAATGGACAAACAAACCTCTTTGAGCACCAGTACGGTGCGGTGTATGTTGGAGAGGTCGGGCGGGTTCATCGCGAGCCCGAGGATGTCGGCCGGCGGGCCCATGTTCAACATCTTGGCGAGCAACACGAGCCGCTCGAGCGGGCAGCGGCAGATCTCGGGCGGACACTCTTGGGACAGGCTCTCCTGTGGGTGGGAGCATTGATAGTTAACTTAGCTAATCTCCTGTTGGAAGCATTAAAAGTTAGTTCACTTTACAATAGAATAGAATATCCATTTATTGACTGTTACTATACACAACACAAGCCCATGGCCATATAGGTAAGTATTATAAAGTAAAAATCATCACCAAATTCGCCCGGCCCGCTGCTCGCAGTTGTTGCGCGACGCCCAGTGCAGCTGCAGCGACGTGAAGTTCGTCTGCTCATACACCCCCTGCGTATGACGAGAGCGCCTCCAACTCACATAGAACTTGTCAGTGACGAGCCGGTAGACTCGCCCCTCGCGCACTCGGCCCGCGCACCCGGCCCGCTGCTCGCAGTTGTTACGCGACGCCCAGTGCAGCTGCAGCGACGTGAAGTTCGTCTGTTCACACACCCCCTGCGTATGACGAGAGCGCCTCCAACTCACATAGAACTTGTCAGTGACGAGCCGGTAGACTCGCCCCTCGCGCACTCGGCCCGCGCACCCGGCCCGCTGCTCGCAGTTGTTACGCGACGCCCAGTGCAGCTGCAGCGACGTGAAGTTCGTCTGTTCACACACCCCCTGCGTATGACGAGAGCGCCTCCAACTCACATAGAACTTGTCAGTGACGAGCCGGTAGACTCGCCCCTCGCGCACTCGGCCCGCGCACCCGGCCCGCTGCTCGCAGTTGTTACGCGACGCCCAGTGCAGCTGCAGCGACGTGAAGTTCGTCTGTTCACACACCCCCTGCGTATGACGAGAGCGCCTCCAACTCACATAGAACTTGTCAGTGACGAGCCGGTAGACTCGCCCCTCGCGCACTCGGCCCGCGCGCCCGGCCCGCTGCTCGCAGTTGTTGCGCGACGCCCAGTGCAGCTGTAGCGACGTGAAGTTCGTCTGCTCGTCCGCTACCAGGATCTTCATGAGGCAGAAGTCGACCACTGCAATTGCAGGACTAGTTAGTGTAAAGTAATAGAATACCGGTACCCCTCAATTCTATTCTTCTTCAAGGGGGTTGTAGCGCCTGCACCTGGCTTACATAACCGGGGTCTTTGTGCTTAGAGGAAACAGGGGCGGTGAATGTGTGCGAGTACATTCGTAAGAGAGAGAGAAAGATATGCTTTTTATTTTGTCAATTGTTTATGTGGAATAAAGACATTATATGAGTATCATGTGTGAGTGTGTGCGTTGCGTACTGTTTAACAACATTCTATTCCTCTTCCTCAAGCCGCTCCCGCACCACTCACCATACTTGACGTCCGGCACGGTGATAGAACTCTCCGCGATATTAGTCGATAGGATGATCTTCCTCGTGCCGGGCGGCGCTCGTTGGAACACTCGAACTTGCTCGTCCGCCGTGATCGTCGAGTGGAGGGGCAGCACGCACCATTTGTAGTTCGCGCATTCCGGACCGGCCACTTTTGATCTGGAGTGAAATACGCGAATGGATAGGCTGAGATGGCTAAATTTAAGAGTTGTAAGTAGTAGTTAAGACTCTGGTGTATTAATGTTCACATACAACTATGTTGTTTAATGAAAAAATGATTATGATAAATAGGTACGTCGTTCATAGGGATCCATAGGGATACTGGTAGTATGGCTGATATAGCCTATTTTGTCACTGAAAATGCAGTTGCACTGGCTACACGTCAGAAGTCCATTGTGATAGTGGTATTTATTGTATTGGTATAATTTGATTGTATCTTCTTTCGAGTTGGTTATCATGACTTTCAATATGCTTGTCCTATGTTGCGCAAGTGTCGAATTAATGGCTCAACGTTGACCTGAAGGTCAAGCCACAACACTGCGTTTCCGCGTCGCATCGCAATAATCTGTATTGTGGAATGGGTAAGGCATTCGTTTTTGTCAGTCTTTAGATTCGTAGCTGATCATAGCACTAACAAAAACCGATGTATGTGTAACAGCACGGACGGCGGAACCACTCATCTTCCTCACTAGGCTTAACTACTATACCCTATCCTACAGATGTCAATCTTAGCCTGTGAGTGAGGGGATATTGCTCATAAAAAACGATTAATCAAAAGAATCGATACATCTTGATTCTTCAGTTACCATAAATATGGTTGAAAATGAAATAATAATATCTTTAAGTGCTAATAGCAGTGATGGCGATGACGACAACTTCTGTTAGTTCAACTGAATAAACAATTTCAGTTCTTTCCGATTGTTTTGGTAACATCCCTAGTGTTTAAAAAGTGGATTTTATGAAGTTTTATGTTAGGTTAGCTGTCAAGTTGCCTGTTATATTGGATAGGATATACTAACCTCATCCCCAGGCTAGTCAGCATGCTATACAGGTCCTCAATCTCGTTGATGCCCGGCAGGAATATCAGCACGGACGGCAGGTCGGCCTGGCTTGCGTCGCTGTAGCTCTCTTCCTGTTTGTCTATGAACTCGAACGCGTTGACTAGCTTGATCACCAGCTTGTTCATGTCGGGCAAGATGGACGGCTGGTCGTTGCCGCGCATCGCGCTTTGCACGAGCTGGGGGGGGGGGGGGGAGGTGGGGGATGAGACATGCCTCCGGTTAAAGTTTTTATTTTATTTATTGGTCGTATCTTAAATATACATAATTATATAATTTCATAAAAAAGTACTCGTAAGCCACTGAAGTTTGTCTGAGCACAGAACATTCGTAGTTGTCAGTGCGCACTTTACATAGACAAATTACACTACTGCACATCACTAACAAACAATGTAAAATTATCATTCTAGGTAGGTAGACATCGGCTGTTTGATTTGGACTCAACTACAGAACTACTCGAATAGGGTACAGTCTAAAGTCCACGGCCCGCGCAATTTACAATCTACCCACATCGAGAAAGATCGAAACCTCTGAAAAAACAAAAAAAACCGAATCGTCGTCTTTTGTGGACGCTGGTCGTATGAGTACTTTTTTGGACGCTGCACATACAGGTATTTTGCATTCCTAGCCGGGCGAAATTATTTGTGCGATTTTATCTGCTGTAACGTAGGTAAGACTTAATAAAATATACAAGCCGACCAATGGGGAGGGCTTTATCCAATACTGAGCGTCATGAGCTGATATGGTGATAAAATAAAGGAGTATTCATGTTTTGGAATAGATTTCTTGTTGTTGCATTTTATTGAACAAGTATTATCTTGTTACAACATTATAGTTAGAGCTCCCTGGTAACCCTGAAACAATAAAACAGAAAACATTTCATAATTTGCTCAAAAATAACGGTTAATACTTTTTAGCTGACACCAACACTAACGCGTAAGTTTTGTCAAAAGTAGCATAAAGTAGCACTCAATTCGTGAAATACCTATCATTTGACTGTTTTTGTCATCTGTTACAACAGAAATCGTTAGTCGGAAGCACTCGGAAGGATAACTAAAATCACTTTGAATGTACAATTCAGATAAAAACTGCTTAAATAATGCAGACAATTGTAAATTGATTTTGAGCCTTTCAAATACATGTAAACATCAGTAAATCGTAATAAATAAGACTGTTCTTACCTGTATTACTATAATCCATAGTACTTTTGGTTAAATAACTCGCAATAAACAAGCACTGAGGTCTCAAACACGGTACGTTTTTAATGTAGCCAGTAACTGACGCGAGCGCATGCGACAACGATCAAGTTCCGATTGGTTCGTGGCTGGATGGCGCAGGCGCACGACCCTGGAAATGGTCGTCTATTGTTCAGTAGCTACCTGGCTCGCTAACCAGTATTAATTTTTGCTTTTGTATTGGAATTTGCTTTTACCAATTTCGCCCGGCTAGGAATGCCAAATACCCGTTTGTGCGCTGGTCGTATAAGTACTTTTGTGGACGCTAGTCGTATGAGTACTTTTGAAATAATGCCATCCCAGCCAGTATGGATTTTTGTCACGCAATAACGGCTGAATGGATTTGAATGAAAGGCATGAAGAAGATGAGTTAGATTTTTGAAAAGCAAAACTTTTAAGTCCTGCGCAGACGAAGTTGCGGGCAATACCTGAGCATTAAGAAATATATTTGTCTATAACTTTATTAAGTATCAGACTAACCCGAATTCTGAACACGCAAAACAGAAAGTCAATCTTAGCCATATGGTTGTAGTATGTTGTTATAAGTCCTTTAAATGTTAGTATTGGACATAAACTACCCCCTACCCCTATCGGCGGTATTAAGATTCTAATAATACAGACAGAGCTTAATAATAAATGAGTGGAACTCAAACAGTCATCCCGAAAACCCTACCACAAACTTACAGTTCCAAACTGATACAGGTGGTTCAGGTAGAAGGTCTTCACATTGAACATAGGCTGTTTCTTTATGATCCTGATGCAGGTGGACGGCTCAGGTCCGCTGATGGTTGGCTGCTGGAAGTAGTCGGCGAACTCGGCGTAGTTGAATGTGGCGGACATGAGGATCACCTGGGAATTATGAAATTAATTATTATCATTAGGATTGGGTCATAACTTACGGAAACCGGGGTACAAACAGCGTCAGGTTAAGAGCCTGGCAATGTTTCAGTACAATGTGGACATTTTCTAGCCGCACTATTGTTTCGTCAACACTAGCGTTGCATGTCTTAGGACATGCGGACCACCAAAAAAATACAGACGTCACGAAAACTCACTCTCCTCCGCTTCACTACCGCTGAAACCTACTAAAGGTGGGTCTTCATGTTATTCTGTCCGTACTGTACCTCGGTTTTGAATCAGCGTCGCGATACATAAAATGGACGCACACGCAGCTTAGGGTGAAACAACCGAATAATCGTGATGTATCGGAGCGTAAACGTACCAGAGCGTGCAGTTCCGAATGGGCGTCCAAACTAGCGTTCATGAATCGCGAAACGGAGCCGGAGGTACCTATATTATTTCCAATTATTTCAATTTTCAATTCCATTAATAACATAACTAATTTCATTATTCAATTTTGTTTTTCTTATATAATTACTTATATAAATTAAATTGTGTAAGTACTTGAGCCACTGTAGTGCGTCCGCTTTGGCCCTGGCAGAATACCAGCGTCACAGATTCGTCTGTGACATTGCTGAGTCAGGACCATTTCACTGCCGTGGTACAGTCACATAACCACACAGCTGTAGGTACCTACTGTTAATTGCATAGTGCGTGCTATTAAGTGCTGTCTATTTAAATTGTTTTTTTTGTTATTAATTTATGTGTGTGTACCATGTCCTTTGAATAAATGATTTATCTATCTATCTATCCATCTATTATGAACCAAAGAACCTATGTACAGTCTTCACAAAATAAAAGGCCCGTTTTCACGCCCATGAAGTTAACAGGGGACAGTTCACGCCCATGAAGTTAACAGGGGTTAACCCCTGATGCGTAGGTAATAAAAGCCAACTGTTGCGTACAAGCAAAGCGTACAAGTTGCACCTAAAAACCGCTTCTATTAGGTAAACCTGTAACTGACCTTCACTTTCTGTGAGACGGTGTAGAGAAGTCGCCTAACAACCAACAGTAGGAAGTCCATCTCCTGACCGCGCTCGTGAACTTCGTCAAGAATAATGTGCGTGTATTCATTCATTGTCTTGGATGCCACTGAAATTAGTGAATTTTGTTTGAAATATTTATTTATTACAATAACAATTCGAGATATAATTACAGGTGTCTGACCCAATTCAATATCATATATCTTAATGAAACTATTAAAAAAATAAACTTTATGTCTGTCTGTCTGTCACCAGGCTGTATCTCATGAACCGTGATAGCTAGACAGTTGAAATTTTCACAGATGATGTATTTCTGTTGCCGCTATAACAACAAATACTAAAAAACAAAAGAAATTTAATATTAAGGGGGGCTCCTATACAACAAATGTTTTTTTTTGCTCATTTTTGCTCGATATTGATAATGGTAATAGGTAGACGCTTAAAACATTCACAATATATTGATTATATTTACTTAAAAAATAAACTAGTGGCTCTGTGAGCTGTAGACCTCGCGAGTATGTCGGTGGGAAAGCTGAACTGCTAACACCTCAGAACAATAGCAGCTAACACACATAAAAAAAATAACCCAAATAATTTTCTTTCAATAACACATACAAACTTATGAATGTACCTGGTTACGTACATGCAGTATGAAAGTAGCCGCACCAATAACTTTGTAAACTACATTTCGCGATCTTTTATACAACCTATTGACTTTTTACTAAAATTATATAATCTGTTTCACTCTCATAGTCTTTACAAATCCAACGACACCTCATTTGTTAATATCCATCGAGCCGTTTGGGTTGTAGCGATTTTTTTACATTTTAAAACCCCATATCTCCGCCATTTTGAAAAAAATCAAAAAACGGGCTCGAGTATTAAATTCTATTTATTTTTTCAACCTGCTCACAAAATTTCACGAGAATCGGTTCATAAATGCGACCTGTAGAGGAGAACAACCGGACATACAAAAGCATTTTTGCCCAAACCTGAAACGGAGACGCTTCACTCGCTCATCTGTTTCACTCTCATGGTCTTTACGAATCCAACGACACCTCATTTGTTAATATCCATCGAGCCGTTTGGGTTGTAGCGATTTTTTTACATTTTAAAACCCCATATCTCCGCCATTTTGAAAAAAATCAAAAAACTGGCTCGAGTAAAAAATTCTATTTATTTTTCCAACCTGCTCATAAAATTTCACGAGAATCAGTTCATAAATGCGACCTGTAGAGGAGAACAACCGGACATACGAAAGCATTTTTGCCCAAACCTGAAACGGAGACGCTTCGCTCGCTCGGTCAATAATTAAATTAATATTTAAGGGGGGCTCCCATACATGTTTTTTTTTTTTGCGGTTTTTTATAGATAATGGTACGGAACCCTTCGTGCGCGAGTCCGACTCGCACTTGGCCGGTTATTGACCGAGCGAGCGAAGCGAGCGAAGCGTCTCCGTTTCAGGTTTGGGCAAAAATGCTTTCGTATGTCCGGTTGTTCTCCTCTACAGGTCGCATTTATGAACCGATTCTCGTGAAATTTTGTGAGCAGGTTGGAAAAATAAATAGAATTTTTTACTCGAGCCAGTTTTTTGATTTTTTTCAAAATGGCGGAGATATGGGGTTTTAAAATGTAAAAAAATCGCTACAACCCAAACGGCTCGATGGATATTAACAAATGAGGTGTCGTTGGATTCGTAAAGACCATGAGAGTGAAACAGATGAGCGAGCGAAGCGTCTCCGTTTCAGGTTTGGGCAAAAATGCTTTTGTATGTCCGGTTGTTCTCCTCTACAGGTCGCATTTATGAACCGATTCTCGTGAAATTTTGTGAGCAGGTTGAAAAAATAAATAGAATTTTTTACTCGAGCCAGTTTTTTGATTTTTTTCAAAATGGCGGAGATATGGGGTTTTAAAATGTAAAAAAATCGCTACAACCCAAACGGCTCGATGGATATTAACAAATGAGGTGTCGTTGGATTTGTAAAGACTATGAGAGTGAAACAGATTATATAATTTTAGTAAAAAGTCAATAGGTTGTATAAAAGATCGCGAAATGTAGTTTACAAAGTTATTGGTGCGGCTACTTTCATACTGCATGTACGTAACCAGGTACATTCATAAGTTTGTATGTGTTATTGAAAGAAAATTATTTGGGTTATTTTTTTTATGTGTGTTAGCAGTTCAGCTTTCCCACCGACATACTCGCGAGGTCTACAGCTCACAGAGCCACTAGTTGTAATTTTGTTTAACTTACCCAGTTTTTGCAGCAAGATTCCCGTTGTGGCGTAGGTGATGCGGGAATCGGTGGACGTTTTGTTTTCGAGTCCAACCTGTAAATAAATAATTGGCAGATGAAGAATATCTCTCATTAGAGATAACCTCACCTTTATACACAATTTTCTAAAAGTTTATAATATTAGGAAGCTCCTTTTAGCCTTGTTTGTCTGACTGACATCTGACTACTTAACATGTTGTCTACATTTGGATTAGGTACTAGACTGAATTTTAGAAAATGATCACTAGCCTGGTAGCCCACGAGTCCGCCTACATCCCATCCCCTTTCTTGTGCCACTCTCTTAGCAATTGATATTGCAGCAATCCTCCTCGGCTGAGTAACTATGATCTTGCAATGCTTCCGTTTTTGATAGCAGTCATCTAGGATCCATTGTGGCACTTGAGTGGTCTTACCGCAGCCAGTGGGGCCTTCTATGATAACAACAGGCTGGTAGTTAATACGGTCTAGGATCTGAAAAATTATCAATAAATAAGTAACAAACTTAAAAGTCAGTCTCCTGTCCTATGAAGAAGTCAAGCTGTATTTACCTGCTGCTTATATTCGTTTATGGCAAGCTTTGTGGTTTCCTCCTTTGTCTGGAAGGAATACTTGCTGTAGACCTCAGTCATGGCTTCCTCAGTCAACTCTCCAAGGTTCTGCTGCGATGTGTACATGGACACATTCTCCAGGGACTCGAGCCCTCCGGGGAAACTCTCCCACTTCTCTTTGTCACTTGCACTCTAGAAAAGGAACATAACAAACATTATGTTGTCTATAATCTCACTATACTTACTGACCTACTCTTTTTTGCAAACCAAGGAGAGGTAATAGTATTATATCTACATATAATAGCTGCAAATTGCAATCAATGCACTATGGAATTGTTTCTTGAAGTGGGATCTTATCAGTAATTTTCAACATCAGAGAATTGGGTGAAAAACTGTCAATTTCTCACGCTCAGTGGCGCATTCACCTTAGTATGACACGAGAAATGTAAAATTGTATGTAGCTTTTGTAAACAAAGTTTTGAAACTTTCCAATGTCAATGCAGTGCTTTCAAGTAAAAGTAGGGGAATCATTTATTAATTATAAACTGCTCTGTTGAAATATAACGCGAATTCTTTGGATGTTTACCTTTCTACCAGATGACCTTTTTTCCAGCTGTTGACGCATGTCTCGGTCAGAGTGTTGATAAGGGGGCAGAAGTTTTAAGTTTTTTTTCCTTGGCGCATTATCTACACTCCAACCCATTTATCCTTTGAATCTCAGTTTGAAGCTCATGCACAGTCATCAGAGAATACATTTAATGGTTTTATATTGCAATAAAAAGCACAAAAATCAAAACCCTATACTTGACAATGACATAAACAAGGTACCGGTCAACGAAGCTGAAAAAAACTAAAGGCTTTATGTGTTGAACTTTCAGTTTTCCTCTTAATTTGTAGATTTGATTTCTTAGAACCGGTAGCTGCATGCAATGTTTAGTCTGAGATAAATAATCCTATTTGTTTTAATAGATTCTTCGACGATTCCAGTAGTATACCTTGAGATTCATTTCTATTTCATTCTGTTTAGTTTCCCGCGCGTAGTCCGTTCCTCTCAGGAGTACGGATTGTCGGTGTTCCATCTTGCGACCCATATCGTCCGCCGTGTCGTCTTTGGTCAACCGCCGGCCGCTTGTCTGAGCACCTCGTAGCCTCACCACCTTGCTGCGCCCGGGATCGAGGTAGAAAGAACGGAGCTCGTCCATTTCGTTTCGAAACAGCAATGCTGCAATAGCGTTTCTCGGTATCAATATCGAAAAGAAGGTAGGTACATGAATGATCAGGATCACAGTCACAGGTTCCCAAAGGTCTTGTCTTCATTGAACTAAAATAGGTACTATCTGTCTTTTTACTTTTCTTTCAGCTTGTTTGTATCCTGCTTCTACTCAAACGACTCCAAGATTGACAAACTAGACAAACAAAGAAATGTTATAGGTAGGTACCGTAGGTATTTACCTGATGAGGATAACTTGCTTTAGTTATTGTTCTGTCTGAGGGATAACTAATCAATCAATCACAACAACCGCTCCGATCTCCGAAACAAAAAGAAAAGAAAAGAAAGGACCGACCCGACCACCAACCAAATCAAAATCAAAACACTAATCAGTGCTGCCAACTTCGAAATCTCCATATTCATTTTGTCAAGTGTGAAGTGCATGTGTAGAGTGTCGCTGTAAAGTGCAAAGTGCGTGCAACGTGTGGTCAGAGCAACTGATAAGTGCGAGTGAGTGATTAGGTACTAACATGGAGCAAATACTAGTTCTATGGTACTAATCAGCGAAGTATGGAGAAAGAAGCGTGTAACGGAAACTTCTAACGCTTTTTTGACCCACTTCCGGTGATCCGATTGAGCCGAAATTTTGCATACGTGTGTAAGTTGGATGATTCAATATTGTTCTGACTTGGTGCTGATCTGATGACAGAGACGGAAGGTGGTCAAGGGATCTCTGTTACCAAATGACCCAACTCTATCGACCTTGGGCTTATTTAATTCGTCTTGACGAGTACTTTGGTCCCGCATGGAGTCCAGAGTCTGATGATGGAGCTTGAAGCTGGAGCCGAAAGGTAGCCAAGGGAACTCAGTTACCAAACGATGCAAGCTTATCGAGTTTGGGCTCATTTGATTCATCTTGACGAGTACTTTAGTCAGCATGAAGTTCAGAGTCTAATGATGGAGCCGGAAGATGGACAAAGGACTATCACCAAACGACGGAACCTTGTCGAGTTTGGGCTCATTTGATTAGTCTTGAAGATTAATTTGACCCCGCATGGGGTCCAGGGTCTGATTAGAATTAAATAATTCAAAACCCATATTTAAGCCACCTGGAAACAATTATGAGTAATTGCAATCAACCTCATTTCATTTAAATAAACGTATAATCGAACAAAAGAACAGAATATTAGCTGAAATTAAAGAAAAATAATAAATGGTCAAGTAAAGTATCAAAATGTTGTAAGCCAAGTATAAACAAAGTAACAATTCGTTTGACAAGTAAATAATGTTGCCAGCTTCAAAGTTTGAAAAACTACCAAATGACATGACAGCACTCGCTGGCCAGACACTATAAGCCTCAGGTCTTACTATCACCATTCGCCGGCTCGGCACCGGGGCACCGGTGAGTAAGAGAGGGATAGAACTATAGAGAGAGATACAAGGAGGAATCAGCCTCCGTAGACAAGATGAAAAACGCTAATAATGTCGAACTCTATTAGTTATTGTTCTGAGATTGGAATCATTGTCTTTACCACCCACGTGACACCTCCCGCCGCCCCGCCGCCGCGCCGCCGCCGGTCACCTGACTTGACTCGCGTGACGTGAAATGAAATATTAAAGCACTATTGGGTGCTTTGATTGACAAAACAAATATGGCATTATAGAAAACACGCAGTAGTCTGTAAATGTTGCCATCATTTAATTTTTACTCTTTTATATGTCGCACTGTATCTGTGCAGGCAGGATGCGGGCTACACACCGACATGATATCGGTGGCGAACAAGCGCACACAGCAAGCGGCTCCAGTTTATCACCTTTTTACACCCTAGATCGCCACCGATATCATGTCGTGTGTAGGTAGCCCGCTTTAGGATGCGCTTCACGTCACGCTTCATCTTTTGAGACGGAAACCAACTGAATGAAATAACATTGTTTTAGAATTTAAAACCATTTACTTGATAACCTTTTACATAACAAAAATATTCAGATCAATTCATAATGGACTCAACAAATATTCAGATTAATTTTAAAACTTACGAAATAAAACATGCAGCTAAAGCGTAGTATTGATTTATAAAAGGTAATAAATTAAGTGCTCTAAGAAAAAGGCAACAATTTAACGATAAACCAGAGTGCTTTACAGATTGTTAATTACACCAAACCATACTATACAGACATAACATAGGAAGACTATTAATAGGTAATCTATCTTTTATCTCATCATCATTATTAATCAGCCTACATTCACCCACTGCTAACAGGCCTCTTGTTCACCACGCCATCTCCTCCTGCTAATATGGATGTTGACATCATTTTGAAACTTTCACTATCTAAATAGGATTTACATTTTAGGACGTAGTGAGTAAAATAATGTTTAGTCATCACGACGGTTACTAATAAGAATATTACAATACGTTTAGTGAACGGATACAATATAACAGGGTCTTAAATAATGAATGAATGATATGCGTTGAATAAAGTCCATGGCATCAGCAGCATCTGAACCCATTATACACTTCTTAATCTACAACTTGGCGGATGACGCCTACGCCTAACTACTAGCAAAAGGCAGATGGCGCTAGTATCGTTGGAGTTTCACATTCTATTTCCTTTCTAAGTAATATTATCTCTGATTTACAAATACGTTCCTTGTTTTTGAGGCTTCAAAAAGCGTCGAACGAAACTCTGTTGTACTGTTGTTTGAAATAAACGGATATACCTGCTCTATCTGTCATGTTGCAGAAGAAAGTTCTCTAAATCTACAGTCTTCCAACGATCTCCAGATGATTGACGTTTACAGGGGGGCGCCACTTCTACGGAACTTAATGCAACGAACCTCTCATCAACACTGACCATTCCTCATTGGCCAATTAGCGTTAGTACCGCCTGTCATCGCGCGCGAAACATCTTTGGAAAGCTGTACTTTCATTATTTATTTATTATTCAAATTAAATTGAATAGCATTACAGACTAGTTAGTCCAATGCGCTAGACAAATACAATACACATTAAACAATGGTATTCCATGATTAATTAATTATGCATTCCATTAGATAATTCAATACAGTTCAAGTTACAATTATGGAGTCACAATCTTAACTATCCCAGAGTATAAGAACTAAAGTAGGTATCCAGCATGAAAGGTCCTATACGTAAGCGACGGACGCCGTCAGCGAATAAGTTAATTAGTTTGTGGCATTGTGTTCCCAACATGACAATTGCTATTACTTTTAATGCTATTTTCTATGGACCTTCTACACAGTTTAGACTAGGTTTACAATCGGATCACCTTGGTGGATATGAATGTCGATTTTCCGTCCACACAGTGGATCCACAACGCATCCACAAGGCCTCTACTTGTGTCTTTGTGTGTGTGTGTGTGTGTGTGCGTCGACGTGTGACGTACTTCAGTTTGCTGTCTACGCACAGGCACAGAAGAGATAATAGTGCTACGTACAGAACGGCCAATCCCTTCCCCGCGCTGATTCACATACCCCACCCCACCCCTGGCGGCGGAGGGCGAACCACAGACTCTTTGTATAGGCGCTGAACGCACACATTCACAAACGGACGAGTTTACACACACATTTGCACGTGTACAAACGTCATTTGGCTATGTAGTAGTAACAGGTGATTATTTTACGAGCGTTCTATGGAGTGTCCGAGGTGTGGCACAAGTACACAAGCATACAGAGAAGTGGAGGTCTTGTGGATGCGTTGTGGATCCACTGCGTGGTTAAGGAAACATCCACCAAGGTGAGCCGGTTGTAAACCTGGCCTTACTGAAAGTTTCCTTATACGCCATTCGGATTGCTCTTTGGCTTCATAGTTTTGACTAGGCTTAATTGCACAGGGCGACAGTTCAGCGAGAGTGATTAAAATTATTGATTAAAATTACATTTTGTTCTACGATATGCTAATCCGTCATTACATTAGGCAACAATGCGTCTGACAGCAATTTAGATATGTTCCTCATTACGTCACGAGTAGTTTTGATATTTAAGATATTAATTTGTTATATTATGAGAAATCAATCTTCATGACAAGATAATGTATTGCCATTAATTTTATACAAGATCCAAGTAATACCTTATGGCATTGATAACTACATCATTACACCTGTTACAGTTACACCTTATTTGCCACAAAATACTTAAATGTACATTAAATAATACAAACTACCAACAATAAACTTTTAAATCACAACTACCCAATAGAGTTTTTTCCCCATCTCATTTGGCCAACATGTCTTAATTTTAATAATGTATATTTACACGCATTCTGATTCAATCGAAGTTAACTAACTTGAAAAGTTCAATAAAACTACGTATGTACGACAGTCGTATGGACTTTAATACAATATCAGTTATAGGTGGTTGGTTATAGTCATAAATATATATACTTTGGCAAGAAATGCTAGACAAAAAATAATGGCAACATATGTGACATATTAGGGCACCACTGCCTGTTTTGATTGACAAACCAAATATGTCATTAAAGAAAAAAATCGGTCAAGTGCGGGTCGGAATCGCGCACGAAAGGTACCGTACTATCGTTTAACAAAACTTATGAACTCAAAACAATAAAACAAAAACAAAAAAGAAAATAAAAAAGATTATGCCCTCACGAGGATTTGAACTCACGACCTACGGATTGTGAGCCTACATCCGCTGATCTACCTCAACGATGTAGGTTGTCGCGAAATATGCCATCACATTGAAATGCGTGGGTGTATCAAAACAAGTCTCTTGTATGGGGACCCCATTTAATTTGTACATAATATCTCTAGTATTTCAGTATTTGTTGTTGTTGCGGCAACAGGATATACACATTCTGTGAAAATTTCAACTTTCTAGCTATTACGGTTCGTGCTGTAGGACCCGATGACGGACAGACGGACAGCGGAGTCCCGTTTTTGGACCCTTCGAGTACGGTACCCTAAAAACGCAGTAGTCTTCAAATGTTGCCATCATTTAATGTCTAGCATTTCTTGCCAAAGTATACATAATATTCGATAGTGATGGATCAAGACATAATATTAGTGCAATACAGATTTAATTGTGTAACTAAGGAATTACACATTCATCCCAAAACAGATTGATTTGCATTGTAATGTATGATTGTGCATGCCTTGAGAAAAAATATAAAATTCATTAACAGATTCAATAATTCGATGCATGAACAATGACATAACACAGTACAGTACACTCACTATTACATAATATTATAGTATCTGTGCTATTAGTAAGAATGTGGCTTTCAAAATATGTTATCTAAGATGACATGACAACAATTTTAGAAAAAACAAAACGCCGAAACACCTCATCCATATCTCAATATGGCTGCGTTCACGAATTGTGTCGGCTTTATCTCGCACCGCTTTCCTTCTATATAGGAAGCCGCCTCGAAAAGCGCCGCTACCGCACCCACCTCGCCCTAAAACCGACATAATTCGTCAACCCGGCCGACCACTGACGCGTTTAGCCCAACAACCTCACTCCCAAGTCCTCACCACCCCGCAAACAAACCTACATACAGTGACGTTCACAACCGCCCGCTAGCCCCTGAACATGTGAAGAGACTTGGAGCGCGCGAGTGACGCCATAGCGCCGGCTCAGTTCTCTTTGGACGGCTGCAGCGACCAGCCGAGGATGCGGCGGTCGAAGCCGCAGCTGAAGAAGTTGACGGTCGGCGAGATGTCCTCGGCCCACGCCACGGAGGTCACCATGCGACGGTGGCCCTGGGACGGGAAATAGCACATTATGCAACTAGTGAATAAAGGACGTATTTAATGCGAGGGCCATAGATGAATCGCGAGCAAGTGAATGATTATAACGCCTGAATCCTTATAATCCTGAGCGACGCGAGTGATTTATGGGCCTCGCTATAAATCCGTTTTATTCAAGTGTTGCATACTATACTTTATACCACGACAACGAGTAAAAAATCTTTTATTCTAATGTTATACTTCTATTCGACAATCATTTAAAACAAAACATTTACATACAGGCACATACATTGCTTCTAGCCCTACACTAGGATACCCTGCGTCGTGGGCACCAGAAACAGCGACATCACCAACATGTAAACATCCAAGACCTGGGTTTTTTTTTTCCCCAGCAGGATTTCGAACCCGTGACCTCTCGCATGTTAGGCAGATGCGCCACCGCTGCGCCACAACAGAGGTCGTCAATCATGATCAACTAAGCTCTACCACTGAAAACTATGAGTAAAAACTTTTATTCTAATATTATACTCCTCGTGGACAATCATAATCAATCAATCTCTACCACCGCGCACCGATCAAAATTCAACCAAGCAAATCTCGAGAAGTTATTTGCACAAGGAGTTTGCATGACGAGTATTCCTTCGCGCACGCCCCGCCCCCATCGCGCCCCTCGCGCCGCACCTTCGTCGTCCCGGTGTTTTTTGTTTTTTCACTGTTTTGGTGTTCTAAATTCAAATTCAAACCAGTGAGCAAAACGGCTCTTTACACACTATTTTGCGTGATTAAAAGTAGCTTTTTAGGGGTGAATGGTATAAAAACTGTTGTTCACACGGTGTCGAGGCTGGGCCAAAGCGGGAGTGTCTATCTCAATGCGCGACTGTCTGGGCAAAGAATGATTAAACGATCAACATTGCTATGGCTGGACAAACATTCCTATGTTCAGTTATTCGTTCTTTATTCTCTGCCATCTATCCAGCCATGTCAAATGTCCCAAAGCGGAAGTGTTCCTGCCGAGGCGGGCGTGTCTATCCTAAAGCAGCTAGCCCAAAGCTTGACTACCTAGCCCAAGGCGGGGCTGTCTGCACTTGTATCATAAAGCGTTACTTTCTCCACCATAATCATCTATCCCAAATAGGGACTGTGTCCGCCTTTCCATCCCAAATAGTGTCTGTCTATACATTCTGAAGCGGGACTGTCTTGCTTAAAACGGGACTGTGTTGCGGAAAGCGGGACTGTCTTGCTCAAAGCGGGACTTAGCCCAAAGGTACGTACGTTTATGATGAAAAGATCAAGTTATGAAAAAGAAGTTTGGGAAGACCTGCGGCACGATGGTGCAAAGCCGGCCTGACACGGACGAGAGAAGCCGCACAAAATGGCGGTAAATTCGGGAGCCATTTGTCCAGCAGTGGACGCAAACATGCTGAAGACGGCGCCTTAGGCAAAAACAGCCTTTAGCACAACGCAAATCGCTCGGAATGATGAGTATTATTGCTGTGTTTTTTCACAAGCTTGTTTATCACGAGTGTCAGCGTGACTGTGCTTTCCCATAAACGTTATTTTATTAATTTTGCTCGATAGAAAAGTCTCCTGAAGTTGCCAGAAAATGCTGTCTGTCAGAATGTTTTATTATACAATTTCGCACCGCATCTGAATTTGTGTTCTTGTTATTTATCTAATCATTATAAAAATGGCACAGTATGTTCCTCAGTTGGACTTGCTTAACTTGGCTTTAAGCTTTTTTATTTAATTTCCTCTAAAAATAAGTTAAGCATGAAATTCTAAGTTCTGATTGCCTAGGGTCCGCCCTGAAGTAGTTCAAGGTATACCTGTCGACTGGAGCGCGGCAGCCTGGCCAGCCGCTGCCCTTGTAGGTCGAACAGGCGAACCTGCCGGTTGTCGTGCGGGATGGCGATGAGCCCGCCCCCGGACACACCCACGCGGTTCACGGACGAGTCCGAGCGGATGGTCGCGAGCGCGGACCGCATGTTGCGGACGTCCCACACCTGTTACGTGAAGTAGATATAAACATATGACCAGTGGCTACCATGAGGCACGCCACTCATCTTAGTCGCTCAGATAAATCAAATTTCGCGACTCCATACTTGCGAACATTGATTTTGACAAAAATAGTGACGAAATGCGCGACTGAGGGGCGTGCCTCATGGTAACCCCGATGGCCGCGTTATGTCTGTGTCGGCGCCCTAACGTAGAATATGATATGGCCAACCGTGAAGTGTCATAAAACGATGAAATATTTTAGGGCAGATACTGCGGTAACTTAGGTGAAGCAGCCTTCGTGTAAGTTTGACATGTATAACACAAAATAACATCACGAAATGCTGCATAAAAATGCTTTTAAAAAGACGAGTTTTCTATAAAAACCACCATGTCATGATATGACCAATTCTACGATATAACGCCTACATATGCATTTCACTTATAGATGTGTCGAGCCGGTAACAACGATACATGGAATATCTTAAATCCACTGTATTATTTATAAACCTTGAATTCTTGCCACTAGATTAGAATACTATTCAGCTTCCTCCAATCAATAAACTGACATTGGTCAAGGGCAGACAGACAACAAGATTGTTTACGAGATACACAGCTTTATGGATCATGTGTGACGTCAGTATTTACCTTGACGGAGCGGTCGTCAGACCCAGAGACGACTTTGTCCTCGCGTGTGAACACAGCTGAAGTGACGCTCCTGCCGGACAAATTAGACGTTACATACTACTATTGTGTATTGAATAATCGCTTATCTTATTCTTACTAGGAAATATCTTTATTGCAATGGTATGGCCTTATAGTACTGTCGACTCTTGAAGTAAAACATTTATTGGACGATATGTAGCTTACTACTGTAACGAACGACACAATCTTCTTTCAATTCAGTTACTGTATTCAGTAGATTGCGAGAATAAATATTTTTAGTCTTCCGTCCCTCAGACGCAAAATGGAACCAGCCGGTATCATTTCATAGTACTTTACTTACTTACTTTATTGCACAACAACAAAAAACAGAAATTAATCATGGAAAAAAACGTGTCCAAAGGCGAGCTTATCTGCATTAAGAGATCTGTTCCAGTATACCTAGGATGGACAGGATTATTTGACTTTTGCATAACTCAGTAAGTTTTACATGTCGTACATATGTAAAACTAATGTAGACAGCTCTCTAGCTCTGTCCCGTATTACTTCCGGATTAACTTTACTCTCGGACTAAAACTTTTTGACGTGTTAACGTCTTATAAATCGATGAACGCCGGCAGCATGTTCGAAAAAGTGTCACGTTCCGCCTTATGCATCAACGCACAGGCACATTGCACATCGGCACCGTAATACTCGTCGTCGCTATTTTCGTCACAGGCAGTAACTAGGCAGGTGGCCGAGTCGTATTAGTCAAGACTCAACAGCGCGGAGGGTCCTGAGTTCAAACCCACAGCGGCTTACTTTTGTGTTTCTTATTTTGTTTACACAATTTTAGTAGGTTGCGCAATTCCTCGAGGTTTAATTTCGCTTCTTATGACGTTATCACGTAAAATTATCGTCCGTAAACCGACTTTACAGACAACCAACTTTTTTAGGGTTCCGTACCCGAAGGGTGCCAAACGGGACCCTATTACTGAGACTTCGCTGTCCGTCTGTCCGTCCGTCCGTCCGTCCGTCCTGTCTGTCACCAGGCTGTGACTCATGAACCGTGGTAGCTAGACAGGTGAAATTTTCACAGAAGATGTATTTCTGTTGCCGCTATAACAACAAATACTAAAAATCAAAAGAAATTTAATATTAAGGGGGGCTCCCATACAACAAACGTGTTTTTTTTTGCTCATTTTTGCTCGATATTGATAATGGTAGCAGGTAGACGCTTAAAATGTTCACAATAAATTGAGTATATTATTTACTTAAAAAAATAAATAATTAAATTAAAATTAAATTAATATTTAGGGGGGGCTCCCATATATTTTTTTTGCGGTTTTTTATAGATAATGGTACGGAACCCTTCGTGCGCGAGTCCGACTCGCACTTGGCCGGTTTTATTTATTAACAAGGAGCAGTGAGTTGATGTTTTTGTAACAGGCGTTTCGTATAATTGAATCACAAGTCATGTCATGAACTCACTCGGTATGGCCCTGGAACACGGAGACGGAATGTATGGGCTCGCGGAAGTCCCACAGCCGGAAGGTGGTGTCTCGCGACGCGGTGACGACTAGTCGCGAGCTGGGGTGCGCAGACGCATGCGTCAGCTCGTGGTCGTGGCCTGGAAGAGGGCATCTATTAGTTGACCCAGCGGGTTACTTAGTGAAGTATAATAAAACCCGGTTTCCTGGGCGGTCTAAAAGTTAACAGGTTGGTTAAATCAGTTTCGGCCAATCACGTCCCGCTATTTTGAATAATAGCGGCGGTGATTGGCTGCGGCTGATTTAACCAACCTGTTAACTTAATCAGCGGCCAGGAAACCGGGCATTAGTGAAGTGTAATAACGTCCGATTTCTGAGACGCTGATCAAAGGTTACGATTAGCTAACAGAGTGATTAACTAATTTCAGCCAATCACCACAATGGCGACACCAATCGTGTGTCGCCATTTTGAATTAACTACCGATTAGTTAATCGTGACCTGTGATCAGCGTCTCAGAAACTGGGGGTAAATGTAAAAGTTTGTGGGTTTGTTAATCAATTAAGCGCACAAGGCTGAACGGATTTCAATTAAATTTAACAGATACATAGTTTATGAATTGTGGGCTATACTAACGTATAGGTATAACTGCTGAAAGTGGGCACAGTTGTCAATACCTACATAAACAGTTGAGGCTATCTTTAGCTCACCAGTTAATACTTGAAGACAATCGCCGGTCTCGACATCGTACAGGTTCGCCGTGCGGTCCCACGACGCCGTGATCACGTGATCGCCGCCCGTCAGCCAATCAGCGGCGACGACGACGCCCGAGTGGCCAATCAGCTCCGTCAGCGGCGTTCGGAGAACTTCGGGCCGGTCGCCGCCCTCCCCTAGACTCTCTTCGCCGCCTCCTTCGAGCTCTTCCTCGGAGGATTGGCCGCGCTGCTGGTGAAGGGGACAAATACAAGGTGTAAATTAATTAACGCAAAATGAGAAACTACTTTGTTAGGGACATAATTCTGAGCAACTTTTATTATAAAACCGATTTCATCGGAGCAACTTTATTTTTTACTTCTGCATACAAATCAGCTGACCCACTGAGGCCAAAATGTACTGGGAAGTGAAAAATAAAGTTGCTCTGATCAAATCAATCGCACGGCAATAGCTAAAGCGAGGGCGCAAAATTCCAGTTTGTTTGTAGCCGGCGCGTCTCGGCACCACACCGCCGACAAGCCAGGCGCTTGATTCTCGCGCCTTCGATATACGGATATCGAGACCTATATTGACAGATTCCCGTACAAAATCACTCGATATAGGTGTAGATATCGTATATAGAATGCGCGAGAATCATGCCCCAGTACCGGGTATTTGCGCCTCGTTATAGCATATCTCCATGCCATTCCTGTGCGCAACTCCCGGGCCTGACTGCAGCACACGGTCATTGTAACAATACTTGAGAGCACAGATACTATAATATTATACTAATACAGATAACCTAGAAAACAATATGACACCGGCGTAAACTGAGATGCTACGGAAGCTTCTTTAGTACGAGGCCATTATCGCTTGGTGCAGCACCATCGAAATATTGCAAATACCACGAGATGGGCGCTAAGATATATAGGATTTATTCTAAGATTAGCGCCACCTAGAAGTATTTTTTATTTTTTTTTATTTTTTTATACTTTATTGCACAAAATAACACATTTTACAATTGAAAGTGGTCAACACATGACAAAGGCGAGCTTATCTCTATTAAGAGATTTAAGTATGTTAACTGAAACCATGGCGTTTAGATTAGAGTACAAATTTTGCTCCTCACCCCATCTCTTTTTTACGAAGGGTTACTAATTCTAATTTGTATGGGATGAGCACCCTGTGCTTGAGAGGTTTGTTCAAGTTATTTGATTTATTTGACCTTGTAAAGTTAGCTGGGTTTTTTTTTGTGGGTAAGACAAGGACTCATCTTGTCCGCCAATATTATTTACAGCAGGTCTGCCTTTTCTCACAAATTTTACAATGTAATGATTGTGAGCAAAGTGCATAGAATTATTATGACGCATTGAGAGATGCGGTATTTTGCGTATAGTTAGTTCATTATCATCACAACCGATTGCGACACTCAGTTGACATTGTGGCATGTTGTAGTAAGTATAAAACTTCGCAACTAGTTGCCAACATATGATAAATTATCCTCTATTGTGTAAAAGATTGCAAAACTCTGTAGACATTGCGGCTCAATGAACTGAAGTAGAATTTTCAAAAGGAATATAATTCTAGCTATACAGAGTGAAAAAAGAAAGGGGTGGACATCATTCTGTGTAACTTTCACTATGAAACCGATTTACAAATATAATACAAATCAGCTGACTGCCCGGACTAAAATGTATGGAGCAACGAAAAATAAAGTTGCTCTGATCAAATTGGTTACATTGTAAAAATTGCTCAGAATGGTCTCTTTAGCAACCCCCTAAAATATGACTACACCCTTCTGTTACACCCTGTATTTTGTATGTATTTCATGTTCTGTATGTTTTTAATCCTTTTAATATTATTAGCTACGTTCTAGTAAGGTTCAAATCTGATGTTATGTATGATTATCAAAAAACACCATAAGCTGCAGAAATAATCTTCTTTACTCACAGGCAGATCCCAATTGACAGCAGCTTGCCATACGTGAGCCGTAGTATCTCCACTGCTGGTCAGTGCAATGTCTCGGCTGGGATGGAACCGGATAGAGTTGACCGAGCCCGTGTGCCCGGTGTACTGGAGGAGGCATTTGCTCCATTCAACACTCCACACATTTGCTGTGTGATCTGTGCGGAAGGGAAAGGTCTACTTGAACTCCATGATGCTTAGACTTAAATATATAAATAGACTAGGCTTCAACTTTAACTGGAATTTGTTAACCTTTCATCAGTGGGTCACAATTAATTTTCCATTGTTATTTCCTATAGCAGCCATTGACACTGATGAGGGGCATACCCAACATGTAATTTTTACTTGTGAAATTATTTTTGCAAATTAAAAAGTTATTTGCAGACAAACTAAAATACAGCAAGCATTTAAACAAGCTTAATAATAATAAATGATAAAAATTCAAATTATATGTGCTAAGATTTATCTCTTGGATTCATAGGCATGCTGTAAACAACATACAGACAGAACTTTAAATCTTACCAGCTGAAGCTGTTCCTATAAGAGCTTGACCTGGTCGCGCAGCCGACACATCCCAAATACCATCTTTATGACCGGTGAACTCTCTCACAAGCTGACAGTTGAATGTTGGAGCTTTGAAACTGGACACAATCTTGCTGGTCTGCACTCGTAACTTGTGGCTTGCTTTCACTTTTTGAGAGTTGCTTTGAGATACTGAAAGGTATGGTTTTAGTGCAACAAAATATTATTATCAGTTGTATCTTTGATTTTGTAGTAAACATACACAATTGTGGAATAATTGTACAAATTCAAGCATTTTAAATCAAGGTTCCTGACTAATTTGAATGTAAATAACTGTAACATATACAAGGAAAACCAGATATTTATAGCATCATCAAAAAGATGAGGCTAAACTGGTTGGTGCTGTCATTGCCGGGGTCATACCAATAACAAAATAATATTGGATATTATTAGAACTTTGTAAGGACAAAGGAATCATTAAAAAAACTTACATTTAACTTTGGAATTCTTTCCTGTTGTTTCAAACTCAATGTAGTCAGGATTCTGGCGATCAATGAAGCTCTCTCTTTCCAATTTCTCACTAAGTATATCTATCTTTTCTTGTACTGCAAAAAAATGATTGATATGATTAGACTCTCAAGTAATTTCAAGGATTTATAATAATGGGAATTGTAGATTTATATAAGTCTATAAAAGTGTGTAGGTACTCACGGTTCAAGTTCTCAGTGTAAAGAAGGTCAAACTCTTTTTCTATCTGCGAAAACAGCTCGTGTAAACGTGATCTAAACACTGGAGGGATTGATGTCTCAGAGTCTTCCATCTTGAGGTAATTCGGCATTCCATCAGAGTTTTCAGTAAGTGCCTGAATCCTACGTTTGCTTGATTTCATTGTGGTAATTTGTAATCTTTACTAACAGTGGTGGTGGTGCCTTGCTTGACCAACGACCACTTACATGATACTCTTCGTCTAAAATTATACTATTCAATGGATATAACAGCACTGTAACACGACATAACGCAATAGATAGAACACTGGATATTGATGATATCGAATTTGATCCCAATATTCTTCTCCTAATTTGAGAAACAAGATTATTTACAAATTAGAAAAAGTCAACAATATTTTTGCCTCAGATTTTTGCGAACGAACTGCGATGCGATGACATTTGTGTCTATTATTGCCATATCAGATAAATACAGAGTTAGTACGAGGTTAGTACACATGATCAATATGAATGAATGACGAGACGAATAGAATGCCGAACGATGAGCGAAATGAATGACATAAAGACCATAGACAAGAAACTAAGTAGCGAACTGTCAATTTTTATGACGTCATATCCGAAAAAAAATGGCTGGTGAGTTGAGTATAGAAATCTGCCAACGTACGTTTCTGATTCTTTTTATTTATTCTCAATGTTATCATGTCCTTTTCAGATTTATACGCCAAATATAATTGTACTTATTGCCAAGAAGAAATAAATGGAATACGAGTGAAGTGTGCTGAATGCGTAGATTTTGATATTTGTTTGCAGGTAAAGTGGCATCACATCCATTTTTGTTTACAGTTTTGGCGCAATTTTCGAATTTTGTTGTAAATAATCAAGCTATGTGTTTCTTTCAGTGTTTTTCTCTTGGTGCTGAAATAGGAACACATAAAAATGACCATTCCTATCAGTTTATGGTGAGTTTAATGGTAGTTTGTGAGTGTTTGTGAACCTGGATTTAGTATATTCATTCAATCCCATTTCCAAATATTTCAGGACTCTGGAGCCTTCTCATTTCTTGGTAAAAGTAGCTGGTCAGCAAACGAAGAGGTTCGACTGCTAGATGCAATAGAGCAATTCGGATTCGGGAACTGGGAAGACATAGCAAAGCATATTGAAACACGGACACCAGAAGGTAAACTGGCAAACATTGATTCTAGTATGAAGCCGTCATGCACAATATATCTGCAGAGCATACCAAAATAGAGCGTAAAACCCAAGAAACTATGGAGTTGTTTTTGAAGCCTAGGAGCTTTTTAGAAGTGCTATATTGGGAACCCTAGACTATGGAGTTATTTTTGTTGATTGCTAGTCCCTAAAGATTTATCCATTGATCTTTTTATTCCAAGTAATAACTACACCATTATACCATCCACAGAGGCCAAAGATGAATATATTGCAAGATACTTGGAAGGCAGTATTGGGCGAGCGACATGGGGCACAGTCGAGAGCACACTGCGGCCATCCCTGCATTGTGCGGACCGGGATGAAGGTCCTCTTGGTCCCAGTGCAGTTTCCCGACTACCATCACTGGCAGTCTCATCAGATGAGGCTGCACAACTAGGATACATGCCAAATAGAGACGATTTTGAAAGGGTAATAATTTTTTCTTGATTCTCATTTAAAGAGGTCTGTTTCTCTATTAACTGCTTTCTCTATTGACTCCTGATTCATAATTCATAATTTCTATATTGCACACAACCTGTTACATAATACAATAAAAAAAAAACAAACCATGTACAAAGGCGAGCTTACTCTATGGTGCTGTTTGTCCTTTCTGGGTAATTCTTAAATTATACATATGTCTCAAAACTATTGTTAACTTTCTGTCAGACACGTATTAAGTGAGTATTAAACTGTTCAATATTTTCATTTCAGGAGCATGATCATGAAGCTGAACAGCTGATCTCTACATTATCTTTAAACCACGAAGATGACGAGCTTGATGTTGGTAAGTGACATTTAGTTTTATATCAAATCTTTTAGCCTTGCACTGGAACTACTGAAACAAACTGTTTATATTATATCTACATACATATAAGATTTCTTCGGGATATTGACCTTTCCCAAGCATATATTTTATATACCCTGACACCCCTCCATTTCTCCCTCAATAAGCCAGCATGTTAATCTTTTCGACTAATGGCCTGTGCCCCTTGACGGGGACCTAAGTGGGCTTTAAAGTTAATTTACAACAAATAAACAACTTTTCATCACATCTATGAGATGGAGTGATGAGTTGGGTCTATGGGATAAAGAGTGGAAGGAGACCGCTCAGGATCGAATGGAGTGGAAGAGGGGGAGAGAGGCCTTTGCCCAGCAGTGGGGTATTACAGGCTCATAATAATAAAATAATAATAATGTGTTACACCCAGGATTCAAGTCCAGAGTCCTTTGGTCACTCTGGATTCAAAAAACACTCTCGCAAATAGTTCTTAACTCCCTTGGTAAACTTTGATTGTATCCTGATCTCCCGTGTCCCTCTCGACAGCGCTGAAACTGTCGGCCGTGGACATCTACTCGCGGCGGCTGCGCGAGCGCACGCGGCGGAAGCGGCTCGTGCGCGACTACCAGCTCGTCTCCGTGTTCTTCAGCAGCCAGCGGAACAAGCAGAAGCCGCTCGGGAAACTAGCCAAAGAGAAGAAGTGAGATCTACGCTCCGTTCGGAATCACGCCAAAATCGATTAGTGTCTACGAGGCCGAACCGAGTCAGTTTAAGCGATACAAAACGATGGCCTCGTAGACGCTGTAATCGATTTTGGCGCGTCACGGTACGCGCCTCTGGTATTTTTTTACTGCACAGATTTACGCCGTTTGTACCGCGCTGCCGTTACCGTGGCCATGGTAAACGTCTTGTGCCCCGTCATTCGAAAAGTGTGTACAAGTATAACTCCCGGTATGTAGCTTGGCTAGCGTTTGCTGTGTGCGTGTCTCGCTCTCTCACAAAGTCTGTTTTTGAGACACACACAGCAAACGCTGGCCAAGCATGGTGTTGTATAACTGTAAATCGGGCTTAGCTCGACCAGTACGCTTAGCATGTTACTTTTTACTCGTAATTCGTAATTTCTTTATTGTACTCACATGACAGTAAAAAATAGCTTAACATAGAAAAAATATGTACAAAGGCGAGCTTATCTCTAATAAGAGATTTCTTCCAGCAAACCATGTTGGGTAGGAGACGGAGATGATAGGTAAAGGGAAGAATTGCGCGTACAATAAAACTATTCTAGTAGGTACCTATAATACATAGATATTATTATTACACATATAAGAACTCTCTCTTGACGCCGAGAGAGAGATCTACAAGTACTTGCCATGTCTATAATATGGTCGTCCCCGTCTCCCACTCTTGCGTCGTCGCGTCAAGAGCGAAACACGCCGGGACATTTCGGGCTCCACAGAGAAAAGGGGTTTGGTATGGACCATTGGCGTTTTTTTTATTATTCGCGGCCACCAATATCCTTTATCATTATTTGGTAGCAGTATCATAATGCCATTTGTGCATAGACAAGGGCCTTTCTCGAGCGTGGCATACTAATGGGCTCTACTCACGATGCAAACTGTATTTCTCTCTAGCGGTAGCAAGGCAACCTGCCTTCTATGAGTTGCAGCGACAGATTGCAAGCCAGGTTGCATCGTGAGTAGATCCCATAAGCGTAGAGGACATACATAGTGTTTGTGTGTCTCCCGCAGAGAGTTCATGGAGCGGTTGCGCTGGTCATCGCAGTTCTACGGGCGCGCAGAGCACGCTGCGGTGCTGGCCGGGCTGTGGCGCGAGCGGGAACTGCGCGTCAGGCTGGCGGAACTGCACCGGTATGGCGCATTTCATACAACTATTCACTTTTAAGTTAGCTGTACCACAGAATAGATAATAGTACTACGTACAGAACGACCACTCCCTTCCCCGCGCTGATTCAGATACCGCACCCCACCCCTGGTGCCGGAGGGCGAACCACAGGTTCTTTATAGGCGCTGAACGCACACATTTACAAACGAACGAGTTTGCGCACACATTTGCACGTGTTCAAACGTCATTTGGCTGTGTTGCGTAGTAGTAACAGGTGATTAATTTACGAGCGTTCTATGGAGTGTCCGAGGTATATCTAGAAGACCACGACCGCTGTAGTGCACATCTACCAAAATATGGGGAAAAGCAATATTTAATAAGATAGCAACACACAACTCTTCACTTTTTATCTACCCAGCCTCCAGCACCCACTGTTGAGTGAAGGCCTCCTCTTCATCACGCCATTTGTTGGCGATTACGCCATTTGTTGCGGTTGCGGACCCTCCCGATCCACTGTTGTACGGCAGTGTCTGTATACGTACTATCATAATGACGGCCGATCCCAATAACCTATCTCTATCCGAGATCTGCAGATTACGCGTTTCATTTGACAGTTGCGCTATGGGATTTAGGTCAAAATTGACACTAAGCACAAATCGATGGAAGATATGTTATTAATTTCGGCCGTAAAGAACATCCTACCTCTTAGGGATAACTAAAGTAAAAAAAAACCCTAAAATGTTGCTTTTTAATATCCCTAGGTCTTGGATGTTTACATGTTTGTTATGTCCCTGTTTCTGGTCCCCACGACACAAAGTATCCTAGCGAGTGGGCCAGCTAGTGTAGGCCAGAAGCAATGTATGTAAACGTCATGTCTTTCCCCGCAGCTACCGTCTGGCGGGCGTGTCCCGCGTGGAGGAGTGCTCGCACTACGAGCAGCACGCGGCGGCGCGCCGGCACCCGCACGCGCTCGACGTGAGGCCGCGACTGCGTCTGGTATAGCGCGTGCACGCCGCGAGCGCGGGGGACACCATCGCACGCGGGGGAATACTCCTTACTTGTACAGACGGCTCCTCACTTGTACAGACGACTCCTTACTTGTACAGACGTCTCCTCACTTGTACAGACGACTCCTTACTTGTACAGACGACTCCCTACTTATACAGACGACTCCTTACTTATAGAGACGACTCATTACTTATACAGACGACTCCTTACTTATATAGACGACTCTTTACTTATACAGACGACTCCTTACTTATACAGACGACTCCTTACTTGTACAGACGACGCCTAACACAGACGACTCATTACTAATACGGACGACTCCTTACTTATACAGACGACTCCTTACTTATACAGACGACTCCTTACTTACACAGACTCTTGACAATGGAAAAAGCATGTACAAAGACGAGCTTGTCTCTGTACACAACTGTCCGTCCAAAGTCCACAAAGCAAATCTACGACCGCTTGGGCATCGCCGCCCGCAGTCAGCCGCCGCCGGTCATAGATGACGGCCTTCACGGCGCCAAGACCTTCACAATGGCCGTCTCCCACATGGTTTATGCCATTACTGTCCTCTTCCCGCCTCTCCATTCTGGGGCTCGGGGAAAAAAAAATGGAAACGTCGCACCTTCTTGCGTCGCACCACTCAACAATAAGTTCCCTAACGATGATGACCCAATAGCCCCATAATCTTTGATTCTTACCGTTGTGTTGTGACAAAAACGTTGTGATCTTGATACGTCGCAATAATAATTAATCTTATTCCCAATTCTGTGACTCTGTATTGCCCTATAACTTTTTATAGCTGCCATGTTTTGGGACATAAAGTCGTGGTCCGATGGTAAATTGTCTTGGTTTCTGTCGCCAGTAACTATCCTGCAACATTTTGTATCGGCCAAGCATCCAAACAAAGTTATTCGACAGACATGTTTGTACTGAATAGATGGTGTTCCTTGCGTAGTCATCATTTCATTATTATTTCATTTCCTTACCTTAAGTTATCTTTTGGTTTCTAAATCGCATCACATTGGTTTTCTCACTATTGCGTTTCGTCGGAATTAATTTGTATCATTTTTTTCTCTTAGCATGGCTTGAAACGAGTCATTTCATATCCACATTTCATTCGCGCTTAAGCTTCTGCGGTGTTCTAGAAACTATAAATGTAGATTGTTATGTCCCCTAGTTCATGTAACATCCAGCATGTATTTATGTGGTCAGTACGAATCAGTCTTACAGATTTACTGGCCACAGACATTACTTATCAAAGGTATTCCAATCAAGGTTGCTTACTAACAAAATAATCTGTAGTTAAGACAAGACACTCCCTTATACGTAATTTGAGCTGTTCATTTTTAAGGCTGATGTTCTGGTTCTTAAACAAGATTATACGAACATACTTGGCTTACTTAAATATTTGTGAAAAAACCCTTAAATATCTTATAAGTATAAAAATAATGTATTTTCATTGTTCCATCTCCAAACGTGAGCATAACTTAATATCTATACAGGGCGTAACAGACAGATGTAGTCATATTTTAGGGTGTTGTTAGGGACATCATTCTGAACAAATTTCACTATGAAACCGATTTGATCAACAACTGTCCCTAACAGCCCTCTATAATATGACTGCACTTTGTATGGCGCCGTGATACATCTTATTTCCTTGTACACTTGATTGGAATGCCCAGACATCCCCGGTAGAGGTGCAAACGAGTAGCTACGTGTTGCTGTGTTTTGGGTTTGATTCCGTATAACTCGTGTCTCCGCCAGGGCAGCAGTGGGTGCCTGGACAGCACTCAGACAAGAGACCAAATGGCGACCAGCACGCCGCAGCAAAAAAGAAGGTAAGCCTGTTGGTTTATCGATATAATTTACTATACAGGGTGTAACAGAAAGGTGTAGTCATATTTTAGATGGTTCTGAACAACTTTCACTATCAAACCGATTTGATCAAAGCAACTTTATTGTTTACTTCTTCATACAAACAAATCAGCTGATCGTCCGTCACAAAACATAATAATGGAGAAGTAAAAATAAAATTTTCTAATCAAATCAGTTTCAGAGAGAAACTTGCTCAGAGTGACGTCCCTAACAACCCCCTAAAATATGACTAAACCTTTCTGTTACATCCTGTAGAGCAAATGGTTTATAGGTATTATGGTTTATATAATTATTTAATTAGTACCACAAATTATCTGTAAATTCAAAACTAGGACAAAAGAAAGACTCCGTGGTTTTCGTAACCGGTGTTGACCATGTAATGTACCAATGAGATAAGTAATTTAAGTTATGTACATTATGCGGATGTTCTGACGGTGAAGGAAAACGTCGCGAGAAAATCTTCAGTCTCCATACTGTGGTGCTGGTCCCTGTCACGCCAATTGAGTATTAAATATCTGGCTAAAAGTGGGCACAATATTGCATTTGCCACCCCGTATTGGAAGGCGCGACACTATTGTCGATGAAACTTAATATTTTCGATATAACTTAATATCGTCGATGTAACTTAACATTGTCGATGTGATCCGCAGAGACGGCGAAAGCGGCTCAAGTTCCACCAGCCCAAAGTGCACACGGGACGGAAGTACCGGATGTGGATGTTGCAGAAAGAGCTCATGCGCCAGCGCAGCCAGGCTGCTCAGTAGCACCGAGACTCAGGTCATTCTCTCGCAATCCTAGCCACTCAACCGTCGGTCAAAAAAACAACGGCCCGCGGTTTTCAACCTACCCACATCAAGTTCCAAACCTATGAAAAAACAAACAAAATAATCATGGGACGTACACAAGACGTTTGTTCAAACTGAAGTGGCGTCCCACTCCTTCATTTGCGATATGCTTTTTTGTCAAATTCGGTAGTGGGGCTCTACATATGTATGTACGGCTCCCTGGGGAGGATCGAAGCAGAAAATAAGGCTCAAATAAAGTAGGGAAGAATGGGTATAAAGGAATTTTAAGTCACCCGAGAGATCTTTGTCACCAAATAAGTACTCTGCTTTACAAATCGACTGCAAGATAACCGACTTCAAATAGAACCGAACATGTACGCAATGGTATCCCAAACCATTCAATACTGATTATGTAGTGCCTGTAGGCATATGTGGTCTTCATCATCAGTTCCACTTCTGGTGCGTCACAATCACCACCAGTTCCATCATCAGAATATGTGAAAAGCTCCCTTTCGCGAAGGCGGCGGTTAAAAATAAAGCACACATTGTAACTTGCTGTTTCCATTCCGCAGCTCTGCACTGCCCTCAGCTTGCCCGCCGCTCAGTTCGTGACGCTAAAAGGCGTTCTGCTTCGCCGGCCGGCCGCGCCCGACTCCGAGGTGGACGCGATAGTGCGTCGGTACCTACACACCGCTGGCTGGCTGAAGAACTGACACCGTGTCTTCCTGGTACACTGCCGGATACGCCTAGTAATGTAATGTAGCTAGTTCACTTGGAGCTTTATTGCTTGAGGTAGTAAATGACCGTTAGAATATCAGCACACTGCAATAGGTGAATAGGAACTACGATTGTAACCTGAAAACCGATATTTGTTCTTATGAGTCTGCACTAGCGGACACAGCTAGTAATGTGGCTAGTTTACTTGGAGGGTTCTTGATTTATTTCAAATAGTAATGTCCGTGCTGCAACAGCTAAACGTGAAAGACGCTTGTACGCTGCAAACCGATATTGGTTCTAATCTATCAAATGGCAATTTGCAATAGTGTTAGTTTTGTAACTGTATAGTTGTCTTTACAATCTATCTCAGGTATTTGTCAGTCGAGGACTAGCGTTATCGCTAAAATTTTTGAAAAGTTTTATCTGGTCTACTGCGGGCGCCATAAAGTTATATGACTTGCATATAATTTAACATAGGCGGTAGGAAGCACACGTGTGTAGATGTTGTTTTGAGCATAATGCAGGTATCTGTCATGTAGGTATAATGTAAAGCATATAAGCTGTTGCAGACGGCTGCTCGAGTAAACTGCTGCTTGAATGCCATACTTTTCCAAGCGAGAGACAGTGACAGCATTATGAGTGCTTGTCAGACTTTGAGTTGATGGTTGTATTGCATCCGGAGAGACTGGCATCAGAATGTAAATGGACAGTTTAAGCACAAGTTAAATAGTTTTAAGCACGGCCGTCGATGCCTGTCAGCCTGTTCCGAAGATCTTGAGGCGCGCAGTGACAAGTGGGACTAGCGCTTGATGACTGATGACAGGCTCGTTGCATTAAGTTGCATAGAGCTGGCGCCCCCTGTAAACGTCACTCATCAGCCAAAAGATCGTTGCCGTTGGAAGACTGTATTTAACCTTTTAAATGCAGAGATTGTTCCTCTCCTCGCCGAAAAGGAAACCTGTTTGACATTAAAATTAGGGGAAATAAAGTTTTCATCCCCTTGCAATAGACATTAATTGACGTCTTGGTACCCACTGTCAAAGTCTTGGACTTTATTTGTCTAGAAGCCAGCAGGCCGGTTAAATGGTGTTGAAACTGTATTCAGCGGTTGTCAAAACTGTGATGCAAGTCGGCATTAGAATAGATACTTCTAACCCCATAATTATTGAAAGCGTATTTATGTTCATACCTCATTGTAATTCTCTACTGCAGGCTAGTTTCTACGTATAGAAGCTCGAAGTTAGGTTTATAGATGATATTATGCTGAAACAATCAGTAATATGTAGCTTGCAGTAGTAAGTGCTGTCGTACACAACGTTAGATAAATTTATCTGTGGGATTGACTTCTCACATGCACGTATTATGCATTACTTACGATGACTCATACGTCTGGATGAGTGAGAATTGACCACGTGTAACTAAATACAATGCATAGTTAATTTTGTAGTACATACTTGGTACTAGAATGTATCTGAATACTAAAATGTATATAAATGAATTTATTTGTTAGGAATTATGAATCAAAATTGGCTGTACTGATTAAATGTATGCTTTGTAATTTTTAATGATCGTAATGAATTTTCGTATTGCACGTTAACTCACGCATAGGGAGGCATGGGTTTGTTAAGAAATATCACGTATTTATATAGGAATAGATTTTTTATTTAAAATATGCTTCGAATAGTGGATGCAATAAGTCACCTAGCTAGGTGATCATAATTAGAATAGAGTAAAATGATGTTGGCAACGATAACTGAACTGTTCGAAGCTTCAATGATGTTGCCAACGATAACTGAACTGTTCAAAGCTTCAATGATGTTGCCAACGATAACTGAACTGTTCGAAGCTTCAATGATGTTGGCAACGATAACTGAACTGTTCGAAGCTTCAATGATGTTGGCAACGATAACTGAACTGTTCGAAGCTTCAATGATGTTGGCAACGATAACTGAACTGTTCGAAGCTTCAATGATGTTGGCAACGATAACTGAACTGTTCAAAGCTTCAATGATGTTGGCAACGATAACTGAACTGTTCGAAGCTTCAATGATTTGTAGCATTTTTATCTCTGCGCAAAAAACAACATAGCATGTTAGGTATGTATGTACTACGTTATTCAAATATGAAGATGGCTCCTGCCGTTAAGTCCTATTGCTTTTTGAATCACTTAGTACGTACATCGTCAGGTTAATTTGTACAGTTAGGTACAGGTTAATTGGTAGGTACTTAGCTTCAAAAAATTTAGTTTAAATGCCACCACGAAATCATACAAACTTCAATTTTGCGTCAAGTTATGTCTGCAATTGTAATATTAATATGTAGCCCATTAATGTTCCCACCGAGGGGCACGGGCCTTTACTCGGATCCGAGTAAGATTGAGCCATATTCCATCACGCTGGCTCAGTGCGGGTCGATGGAGGGGTGTCAGGCTTGTGGCCAATTCGACTGTCAGAAGACTCAGAAGTAATCAAGCTGCCAATAGGGCCTCTAGACACAGCTTTACGATTAATGACACTAATGAATGACTATGAAACAAATGCCACATAGAAATGGGTCACTCATCCAATATCCGTCTCAGCCAGATGTTCCTTACCCGCACGATCGTTTCCGATGTGCGGATACGGTTTTTAATATTTTTCCGAGAATTAATTTAGATTATGAGTTCGTCTATATAATTATGTATACTACTAACGGTAGATTTGTAAGTACCTGACCATTTTAGTATTGATAGCACCATAAACCGATATGCCAAAATAGCTACAATGTCTGTAGAAAGAAAGACAAAACCATTAGGTAGAAAGAGTTATGTTAGGTTAGGAACCTAAGATTTATTTACTTAGCCTATGTTACTTTACAGATTTGTAGTAGCAAGTGGCTGTGCTAGGTATCGCTTATTTATACTATTCGAAGAGTGAAATATTAAGGTTTATTTAAGTACCTATTCAGTGTAGTAGGTATTTGATATTGTAAATGAGTTTTAAATTCTCACCAATGGTATTGTAGGTAGCGTTCTGTTCTTAAATTATTCATCAACTAGGACAGTAATCAGTTTTACTAGATTTTTATTGTATAAAATCTTGGGTTTCTTCTAGGTCGTGATGTTTTATTATGATCTCCTCGATTTCTTTGCATTTTGTAATATTTACACAATCATAAATATATTATTTAGTCATTGTGTTTGCGTCACAAGTAAAGAGGTGGTAGAGTTAGTTTAATGATGACGTTATATTAAAATAGTTGTTTGTTCATGTTTGGGGGTTTAATTTTAAGTAGGTTTGTGTGAGATTGTCTGCCGTTGAGTTTGTATGATTTCGTCATGCTCAAATCTATTTAAGAAAATACGAAAGTACAACCTCATTAATTGTAAATTAATGTAATCTCTGGATAATTTATATGAAGATATTAAAATAAAAGATATAAAATTTTAACGATTGTCATTATTATTTCGGAGTTGACTACTTAGGTTTGTTTTGTGGCGATGGTTTCGGCATATCTTCCAATTTGGCGGGCAGTGGTCTCGCTTGAAACCATTGATGCCGCAGCGCCTGCGGAACCATAGAAATAACTGTTACATGGTTTTATAGTCGGCGGTCGGCGTTATTAAAACGCTTCGCAGTTAGGCTTTGTAAGGATTTAGCGTTATCTGTTTCCAAAGCTTGCTGCATGCATGGTTTATGTTTGATTTGTCCGCCCTATAAGCCTTCTCACTACTCAATACTCTTCTAAGGACCTCATCACAAGTATGCCGATATATGCGGTCTAAAACAAAATGGCCGCCCACTCACATTCTTCGCCGAAATCCTTCTCTTCTCGTCGTAAATGACAAACGACCTGATCAGCGCCACCGCCTCAGACTCGACTCCCGGCAACACCTCGCTCCAGGGCATCGGCGCGGACTCGGGGAATGTGATCTTGTTGTAGTCAGGCAAGTTGGCGTGGCCCGGCCATGAGCTCGGCGTGGGCGAGCCGAGGTGACGAATCACGATCGCTAGCTGCTCTATATCTGATTCGCCCTGGAGGATTTCAGCTGGAGATAGTCAACTGGCTCGGGTTCGTCCTATGATAATACTTTACTGCTGCTACCGGTTGGCTTATATTGGACAATGAGCTCCTACTGGATACTCAATTGAGTTGTAGTAGTATGAGGACATAGCAGTAGGACGAACGCAGGGGAATGGCTTGGATAAGCTGTAAACCTAAGCTTATCTGTTGTTTGGTTTTGACGAAAGTCTACGTTATTGAGTTCATAGTGGGGTGAGTGGATGATGATGTTGAAGTTGACGTTAGATTATTTTATGAATGAGAATTTACAGTTACAATAAGCCCCAGGTCTTGGCTGTTTATGTGTGTGACGTTTCCTGGTTACACGACTCAGGGTACCTATCCTAGTGTGGAGCCAGAAGCAATGTATGTGCCTGTGCATGTTCATGTTTAGGTAACGCAGAATCACCGGTACGGGCATAGTAGGTTAGGACTCAGGACATACCGCAAACAGAGGCTGTTTCATGATCATTTCAGCAATGATACATCCCACCGCCCACAAGTCCACGTTCTCACTGTAGTACCTCGCTCCATACAGCAGCTCAGGCGCTCTGTACCACCTGGCGGAGATAGAGATCACTTAAATGTCGTAAGATAAGACACCAGCCGAAGGTTCGAAATGAGAGCTATCTCCAGCTAAATATGCAAATAGAATAAGGTGTATGTTTACGAGACAAGCGCGCAATCTACGCCTCTGCCATCCCCATAGAGCAACACGGCCTCCTAGTATGACACTAATACTCGTATTATCACTAACCTTGTTGCTACCTGATGTGAATATCACTAACCTTGTTGCTACCTGATGTGAATATCACTAACCTTGTTGCTACCTGATGTGAATATCACTAACCTTGTTGCTACCTGATGTGAATATCACTAACCTTGTTGCTACCTGATGTGAATATCACTAACCTTGTTGCTACCTGATGTGAATAAGGCCTGCCGCCGTCGGGCCAGAATAGTCTAGCGAGGCCTAGATCTGCAATCTTCAATATACCTTCGTGATTTATCAGCAGGTTCGCTGGTTTTAGATCCTGAAATATTTAGTTGTCAAACTTGGATGCTGCACATGGCAAAGCAAACAATGCTCAATAAAAAACCTTCGAGTTGACGTTATATTAAATTTTGCACGGTTAAACTTGTGCTATGAGATTAGTAGGGTAATCTAAGATTTGCACTATACCATGCACGGTCTAACAAGTCTTACTTACTCTATGCATAATATAATGTGCGTGCATATACCGCGTGCCTTTGAGCAGCATCTGTGCATACGCCTTCACCACAGTCATCGTCAGCTGGTGAGGATTGTGGTGCAGCATGTCCCAAAGACCAGAACACATATACTCCAGGACTAGCACAAGACTCATGCCTCGGGGGAACATGTCGTAGAGTTTTATTATCTGTGGGTAAACGGCTTTATTAGGAGGAGGTATAGGTAATTTGAAGAGCTGGCCGCTAGGCCCTCACGCAAAGAAGATTATATCATCGTACTTATCTAATTAAAATACGACTTACATATTTACACCTAAGCAGCTGCAAAGCTTTGATTTCTCTCATTACATTGATCGGGATACCGTCCTCCAAATTTTTTATCAGTATCTTCTTCAGAGCCACTTGTCTTCGTGTTGGCAAGTGTATCGCTTTGAAAACCAACCCATGGGCACCCTCGCCTATTCGCCCTTCGACAGAATAGCTTGACACATTATCTAGACTATCCATTTGAATTTACAGGTAAAGGTACCTAGTTCCATCCTAGTTCTACGATAAGTAATAAATAAAACTGTTTATTTTGAGGTTGCGGTCCCTATTAGCCCCTCAGAACAATGATTAGCCCTTAGCCCTACTCAATAACAAAGAAGGTGACAAGAATGGCGTGTTTTGACTGTTTTGACTTTGGTTGCCATGGTAATATCTGAGCTGATTGTTGTTGGTATGGTTAGCAGTATCACAAAGAGTTTCATTGGTCTGAGTTACATAACATAGCGTCACGCGCCTTCCCATACGGGTTGGCAGACGCACAGTTGTGCCCACTTTCTGTACCTACTCCATTTTGCGAGACAAGGGGCATTCCGTCGCCCTAGCTATATGTATAGTAATGGCTGTTTCGTTACGATGTTTTCAAATCGATATGTGTATTTGTCAAGAAATGCTAGACATTAACCCTTTCGGACTAGAGCTTGTCATTCTCCTGGCCGAAAAGGAAACAAAAATGACATTAAAATTAGGGGAAATCAAGTTCTCATCCGGGGAGGCAGTCGCTCACATCCGAAGGAATTACTCGGAACCCACAGCCCTTCACGTCCTCCCTGGGTAGTGCTAACGAGCGACAAATCATCATCATCATCTTAACATCATCTCAAGACATTATAATTTCCAGGTTCTCAAATGAGAACTGGCAAAATTAACCTACTACAAACGTAAGATAATGGATATCTAAAGTTCAGCGTTTTCGTCGCGCAATTGTCACTGCGCGGTCATTCTGTACCTGAATAGGGCCCGGCGGCGGCGGGAGGCGGGACCAGTAGGTACACCCGTCCATTTTTTAGGATTCCGTACCCGAAGGGTGCCAAACGGGACCCTATTACTGAGACTTCGCTGTCTGTCCGTCCGTCCGTCCGTCCGTCCGTCCGTCCGTCCGTCTGTCTGTCACCAGGCTGTATCTCATGAACCGTGGTAGCTAGACAGTTGAAATTTTCAGAGATGATGTATTTCTGTTGCCGCTATAACAACAAATACTAAAAATCAAAAGAAATTTAATATTAAGGGGGGCTCCCATACAACAAACGTGATTTTTTTGCTCATTTTTGCTCGATATTGATCATGGTAGCAGGTAGACGCTTAAAATGTTCACAATATATTGAGTATATTATTTACTTAAAAAATAAATAAATAACTTAATATTTAGGGGGGGCTCCCATACAAAAAGTTTTTTTTTGCGGGTGCGCGAGTCCGACTCGCACTTGGCCGGTTATTTTTTCGTCTCGCCATTATTCGTGTTCATTACAGTTATTGTTCTCATTACTTACTTAATACCAACTTAATTCAAACAAAGGTTACTCAACAATAAAATTTACCGATATTTGTTCAGCTGCACAAATGACTTTGGAGGCCTTTACCGCTCTTTTCACCTTCCACGTCTGTAGCGTGCGGTCACATTTAGAGATATCAAGCGTTATTTAAAAATACATAATTAAGATAGTTAAAGTTTCGCTGTAATGGCTGTGATAAGATTTGGTGTTGTGCTACTTCTGCTATACTTCGGCCATGTAGCACAGTCAGCGAATATCTTGGCGCTCTTTCCCTCCCTCTCGTTTTCAGACCATTATGTGTACAGAGCGTATCTGGCCCTTTTGGCTCAAAGAGGCCATTCCATTGTGGTCATGACGCCGTACCCTGGACACCTGCAGTTCCCTGAGAAGGACAAGATTGTTGAGCTGGACGTCGGAGAAGCATCCGCACCGTTCTGGGAAGAATACAAGAAGCTAATGACTAATACTAATGATTACTACACGAAAATGAGGACGATGGACGAATTCTCCGTGAAATTAGTCATCGCACAATTGAAGTCCAAACAGATGCAAGCTCTATTCATCAATCCCAACTTGAAGTTTGATCTCGTTGTCACCGAGGCTGAAGTTCCTGTGTTGTATGCTGTAGCGGACAAATACAGTGTACCACACATCACATTTACGACCGGCACTGGTACTATCCCCATGTACGAGGCTAGAGGTTGTGCCTCTAATCCACTGATGTATCCAGATGTAAACACTCTGAACTATGGAGACCTGAACATCTGGCAGCAAATTACTGAAGTTAATCGGTACCTTCAGACTAAGCGGGAGTATTACAACGAGCATCTCCACATTTGTCAAGTGGCTGCTGAGAAGCTTCTGGGTTTGAAGAGGAGCCTGCGGGAGGTGGAGCAAGATATTGACCTGCTGCTAGTGTCCGCCAATCCAGCGCTAATTGGCAATAGACCTGTGGTTCCTTCTGTTGCTTACGTTGATCGTCTCCAGATCAAGCCTGGACACCAACTACCAGGGGTAACGTATTCACCATCCATATCAGAAACGTCTGTAGAAATGCATTGTTATGGACTGGTGCGGCAGTACTGGTATTAGTAATATTGTAATGTTTTAGGAGTACTGTCATCACAGCGCCGCCGAATTTTTTTCAGTACTTTAACTGAGCAGTTATTATTATTTAAGTACGTAAGGATAAAAATATGAGGATATCGTGTCTAAAGTATATATTTATTTCAGGATTTAAAGAACATCCTCGATGCAGCAAACAAAGGTGTCGTCCTCTTCACCACCGGCACTCTCCAAGAGGCTGAACAGTTGTCCAGCTCAATGCTCCGGATGTTTGCAGAAGCATTCCGTGAACTTCCTTACACTGTGCTCTGGAAGATCGGGAACACCACCATGTTTGATAAACCAGACAACGTGATTGCCCTGCCCTGGATTCCCCAACAAGAAGTTCTGGGTCAGTACCTAGTTTATAATATAGCAGGGGCGCAGACCACGTAAGGTTCATAGTAAATGTAGCCCATTAATGTCCCCACCGAGGGGCACAGGCCTTTACCCGGATACGAGTAAGATTGAGCCATACTCGACCACGCTGGCTTAGACGTACGATTCAAAATGGTCCTTCGACCTGGATAAATTTTGATCATGAATCGGTTTCTAGCGAGTTAGCGAATGAACAAATTTTTTTAACCCTCGATTAATGAAATAATGAATATGAAACGACTGTACATATAATTAAGCCATACGACTAAATAAATAAATGAAATAATTTTTGGCGAAGGACGAGCAGACAGCCATGCTCCATTTCTCTTGAATCTAATTTACGTATCTATCTATATTCCAGCTCATCCTAACGTAAAAGCCTTCATAACGCACGGTGGTCCAAGGTCTCTTGAAGAAGCCATCTATTACTCCGTACCGATAGTAGGTCTACCCCTCCTCAGACCCAGGAAGACCTTCATTGGAGAGGTCACCAAGCACGGTGCTGGTGTTATATTGGACCCATATTCCATGGATAAAAATGATGTAAAGGAAAAGGTTGAAGCTGTTGCTAGTGATGAGAAGTAAGTTTCAGCGATGTATTTGATTACCTACCGAGCAAGATGCTTTTCGACGAAAGTAGGTCCTGCGAGTTTCCGATGAACGGTCCTCAAAGTCAGGCAGTAATTAGTATTTGTTCTAAAGCAGAGAATGTTAATCAATGTTTGATACTTGCAGGTACAAAAAAGCAATCAAGAGCTTGAAGCAGAAGGTCCAAGATCCAGTTCTCTCAGGGCCAGAGCACGCAGTTTGGTGGACAGAATACGTGATCCGTCACCAAGGAGGCCGTCACCTCCGCTCGCCTGCTGTAGGCCAGTCTTTCTTCAGCTACTACATGCTGGATCTACTTGGTTTTCTACTGGTCGTTCCGCTGGCGTTGCTGTGGGCGGCGTATTTGGTCGTCCGTCTCGTGTTGAGGGCTGTGAAGTCACGGTTCAGTAAACAGCCTGATCTGGGAAAGCATAAGGCTTTGTAAAACTTAGATTGAAGTTTTTGTTATCTTGTAAGGATTTGTATGTTTTGGAATAAAATATACACATTGTTGTTCTAGTTTTCGTTAATTACTACAGTTAAACTTATTTAATTAGATTTTATCATGATGCCTATTATTTTTCCAACTTTTTCGCTCCACTCCAGTACAGTATTGCTGAACATTGCGTTGCGTTTTGTTACTGCATCGGTATAATCAAAAGCATAGTCTGACTGAATTGTGCTGTTGCATTCACGAAACGTAACTGTCAGTGAGCGAAGTGACAATTGAAATGTCAATCAGTCAAATCTGCCCCCTGTTCCGAGTCACGCCAAAATCGATTACAGCGTCTACTCAAACTCAAATGTTTATTGCGTTCTAAGTGTTGTACAGATGTTACATTATATGTAGGAACTTATGACTACGAAGCCGTTCCGAGTACTTCCGAGTCATTTTTGTTGGCGATACAAAACGATGGCATCGTACAGCGCGCGCAGTAATCGATTAAGGCGCTGACGGCGATGTCACGGAACGCGACCCTGGTCAAATCGCGAAAATAAATAAATAAACTTCTTGATTTCTGATTAAATATGTCTTGTAAAATCCTTTTATCTCAGTTTTAAATCTGCTACAGAGGACTCCTGCGCCAGTTTCTAAAACCTCTCCAGTCCAAACTACCTCAGTTTATAATATAATTAAAATGTAAAATTCTCCCATTCTCAACTATCGAAATGTCCGAGTCAATTCAGACGTGCCCTGGCCTCTACTGCGGCCGGTCAGAGCTACCAGATGGGCAATGGAGTGACTGTGGAGCCTGCCCTCGTGGGTTCCGTACCAACGGAACTAGCTACTGCGTCCCGTGTGCCGACGAGCCTACTCTGTACGACTGGCAGTATTTAGGGTTCATGGTGCTATTACCGCTGGTGCTACATTGGTTCTTTATTGATATGGTTACCACTGGAAAAGGGTAAGATGATTTAAATATTCATTCTAATCTATCCATAATAGCGGCAGCAGTGTAGGCTGCTATCACGCAAAATGGTGTATTGAGTAACTGGCTAAGTTTTGCACACACTACACTTTGAGTTGGGTTGGCTGAATTAGGAGAGTGGGAGAAGGGGACATGCACAAATGCCCCGCACATGTGGGCCACATGCAGGCACTTCAACCCCCTTATAGAAGAATAGAACTGGCCTAAAGTTGGTGCAATTATGTCTTTGCCACCACCATAGGTAAAAGTCATGACCAGTGATCGGATATTCGGATGCATATTTACCTAAAGTTCAGGTGTTGGCTAATATGGAATGCGCTTTGCTATCGAAACAATTCTGATTTAAGTGATCAAATCATAGTGATAGATAGTGATTAAAATGCTAGTTACTGATAATTAATACATATGGAAACATAATTTAACCCGTTGAGTGTTCTTGGACACTCGAGGGGTTATCAAAACATATATTTTGTTTTTATTTTTTTTCAGACCTTCTTGTACCCTTACATACACAATACACATATTTGCATCAGGGATCAAATATTAACGCTAAATAAATATGCATCCGATAAGTTACACAATATCGAGATACCTTTTACCCGGTTTTTTTTTTTGAGATAAATTATTATTATTTTGTTAATTAATCCTGTCCATCCTAGGTTTGCTGGAAGAGATCTCTTATTAGAGATAAGCTCGCTTTTGTACATGTTTTTTTCATTATTAAGTGTCTGTATTCTGTTTTTGTGCAATAAAGTTTAAAGTTTATTATACACCCGAGAAGGGGAAGGCCCAGTAGGAGATGGAGGGACAACCTGGATAAGTTCCTGCCGGGGTGGATGGAACAAACTGCAGCCAGAGATGTGTGGGCTCGAACCGGTGAAGCCTTTGCCCAGCTGTGGGACACCGCAATGGGCTAGATAAAAAAATAAATTTAGAAGCCGCTTTCATACTTTTACAGTTAAAAACAAACTTTAGGTAAATATGCATCCGAATATCCGATCTCTGGTCATGACGCTATATTATGCTAAGATTCACATGCTGATCACATGAGAACTTGTGATGGTAACTCAAAGCCTAAACAATTAATATGGGATTATCTGCATTTTCAGGAAGAAAGGGATCCTAGCCCAACATGTCTGTGCATTCATAGAAGTAGCAACCGGCACGTTGGGAGCACTGATTGTGCTACCGCCAGCAGGGACTGTCGCTCTAAATGTGTGCACTTCTAAAGCCCTGTCGGACTGGTACACACTGCTACATAACCCACAGCCCGATTACAAGGAGACGTTACATTGTACTCAAGAGGCAGTGTATCCTCTGTAAGTAACTCACCTAATTAACCTTTAAAAGTTGTTAAAAAAAACTAAAACTAAACTATGAATCATTGTACATGCATCCACTGGTTTATAGGCTTGCTCTTTACTATCCCAATTACTCCTATCCTGAGTCTTCTGCATTAATATGGATTGTATTTGTCAATGAATGATTTCCACAGATACACAGTAGTACTGCTGATATACGCATTCAGCCTGCTAATGACCATCACACTTCGGCCGTGGCTGATATCCATGACGTCACCCAATCCTGGCAAGAAGGCAATATACTGCGCTCTGTACTTCTACCCGATACTGGTGCTGATTCACACTGTAGCAGCTGGGTTGATCTGTAAGTAACTTCACTGTTCCACTTACATATTATACATTGTATTGTAATAAACGAATTTGAATGTATGAAGAAACTTAGTTATCCTTACCTTTTCAACAAGACCAATTAGGCCTATCTGCCTGGTTTCCTTAAAAATTCATATGCCTAATCATAATCAATCACATAGGATTGTAAATTTTGGGGATTCAATTAAAAAAATCGGTCAAGTGCGGGTCATACTCGCACACGAAGAGTTCCGTACCATTGTACAACAAAACATTAGCACTCAAAACAATAAAACAAAAACAATAAGAAAATTAAAAAATATTACGCCCTCACGAGGATTTGAACCCAAGACTTACGGGTTGCGCGACCTACATCATACCGGCTGCGTAGCGCAGCAATATCGTTGTGGTAGCCACAACGATATGGGAAGACGCAAAATATACGATAATATTGATATTATTTCATTATAACGCGGGGTGTATCAAAACACGTCTCTTGTATGGGGTCCCCTTTCAATTTATAAAATCTCGTGTATTTCAGTATTTGTTCTTGTTGCGGCAACAGTTATGCACATTCTCTGAAAATTTCAACTTTCTAGCTATTAAGGTTTGTTCTAGATGGCCCGCTGACGGACAGACGGACGGACAAACAGACAGACAGTCGGATGGACAGCGGAGGCTTAGTAATACGGTCCCTTTTGGCACCCTTCGGCAACGGAACCCTAAAAACCATTGTGCAGTATGTAAGCACGAACACTACGCATTGAGCAAGTGATTGTATCAACCTGTCTGTCTGTAACCTCACGGAGAATGGCATTAGCAGGCCTTTCCTTTAAAATACTGTTCTTTTCAGATTGCTCATTCCCGTACATCGTGATCATCATATCCATGATGACGTCAGCATCTCACTTCTCAGTCAAGAGCGACCAATCATCTCCCGCGTTGCTGATGACGTCACTGACCGACACGAGGAACGTCATCATACTAGTCGGCCATTGGTTGGTTCATGCGTATGGCATTATATCTTTGACTGGGCTGAGAGAGCTCTGGTATCTCACATTGGTGCCTGCGCCGGCCATATTCTATATCCTGACGGCACAGTTCACTGACCCTGTGAAGATACATAATGATTGACAGCGGCGTCGCGGCCAATATGCAAAATTGTTTCTGATGGCTTACTTATAAGTTAAAAACTGTTTGCATAGGGCAGAGAAGTTTCCTACAGAGTGGCTTTGCTGGTGATACGTTTTTATGGCGCTGTAAATGGCCTAAGTGGGAGGTCAGTCTAACAAATATATAATGTCCACAGAATAGACCCGCATGAAATTAATGTACACTCGTTTTGCGCAGTATATTTATGGACACGTTGCTCGAATGCTGCCAAATCGTTGGGCTAAGAGAACCATAGACTGGCTCCCAGATATTGCAAAGAGAAAGCGTGGCCGACCCAGGAAGAGATGGAGTGATGAGTTGAGTCTATGGGATAAAGAGTGGAGGGAGACCGCTCAGGATTGAATAGAGTGGAAGAGGGGGAGAGAGGCCTTTGCCCAGCAGTGGGACATTACAGGCTCGTAATAAATAATAAATAGTTTGCGCATACATATTTCCGAGTTAGACTTGAGGATTGAAGGTCTATGTACGAACATGTTAGGCCGGGACTCCACCAAAGCGGTGATGTGCGGAGATATGGAATATTTGTATGGCGCCATGGAAGCGGAGATGTGAGCTGTTTCCATCGCGCATACAAATATTCCACATCTCCGCTTTGGTGGAGTCTTGGCCTTAGACTTGAGGATTGAAGGTCTATGTACGTACATGTTAGTTAGTCTTTGGTGATACATCATTATGTGACGTGTATCATCATTATGCATGTAGCTTAAGTTTTATGCTTTCGAGATGCCAGAAGAGAAGAATGTGAATATACTAGTTTGGAGATGTGCGAGAAGGTAGATTACTTATCCAAGAAATGAAACAGTAACAGACCTACCTAAGTATCTTTTTTAAATCTTTATTTAAAGAGCTTTAGTGCGTTAACATGGACTATGTCGCTCTATAGTATCTTGCTTTGTGACATAAATAAAGATGGCTTTGTAAATAAGTACTACACCATAAATTTTTGTTGTTTTATTTAAAGCACACGTGAATTTTCTTTACCCGATACGTCGTAATCGGTATACTCTCATAATAATAATACGCGAAATATGTACACAATCAAACAGATTACTTCAAAATACAGTAACTGACGTCGAAGCGAGAGGGTTAAAAACGCGGCAAGTGTGTCACCAAAAAGCCAAGTTCGAACTATTAACCCGCAGTGTCTTTTTTAATTATAATTAATTTAGTGTCAAGGTTCAAACGCGTTTCGGCGTATGCTACGCCTTACCTGGGTTGTTATCATTCTTTTAATAGATCTCTAAACATTAAAAGCAGGTTTAATTAAGGCCGGGCACATACAGTCGGAATTCCGGTACGGAATTACGTAACGGAACTATCCTGATCGCAGTGAATTCATACAAATCTATGGATCTACCACATAGATACGGAAGTTTTCCGTTTGAAATTTTCGCGGCGAAGAAGTAGAGGGAAGTAAATAATGATGATGTTGTTGTGTAAAATGATTGGAGAATAATAATGGAAACAATGAACAACAATCTGAAGTGCAATCATTATGATGATGATGATGATCAAGATGACGAGTATGTTGTACGCTGACGTGTCTCCAAATAAGAAATAACAGCTGCGCTGATTACTTCCTTCCACGTAAACAAAGAAAAGACGAGCCAAGACTTTCTTTTGCATGTATTAAAAGACCGCCCGCCAAGCAAGCGCGTTGTAACATTGCTCTTATTAAAGATACAAAATGCGTTGCAAACAGCCTAGCCCGACGGTGGCGACGAATGGAAAATGGAAAGAAACGAGTCGCGCTTATAGACGGCCTCATTATTAAACGCTTTGTCACGTGCCCGCCTCAAAAAGGGAAACAGGGACCCTTATTTGTTTTGTATTCCTATCTCTCTAATATATTTCGTTTTGCGGATTACGGTTCCTGTTTCCTGACGCGTCGGGGGCAGTGTCGGGGCCTAACATTTCGGGTTTTTTGGCGGTAAACGGCGAAGGAAATGTTATACGGTTAACCACGAAATTACACGTCTTCTTGCGAATACCCATGCTACGCGTTCAGAGTGGGCCATATGAGGATTCATAGTTAGAATTAGTGTTGCCGAACTATCGATAGTTTTACTATCGATAGTAAAACGCCAAAATCATGTATACAATCGATAGGCCTATCGATAGTATCGATACTATCGATAGTATCGATAGTATCGATAGCTCTTTTTTAGCAATACTATTGATAAGCAACAATACTATCGATAGTATCGATAGTATCGATCGTTCAGAAAAAATAAACTATCGATAGTATCGATACTATCGATACTATTGCTCATCAATATTGCATAAACTATCGATAGTATCGATGGTATCGATACTATCGATAGTTTTGTACCATCGATAGTAACCTTTATTTCAATAGTATTGAATACAGTAAGCAGGCATAGTGAGGGGTTCTAATTTGGTATCCAAACAAAGTTTTTTATGCGTAACACGTGAAGTTTGTTTGTTTGTTGTGTGTTACTTAATCTTAAACTAGCGAGCGACAGTTATTGTGTGGTAGCAAAATGGGTAAGTTTTTGCAACCAATACTATTGAAATAAAGGTCACTATCGATCGTCCAAAACTATCGATAGTATCGATACTATCGATGGTATCGATAGTTTATGCAATATTGGCGAGTAATACTATCGATAGTATCGATACTATCGATAGTTTATTATTTTTCAACGATCGATACTATCGATACTATCGATAGTATTGTTGCTCATCAATAGTATTGCTAAAAAAGAGCTATCGATACTATCGATACTATCGATAGACTATCGATACTATCGTTGTGACGTCAACAATTGATAGTCTATCGATAGGCTATCGATAGGGCACTATCGAGCGGCAACACTAGTTAGAATTTAAAACAAAGGTTGTCATTTTCTGCCGGTGGTGTTAAACTCTGGACGATATAGGTAATTGCCGTGAGATTTATCAATAGCGAATAGCGATTTCCTGTGACCGTCAGAATGGCCGGTCAACAGTCGTGCTTAACTCTGAATTAGTGTCCAAAAATTGCTTACTAATTGCTTAACTTAACTTTTCACGGCTAGTAGGTATTTTTTTAAATAATTATTTTGATGACTTTTCGCTTTTGTATTGAATAACTGGCCAAAAGTGGGCAAAGTTGTGCTTCTGCCACCCTGTATGGGAAAATACGTGACGCTATGTTATGTTATGTTTTCGCCGCTCCTATGCACTCGTGTATTAATATATTAAACAGTAATGTATGGGCCCATCGTTTCGCCAAACAGTGGAACTTCGTAATTTCAAATCACAAAAAGCTGCGTTGATTAAAAACACACTCGACACGCCCCGCCATGCGCCATGGCCACGCTATCACCATTGCGGTATTGACATTTTCCACTTACACTGAGGACAATGACCAGCCATATCTCTTCAGTGTTTTCGTGGCTTTTTTATTAGTCTGCCTCAGTTTTAATTTCACGTTTGCGAGGCGTACAATTACAAACAATGCTGGCGGGAGCGCACCTCCCTTTGTGAATACCTACCTGATATTAAAACTTCGCTACATGGACGAAATATTTTCAGCAATTCCTCTTAGGGATGATTTATATTAGACCGGGCAGTGCCCGGGGCGGACCGTGGACAGGCCAGGACGGCACACGGATTTGTGACGTTGCATACATTTTGTGTGAAGCAGTTTTACACAGCAATATCCGTGCCCGGGCGTGCTGTGGACGTGGCTCAGACGGGCCAAAATGTATGCAAGGTCTCAAACGCCGGGCACGCCCCGGTCTAATATAAATCATCCCTTATCGTGCGCTAATATGCTGGTTTTGTATGTTGACCTTAGGCTTCGGTTATGAATATGATGCGTCATCGTCTACTGTCGTTGATGTTATAAGGGTACTAATAAAAAAAATATTGTTTATTTCAGTAAGTACAGCAGCACAGGTCGTGGGACTCCCCTTTTGAGTTAACAAAAACCTGTGTTAGGGGAGACCACTCAATTCACATTGGAGAATTACACTTACGTCTTAATAAACCAATAGACTTATAAGTATGTGTGTACAGTACAGCCCGAAACCCAAATTAACCTATACAAGTTTATTGTAGGTTCCAATCGAAATCGATATGCATAATTATTTAATTGTCTAACGGAACTCTACAACTGTGACGGGGTGGCCTAAACACTTTTGTAACTAATCACAAGAAACAGAATCTTTAGCACTTACCTAATACAAATGCTATATCAGTATCACTGAAATGCCCCTTACAGTAAGTATAAAAAGGTTTGGTTTAAGAAGACCCCCTGGTAATCGGTAGCATACATTTTCTTTACAGCTTCAATATTCCTCCGTTTAATGCAGCAAAAGAAACTTAGTAAACGATGCACTCGAATAGATATTGTCTCTACCTTGGAGCGGGATATTGCGGGAGAATCTTTATGTGAGACTCGCGGTTAGAATAGAGCGCATTACATTGATTTCGCAATTTCACATGCCTGGAGTGAAATCGAAGAACATAACGTCTGCATATGTATGTATTAGCAATAACGCTTCGAAAATAGTGCAAACATATATTTAATAATCGATCAAATGCGATTCGGACTCTCACACGAAAGTTCCGCAGCATCGTACAAGAAAAAGTACAAATAAAACACGTTTCTTGTATGGAGGCACTCTTATTTTTTAAAATATTTCTGTTGCCGCAACAGCAACAAATAATGAACTTGTTGCTGCAGCGGCAAGTTTAAAGTCTTACACATTCTGTGAAAATTTCAACTCTCTCGACAGACGGACAGCGGAGACTTAGTAACAGGGTCCCGTTTGGCACCCTTCGGGTACGTAAACCTAGGAATACCGTCCGAGTATTTCCCATAAGGGGTGGGTGAATGGATGGTTATTTGATACTCCCATTTGCCGGTAACGCGTGAAAATATTACGGGAGGGAATTTGAACATGTAAGTAGGGAAGTATTCTTAAACAGCGCCTTTTCCCATTCAAGGTAGCAGAGAGGGATGCCCACTTGTTGCCAGTTTTTCAATAAAATAAAAAAAAATAAAAAAAACTTATAATAACAACATACTTGATCGAGCTCACGTAGGTACCTATCCCTGTAAAGTGTGCAGCGACGACGATCGAACATACAACATTCACATACACATCAGCATTGATTTATTGCGTTCGCAATACGTGACGAGCTCGCTATGAAGAGAATATCGATACGACAAGTCTGAAGATGTGCTCGGTGTTTATAGCTCGTTCGTGAATTGTGACGTAGTTTGATTATTATATTAGCTATTATTTTTCCTAAGGGACCCTCATTACATACTTCATCCAAGCTGGATGCTCTTCATCTTCCTCCAACTCATGGATGCTCTTCATTCCTCCATTTCTTGGATGCTCTTCATCTTTCTCCAACTCCTGGATGCTCTTCATCTTCCTCCAACTCTTAGATGCTCTTCATCTTCCTCCGACTCCTGGATGCTCTTCATCTGCCTCCAACTCCTGGATGCTCTTTATCTTCCTCCAACTCCTGAAAGCTACTCATCTAACTCCAACTCCTGTATGCTCTTCATCGTCCTCCAACTCCTGGATGCTCTTCATCGTCCTCCAACTCCTGGATGCTCTTTACCTTCCTCCAATTCATGGATGCTCTTCATCTTTCTCCAACTTTTAGATGCTCTTCATCGTCCTCCAACACCTGGATGCTCTTCATTTATCTCCTACTCTTAGATGCTCTTCATCTTCCTCTAACTCTTGGATGAACTCCATCGTCCTCCAACTCCTGGATACTTTTCATCTTCCTCCAACTCTTCTTCATTCCTCCATTTCTTAGATGCTCTTCATCTTTCTCCAACTCCTGGATCCCCTTCATCTTCGCCTGGCCTGAACTATCTGCAAGCACAATTACAGAATATCATACCTTTGTAATTTTTTTTGTGAAAACTATATTGGCTTGTGTGTTAACTCATTGTTTTTTTTGTTATGTAATAGATTAAGCTGTTTGTTTTCCTAATAAAGAAAATAAATAAATAAATATCTGCCGGATCCAGATCTCATATCGTAGGTCGAGATCGTGAATACGTTGCTTAAAGTGGAAGCGCGACGGGCGGAAAGCAAGAATCATGCAGCGGAAAACTGCAGGTAGACGTACCAACACGAATGCACAAATAGGAATGGGTACGGACACACCCAGTTAGGTAGGTTACACTTGCGTGATCTGTTCGAGCTACCCTTGGAAGAGGAAAACGGTAGTTAAAATTATATTTATTTTTCCGTTTTTAGGGTTCCGAACCCGAAGGGTGCCATACGGGACCCTATTACTGAGACTTCGCTGTCCGTCCGTCCGTCTGTCTGTCTGTCTGTCACCAGGCTGTATCTCATGAACCGTTTTACCTAGACAGTTAAAATTTTCTCAGATGATGTTGCCGCTATAACAACAAATACTAAAAAACAAAACAAATTTAATATTAAGGGGGGCTCCCATACAACTAACGTGATTTTTTTTGCGGTTGTTTATAGATAATGGTATGGAACCCTTCGTGCGCGAGTCCGACTCGCACTTGGCCGGTTATTTATTACTTCTGACATCCGTCTATCAAGCCGCACCGTGGAGCATGGCAAGCCATACTATGGCTTAAGTCGGCGGCCGATCGTAGAATCGGGCACATCATGATGTGCCGTCATGTGCCCCGCCATTTCATGATATGCCCAAACGTTAAAATATCATGAAACGATAAAATCTCTTAAGGCAAACACTGCGACTTGCACGTATCCGGGAAAAGGTCTGTACCTCTCCGTGGGGACATTATTAGGGTCATTAAGTCACGTCCATTTACGCCAATATTGCAACAAACACTGTTTGTTAGACTATCGTTGTATCGACTACTATTTTTAGGAGCTACTTTATGGAAAGCAGTCCTTGCTGTCCGGCGACTGTCTGTATGTCTGTAATTAAATTGACCCTTGACTTGATACATAAACCTCATTTGTTTCTTACACCCTGGACCCTAGGTGCCGCCATTTTCCAGTTAAGCCGGCTACTCACACGACTGTGTGACGACTTTCACATTCACAAAAAGTGTGTTAAACTGGAGCCGCCATTGTGTGCGCTTGGACTGGGTCTACTCACACAGTTAACTCCAGCTCCAGTAAGGTTTGTTTTTAGTCGGGTATCCAATACGTCTTCTTCCACATTAATGGACTAGCTAGAGTATTACCGAGATACCAAAGTAAACATACCTGCTGCATCCGATGATTTTATTAATGGTCTGTAGCGCAGCAAAAGATAATGTTTTTGTTGAAAGCGGATTATTTTATTTGCTCAATTCAATTCAATTCAATTCATTTATTCATTGCTTGCATGTGGTATGTTGGTTCTTGTTGTTTGTTTTGTGCAGTTCGAACTGGCAAAACAAAGAAGCCTCATTTCGAAATTCGCGGCTCAGCAGCCGTTCAATGGTTGTTTAAATTCAGTCGATGGCAGCTGAAAGTTTGTTTTTACTTCATTTTGCTTCCGCATCATAGCATTTACTTAATTGATTGCTAAAAATATCTTGGAGCCTTTAGATAGGTGGGTGACAGGCAAATTATATCTGACATTTAGGAGCTTTGATGTGAGTCGAACCGAGTCACATGCTTCTGTGATGTGATTTTGGGAAATTACTAAATTAGACTTAACAAGTGATCTTATCTTCCAAATTCAAGTCAATATTTTTCATAATACAATCATTTTTAGGGTTCCGTAGAGAAACAAGGAGTTTATATAGTTTCGTCAAGTCTGTCTGTCCGTCCGTCCGTATGTCACAGCAACTTTATTCCAAAACTATTAGGACTACACAGTTCAAACTTGGTACGTAGATGTATTCTATGAACCGCTTTACGATTTTTATACAAAAACTGAAAAAAAAAACATTTAAGGGGGGCTCCCCATACATGAAACTAAAACCAATTTTTTTTTCATCAAATCTATATGTGTGTGGTGTCTATTAGGTCTTCAAAAATGAAGTACAAGTAAAAGGTTCTTAAAACCATTTTTCCTCAAAGTAAATCTTTAAAGAGACAGACCCATCCAAAGTGGAAAAAATTGTGTGTCTCCCCCTCTAACTTTTAAATTATGAATCTATAAAAAATATATGCTGTGTATCTCAATATAAACTTTCGATGAAAATTGGTTTGATATTATATTTTATTCATTAAGATATAAAAGATTTATTAAAAACTGCAAAGATAACTTTGTCATTGATACAAAGACTATGAAAAACAAAGTTACAACACAAAAGTGTCTAATAATTACATGATCCTACGGAACCCTTCATGGGCGAGTCCGACTCGTACTTGGCCACTTTTTTATCATTTTTTTTTTTGCATTTGTACTGTTTATTGTATTTGTATTCTATGCAAAGCTTCGTAAGTATGGCTAGACATTCAGATTTTGCATAATGATATGCGCATTATTATTCAGTCGTCATGCTAGCATGAATTTTACTATAGTAGATTCAACGAGAACCTACCAAATAGTAACCGTTTCATAAGCGATTCTTTATCAATAAAAACATATATTGAGACAGAGCCCAACGATATGTTGCATTGCGATAATTTGTGCCAGTGCGAGTACCTACTGTGCACGCAAATAAATCTATCTTTCTATTCCAGTCAATTGGTAATATTTAAAGAAGGGAAGACCGACATTCAGACCACCAACTAACCCAGGCATCTCACGCCCACGTCACGCCACTGATCAGTGGCGCACCGCGGCTTTGTCATCGCTTCCATACAGAGGCGAAAATATTGAATATTCGGCCCGATACAGCAATGGCCGACGACCAGTGTGGGGGGGGGGGTCTCGCGCGCCCCCCCAGCCCCCTGCCCGGTCCATTACCCCCCCAGCGCGTTTATTCCCCGGAATAGTGCGCAATAAAATGGGAGCTCTGGCCGGCCGCAGCAAAAAATACAGCCCGAAAATTATTCTTTTGAACTGGACTGGATAGATACGCGGGGAGGACGCCTGCGGTACTTTTTCACGTGTTTGCAGCTTTGAATTAAACGCTGTGTAGAGTTTACCTCTGACGTCAGGGCTGACCGGGGTGGCTGCCGGCGAGATGAATTTGATGCATATTTGCGTAACAGCGCATGTATGTGGTGCACAAACATTACCAACCATGAACGAACCCCACTTGAATACTGCGCTCTATTTGCAAAGGTACCAGCGGTGCTTTGCTTTGCAAACTACGCAAAGCAGGAATAGCGGTTCTTGCATAACCCTTAAAAACACGGTGTGGTTAGAAAAACGCGGATGAATAAAAAATTGAGAATATTTTTTTGACTTCGCTGGAGAGGTTATCCTTTTTAGGGTTCCGTACCCGAAGGGTGCCAAACGGGACCCTATTACTAAGCCTCCGCTGTCCGTCGTCCGTCCATCCGTCCGTCCGTCTGTTCATCAGCGGGCTCCATAGTCCGAACCGTAATAGCTAGAAATTTGAAACACAGAACGTGTATATCTGTTGCCGCTACAACAACAAAATGACACGAAATATAATAAAAATAAAGGTGTCCCCATACAAGAAACGTGATTTTCTTTTTTGGTACGATGCACGATGGTGCGGAACCCTCCGTGTGGGAGTCCGACTCGCACTTGGCCGATTATTAAGTATGTTGATGAAGAGGTATGAGGATTAAGACATAGACGTGTTGATATTGAAATTATTGAAAGCCTGTGATGGGTGACATAAAAAATTACTAGGCAAAATAAGTCTTTAGAGCGTGTCCCGCCTTTAAAACCTCATGGTTTTTGTATTCCCATCTATCCTTGTTTTTCATGCCAAGCCGGCTGAACCAATTGAAAATGGATTTGAATTATAGTCAAACGTTCAGGCCTCCGAATTTTTATTTGTACTCCACTGTGGAACATGCAAAAGCATTTTATTTCGATCCAGAACTTATGTGGCAGTTGGAAAATATGCAGCGCTGTTTTTGTTTGTTTTATTAACATGAAATTTAATTCTTGGTGTTTGTTTATTCTTTATTGTCATAGGTATGCAGTGGGTGGACACTAGTGGACAGTGGATCTATAACACCAAACTTTACAAAAGAGAAGGGTATGTACAGTTAACCATTTCACGAAGAAGGTTTGGCTTTGGTTGTTAGCCCTGCACATGCACATTGTGTCAGTGTGCGTAGTCTCCTCTCCAACGCTCCAAAGACTACGCACACTGACACAATAGACCAAAGTCAAACCTTCATCGTGAAATGGTCTGTCTAGCGATGAGCTGTCATCTTTTCACTGATGGATTTTTCCTTTTGCGTCTAGCTTCGCTTATTTTTCTGCACATACTCCGACTCGCTTGAAGATTGACCAATATTTGTATTGCATTCTGGTATTTTAAAATCAACCCCATTACCTCAGCCTGCTAGTACCTAAACGGAACGTCGTAACATCTAAGGCGGTGATCGTTATACCTAATGAATCTTTTGTTTCATTATACCCCCATTATGTTTGATGACTGACGCCCATAATAATACCTTCGAAGCCTTTATTCAGCGGCTCGTGGCAGCAATTCCGTGATTCAAATTGAAACAGTAAGATTTTAATTAAATGTGCAAATGGGGGCTCTTGGAAAAATCGCGCTGAGATGAAAATGGAGCCGACGCGGCTCGAGTGGTACTGCTACCGACATTCTATACGGAGATTTACTACCCCAGTACTAGACATTTCCTTTTGAATTAATGCATTTCCCGACTCATTTCTGCGTTCTTTAGGTGGTTGAATCAGTAAACCTAAGCAGCAGAGTTGTATTGAAGTACATGAACAGGTAGACCTATATAGTTATACTGACTTTCGCCTGGTGTTTACTGACTAACCTAAAGTTATGTACTTTAGAATGTAAGGGCGCATTCAGGTAGAACGCTGGCTACCAGCGCCGACTGCCGGTGCTTGTCCCGGTCCGAGCAGGGCCAGAATTCTACTGTTCATAAGCATACGACAAGCCTGGCACAAACTTCAATACGAGGTATTCTACTAAAACCGGAATCCAATTCACAAGCGCCAGCGTGAAGCCGCCAGCGTAAGCACGTTTTGGACAGTAGAATACGGAATTGGATTCCGGTTTTAGTAGAATACCAAATACCTCGTATTGAAGTTTGTGCCAGGCTTGTCGAATGCTTGTGAACTTAGTAGAATTCGGCCCCAGGTAGTCGGCGCAGGAAGTCTCTATACTTTGTGCCGAACCAGCGCCGATAAGCGCTGACCTGCGCTGGTAGGCTATTTTGTATTTCGCGTGCTACGCGTCAGCTTCTGCCTGCTTTCATAATGTAGCTGTTGCCTGCGCCGACCGGCGGCGCCGATAAGCGCTGGCTGGCAGTCAGCGCTGGTAGCCAGCGTTCTACTTGAATACGCCCTTAGATGGAACGCCGAGTAAACACTAAAGGCGGGTCAATTTTGATGTTCCATATACAATTTGTATGTAGTAGTAGTACTTATTACAAGGTGTGAGATCATTAACCGCAACTGGATTGACTACATTATGTACGAACAGAGAAGTACCAGTTTTTCTTTGTGGTCGTTTAAAATGATATACGATTCGCGAATAGCGTAGGCCGCGCTATTTTGGGGAGATAAGCGCGAAGCTCAGACGGACGGAAGTATGTTACGTCGTATCTTGTTGAAATACAGCTCTATTATGTCTAAACGACCCTCCACATTCCCATTCTAGTGTAAACACTAGTAGGCAGTGGTGATCACATCCCAACATTATCTACACTCTCAAATATATAAATTATCAAAGTGGGTGCAACTGTGCCTCGGCCACACCGTATAGGAAAAATCGTGACGCTATTTTCTTCTGATTGTAAATGTTTCATATTTTCAATCATAAAATAATCCATCAAAAAAGTGTGCAGCGTTTTATAAAGTATTAAATTAGGATTGTATAGGGTGACATTTAATTAGCTAACCATATTTTGGCGAATGATAGTTACCCATCATTATGAAGAACTTTCCGCAAGGAACATATGGACGCAAACGAAAAAAATTTTTGGGTCTCCCATAGTATCTTAATCAGCTGATCGGGGCAATGTACTGGGGGACGAAATTTTTTTTTCATTTGCGCCTATATCTTTCTTGGGGAAAGTTGTTCATAATGATGGGTATTAACATTCCCCAAAATATGGTCAGCTAATTAAATGTCACCCTGTATGTATGTTATGTACCTACCACATGAAATTAAGTATGTGAAAAGATTTCTGCGTTAGAAGCAACTTCTAATAACTTTTCTCAGACTATCAAACAGTCCGTCTTGTACAGTTGCAGGCCACTCAGCGCTGTGTAATCGAAACCCCCCCGAACCCAGCGGCTGCAGCCACAATAAAATACTCATTCAAAATGAAAACTCGTTCCTTCATAACTAAAGTGAAATACTGTTGCTATTATGTTGGTGACATAATTTATTTTAAAGTATGTTCTTTATTGCCCGTCGGCTCGGACAGGGCTGGAGATTGCATCGTGTAGCGGGGTATATAAAACTTGTTACTAGACGGAAGTGCTAGTGAGTACCTCTACGGCACAACCAACCTCCAGGGAAATGAAACTGCAAAATGTGTGTCTCCGAGATAGAACGCGTTGTCACAGGTAGAGTGCTACATTCACTTTGTTAAATCATTGTCATGTGCGAGACGGGTTTTATTATATCTGTGCTTGTCCGGAAGTCTTGCTAGACAGCTATGAATTCTAAGGTTTGATGGGCTACAATTCTTTTATATCATCATACATCTTAAACATGCTTAGCCCGTACCGACCTAGCACTCCGATATCAAAAGTTGAGAGTCGTCATCGCGTCATTGACACTGAGCGGTGATTATGCTAGCAGAATTGGGCCCCTGGTCATAGGCCCCCGTACCAGCTGTATCTTGCAAGATGACCCTTCGTTCTTTCTTGTGACGTCACAGAATTATCATTCGCCATTCACAACGTAATATTATTATGCTATCACAGAATACCCGTAATGAATAACTAATAAAATTGCTACGTTATGCTCCACTATCATAACACCCTCGTCCCGTCCCGCCAGCCCCGGCGGCGATTTTCCCATTTTCCCCGTTGATTCGAGATGTATGTGTGATCCCACATTGCCTCACGTACCGAATTTATTGGGCCCTCTAATAAAACAGAACACATTTTCTGCATTCCCTACCCCCTCCTCTCCTGCCCTAAATGCCCAACTTACATGCGTGGATATAATAACATTTTCGGATATATTCATTTATACCTTATGCTTAGATATTCTTCATCCCATATGAGGTGGCTCAGGTACAGCTGTGGCCACGGTTCACTAAGGCCATAATCAAGAAGATGTAGTAAAGGTATTTGTTATTTGCTTTGCCAGCGAGCGAGATAATCATGAGGGCTTTATGTTTACACAGTATTCATGTGCATTAGGCATTGTTTGGTTGTGCTTGGTGGATTTAGAAAAATAGAGTTATTGGAAAAGTGTTTACAAAGGTTGTTACGTATGAACGTATGTGTATCGTTTGTGTATGCGTGTAAGCAAATGCAACATTCGTGATTAACAATTCCTTTATTGTAGGAACTGTATTAACTATATACATACATATTTACAGATAGCATATAAGAAAAACTATGTATTATAAAGGCGAGCTTATTTCTAACAAGAGATTCCCGCCATATTGGCGTATCCCGCGCCTGCGGATCTTGACGTTTCCGCCGCCGCGCCGCCGCCGCCCGCCGCCGCCCGCCGCATGTTTTTCTGCGTCATTTCACAAAGGAAGCGAAAGTTTTCAACAATCACATTCGTTGTTGAGGCGGATAAACAAAGGCGAGCAAGCGGCTATTGTTTTTGAATTTGCTTTTTGTTGCAACTGTGTAATGCTCTAGAATAACTCGCTATTTATGCATTGGTTTATATTTAGTACCTTACATATATGAGTAGACACTTGGCTAGGAGGGAGGACGGTAGATGGACCAAGGCGGTGACAGAATGGTGGCCCAGGAATGCGCGTAGACAGAGAGGGAGACCGACCACCCGCCCGATGGTCGGATGATATCGCCAAAACTGCCGGACAACAGTGGATCAGGTTGGCCCGGGACCGTCAAATGGCATAATGAAGAAGAGGCCTTTACTCAACAGTGGTGCTGGAGGATGGATAGATAGATAATAGTTAGGCTTTTGTGGTTTCAAGCAAGTTTATCATGTATAGTATCATAATGATTTGATTCAACATTAACCAGTAAATTATATGTTATATTATAACTGTATACAATAATTACCTGTTTGTTAAATAAAATTTTAAAACATAAGCTTTCTATCTCAAGTGGGAAAAATAATCAGCAATCCACCTCTCTCATCCTTACTTGGTTTGCTGTAAGAGATCTCTTATTAGAGATAAGCGCGCCTTCGTACATGTTTTTTGTTTTTTATTGTCTTATGTAACTGTTTGTGTGCAATAAAAAAATATTAATTATGAATCACTTGACGTGGATATCTAAAATATAATCCATTATAATTTAGCAGTTGAATATGCTTTTCATAACTTAGGTACATGCAGACGTAAATATAGCTGTGTGTAGATACACATTCTAAGTGGTTTCAAAGCTTCAATGAAATCACCTCGACTCAATTTGGCTTCGAGAGTTTGGCAAACAGTTTTCTCGAAAAGTAATTTGTGAACCTCGCAATACCGCTCGTCTCGAATGACTTTGGCTGGATAGCCGATATTTTAAAACTAAATTCTCGTTTCCCCACGGATCTAAGAAATTAATTAATGCGATTTTAATTAAAGTGATAGTTTGATAATACGCTGTCAAGAACATTGTTGTGTAACGTATATATATAATTATATTGCGTAACATTATTAAACTTTAAACAATTTTTTGCTATTTGCAGACGGAAAGGTCGTGGTGCGTAATATGCATTAACTCAGAACTAATGATTTTACTCGACAGTTGTGACGTGTATTACGACTATGTGTCAAAACAGAGTTATGTAGTACATAATTACGTACCTAATTAGTTATTAACCCTTAGCTGCAAAGCCGCTTTACTTACTCGTAGCAGTAGTTTCGTAACGCACGCTACGAAAGACTACGAACTCGTAGCATACAATTTTCTTTCCGTAGCAAGTAGTAGCAATGTCACCGTAATATTGTAAAAACCGCGAGATTACAGTCTATCGGTTTTAAATCCGTTAGATTGTAATCTGTCCATTTATTGTGAACTGTACAGAACTTCATACATTATAACGCGTTAGTTAGAAAAACTGAAATGACGAATCACTAGGCAAAGTGGTGGGTCAGGGTAGGTGAAGGATAAAGGGGGTAAGCGAAGTGAATCCTTCATGTTAGGTTGACATGTAAGTACCGAAAAGCATAAATGCTAAACCTTGTCGATCTTGTTCACAATAAATCGACAGATACAATCTAACGGGGTTTTTTCCGTTAGATTGTAAGCTCGCGGTTTTTACAATATTACGGTAACAGCAACAATCAATCTCTCTATCTGATATCGAATACTTTTCAAACTCAAACGCATTCCTCTTATTTCGGTGGTAGCTTCTGCGCATTTTAATTTACGAGTGAAACAAAGTCAATTTAAATTAACTTATATTGAACGCAAATAGGCAGTAAAAACGGAGAAATCAATTCGCAATTTCGAATCGGGTCCGAATTAATTAATTTTAATGCGCGATTTGGAATTTCCCCTCGGCTTCGTTCTCTGTGGCACACTTTGCTGAAGACTTGTTTGTCAATTCCGATTTCACAGTAGAGAACCTTAATGCGTTTGACGACTCAACGCCACGCTCTTTCAAGTATTTTAGCGCGAAATGTACTCGGATTTACAGAATCCTCCGGCGCTCTAGTCGACTCGCACTTGCCCGCACGCACGCACATACACACACACACACATACACACCCTCAATCACAATCTCACACACACATCCACACAGCGCTAGTGAGCCATATGGGGTGGCAGAGACACAATTGTCTTGTACCGGCCGCTTAGCCAGATATTTAGCAGCCCGACTATTATCGCTTTTTTAATACTTACCAATTTTTAACGACTTGTTGTTTTTTCCCTTACTTAGTTATATCTCACGTTCTACCCGTGGATATTATTATTACTGTAAAAGTAATTAAAAATGAGAAATAATTAACGGTCTCTGGCTACCCGAGCGGGTTACCGAGAAACTGATACTGAAAAATGTTTCTAGTTAAAGCTTTAATTAAGAGCACTAATACTGGAGCAGCATGCACGTTAGCAGAAGTCAACGGCAGCCTTAAACCATGTTGGCAGCAGAATCAGCAGAATTCGACGCGTCGACAGGAGGCAAGTTTTAAGGCTGTCATTTTCGTAAAAGCTCTAAAAATCATATGGTATAAATTGTTTATGTTGAGTATGGACTTTAAATTAAAGTTTTAAACACAGGCAACATTGTGTTGGTTAATTTACAAAGTATCTGTTCGATTCTGAATGACGAACAGGATAAAAAAAATATGGTGGTTGTCGTCATCTTTTAGTTTAGCCAAACAACGCATTGCTCCCTGGCAGCATCAGAAAGGTCAATGTACGAAAATACACATTGGCATTAATTTAAAAAGACAAGTTGAAGTAAATCTTTTGTACCCTACTCCACTTGCATTTGCATGAAATGCTGCGCACTTCAATAAAAACGTACGATTTGTGGTAGTTCGAATGCAACTATAATTTTATTCATGGAAAAATGGTGATAAATCTCCGTATATGCACTTGATACTTTTTATATTTGGCTCATTTGGACTGTCATGAAAGAGAGATGTTTTATTATATCTTTCTGTCTACCCAGACTCCAGCACCCACTGTTCAGTAGAGGCACCTTCTTCATCCATAATAATTCATAATTTCTTATTACACACAGAAAAATTACACAGGAAAAAAAAACTTAGTAAAGGAGTACAAAAGCGAGCTTATATCTAGTAAGAGATCTCTTCCAGCAAACCAGGTATTTGCTTGGTGGTCATTCATTTAAGAGAGTTATTATTGATTCATATAAGAAAGATAGATAGATAGATAGATAATCCATTTATTCACTGTAAGAATACACACAAATACAATAAAGATTCTTTCAAAAATTAAAAAAATATAGAAAGAAACTATACATGTGCATATTCCACAGTGAATAGGCCCTGGCTCAGCATGTGTTGCAGATAACTGCAACGCTGGTAATTCTGCCAGGACCCATAAGAGAGTGATTATTCATTTAAGAGAGTTATGCAAACAAAAGCGGTACACCTTGACCCATGCGGGGTGGCCCAGGCACAGCGGTGACCCATGCGGGGTGGCCCAGGCACAGCGGTGATCCATGCGGGGTGGCCCAGGCACAGCGGTGATCCATCCGGGGTGGCCGAGGCACAGCGGTGATCCATGCGGGGTGGCCCAGGCACAGCGGTGATCCATGCGGGGTGGCCCAGGCACAGCGGTGATCCATGCGGGGTGGCCCAGGCACAGCGGTGATCCATGCGGGGTGGCCCAGGCACAGCGGTGATCCATGCGGGGTGGCCCAGGCACAGCGGTGATCCATGCGGGGTGGCCCAGGCACAGCGGTGATCCATGCGGGGTGGCCCAGGCACAGCGGTGCCCACACTTAGCCAGTAATTCAATTTTACAACAGCAGAAGCAGAGGCCATAGCTTCGCTCTCCGATGTCGAGTCATATTTATATTTATTTAGTTTGTTTACTTGCAGATATATAATACGCTACGAATCTCTCTAACACCACGGCACAAAGCGTTATGAGAATCTCTCGAATGTTGCAGAAAGGAAAATGTAATAAAGTCGGAATTTGATCTACATAGGTATTAAAAATAACTCTTAGTGAAATGCGAGCCCAGACCCCAGAGTGGCTGAGGCTTGGAGCTGCGGAATGTCTGCTAGCAAGTTGGCTCAGATACAGTCTATTCGGCGAGAGCTGGTAAGTAGTGAATGATTCAGTCGCATTATAGAAACCTGTGACGATTGTTCGATAATTATTTTTCCTCTTAGAATGTGGTTATCTAAAATATTTATCTAAGCGAAACAATATTATCGCATAAATACATAGTTAGGTGGTTAAACATAGTTACCGTAGAGCGAATGCAACTCTTCGTGGCCTCGTGTAATGAAATGAAAAAGCCACCATTTATTTTTTATCAATTCTCCTCAGTACAGCCACCTAGTTGGCTCATATCCAAACAAAACGAAATTAATTCAAACTAATACGACACATTTTTGTTCTTGATAATGAAACATTTTGACGACGATTCATTTACAAAAAATATGTGGCTTTAATTAAGTTCTAAGAACAGATAGCAACAGCACATTATAAATAATAGCATCTAATAGGCAATACTTTAGATACTGAAATTATACTTCTGTACTTAGCACATCTATAACTTACTGTGATCTTTGAGAACGTATCACCTCTATTTTTTGTTTTGTTTCTGTGGATTGATACGCATTTCAAAAGTCAATATTTATAATAGGAAAGGGTTCCAAGAGAAACAATATCACTTGCAAAAGGGATAATGGGATTCGCACAGCATTAGTACAGAGAATGGACAAAGAGAAGAGGGAATTTTTGAATAAATTTATTCCACGACGCAAAATTGAAATCTCAGGTGCTTGGCTTGCTAGCCTATCGGAAAACCAGCTCAACAAGACCTCACCTGCCCCTTCGATACTTTAAAAATATCTGACAGAAAAGGTCAACCAATAGATCGTCCTGGCTCATTTTAAACTGGTTCGTTTCCGACTTGGATTTGTATTCCATAACCCTCTTTGCTTCTGGCCGACGATCCTCAGCGATTTGAAAAAATCCTTTGTAAATCTTGGACTTTATGGAGTCCGAGTTATTACAATTCTCTGATCCAACACTAAGTATGAATTTATTTATTCTAGTGATCTGTAAATTTGAGTAAACCAACCGTAAAGTCAACATTTCTCCTTGAAACCAGACGACGCATCTGCCTGATTTTCTGATAAAAGTCCCGATACTAAACCGGAATAGAATTCTATTCCTTACGAGCACAAATAAGATTTGTGTGCATGTGTGCGTGATGCGGCGAGGCTGGGCTCCTACATTCCCGTCAATACATATGTTAGACCCCTTGAGGTAAGAAGGGAATGAAATGTTACATACTATATCGTACTATTTGGTCGAAGAATTCCTTTTTCCTTCCATTTTATTTCGGTGCTGTTGGCTACGGCCGAGAAGCATCATATTTTAACGTTTTATATAATTAAATCGAAGCGACTTTTGTTCTCTTGGTAAGTTGTCGCTTTGTTTATACTTTGTGTAAATTTGACCATGAGGTAAGAAGGGAATGAAATGTTACATACTATGTCGTATTTGGTCGAAGAATTCCTTTTTCCTTCCATCTTATTTCCGTGTCGTGGCTACGGCCGAGAAACATCATACATAGTCTGGTCATAAGTTTTGTCACATATGGAAAGTTAAATAAATGACACAATGAGTTACGCACTACAACCATTTATATATCAAATGAAAGGGTACAAAATACAGATTTAAACCACACTAAAATTATTCAAAATTTCCTCCTCTGGCTTCGATACAAGCCTTCAATCTGCTAGGCCAGTCATCAATCGAAGTACGCACGACATTCATGTCAATATCGGCGACTGCTTTAATCAGAGATGCTTTAAGTGACTCCAAATTGCGATGGGGTTTAGCGCAGACCTTCTCCTCTAAGTGCTGCCATATTTTATAATCCAAAGGATTCAAGTCTGGACTGGAGGAGGGCCAATCCTCGTGCCTGATAAAGACGATTCCATAGGTCGTGAGCCAGTTTTGGGTACTTTTCGCCTTATGGGCCGGTGCAGAATCCTGCTGGAAAACCTGCCTATTTTTGAACATTGTCTGTGAAAGAGGTTCCACAATGTTTGTTAGGACTGTGTTTTGATATACGAGGGCACTGGTTTTCACTCCTTTTTCACAAAAAAACACCTCTGTTGGACCCAAATAGGAGACCCCAAGCCAAACCATGAATGCCGAAGGGTGATGGCCACGCTGAACCCGTGGCACACGTTTGCTCGCTTCTTCACTAGACTGTGCATACACTTTATCATTTTGTTTGTTGTAACTCTCCTCAACATTAAAAAAATTTTCGTCCGAAAAAAGTATTTCGCGGTATTTTTTACCTGCGTACCGCCTTAACAAAACCCGGCATCTTTCGAGTCTGATTTTCTTCAGCCGTGCGTTAAGAAAATGTGCTGTTCTTTTTCTGTAAGCACGCAGTCCTAGGTCTTCATTCAATACTCTTTTAACAGTGGTTCTGCTTAGTCCCATCTGCAGAGCCGACATTTTTTGCTTGCGGACAGGATTTCGTTGGATTCGCGCCTTCACTGCTTTAATGACCGCTGGAGTCCGAACAGTACGAGGTCGACCGCTTCTTTGTTTATCATCTAAACTTGAATCTTCCCTGAATCGATTGATAGTACGATAAATGAATCTCAGTGAAATTTTCAAATTTTTCAGCAGTTTAAAAATCACTGTTGGTGCGTGGCCGCAACGATGCAATGCAATTATTGCGACTCTGTCTTCTTTGCGCGTCCACTCCATATTGGAAAATGAAGAATATTCCAGAAAACCTGTATTTTTATTTTCTTGAAATATTCAAATTTCGAATTCCCATAACTTTTTTTGTGGCCTCTATTCTAAATTCGAAATTTTACCCATGTGACAGAACTTATGGCCCGACTATGTATTTTACCGTATTATATAATTTGATTAAAGCCACTTTTGTTCTCTTGGTAGGTTCTCGCTTTGTTTGTACAAATTTTGATTTATTTCTGAACTTTATTGTGTTCTTCAGGTGATTTATCAAGACTAACGTAATTACGGGAGGCAAACAAAGCAAACATCATATCATAGCTCATAAATCAAGATATCCTTGTATTTGGTTTGTGTAAAGTGTGTATCGATCGACATATTTTTTTATCATTTGCCCATTAGGTACCAAAATCTACACTGAGTACGTAACTTTGTTTGGGGATAGAAACCAACAAACATGATTACATCCAGTAACTTGGTGGTTTATAAAGTTACTTAGAGGTTTAGTAGGTAGGTAATCTGAGCATTATGATTGAATCAGAAAGCTTCATAAATATTTTGTCCATACCACTCATAGATCAGCCCCATCCTTCCCACCTCTTGCCTCATCCTTCGTTGTTGGAGGTGATAAGTAGTATATTTTATTACCGGGCTGTATCCGTGGGTGTCTGCGAGCGGGGGGCGCGGAGGGGCGGAGGGGGTCGGATATTGGAAATAACTCGTGGATTTGATGTGTAATATCGTGGAGAATCGGATGTCGGGGCCCGCGACCTGTAACCGACAGGAATGCGTCTGTTTGTTTGTACCTGTTCTCATCCAAAGTACATAACGCAACATTATGCCCCCCCAAGGTGGGGGATGGGATTTGGGGTTCGTTCTTTGGCACATATGAATGTAAACATAAAAGTTATCACTGAGGTCTGAGTATCAATGGGAGCTCTAATATGGTTTACGTCTCAGAACAAAAACTTTACAAACTTAGACCTTTGGATTTTTGAGCGACCGCTAGAACTGCTGACTGCCTGTCAGCCACGGGCCTGAGTTTGATAGAATGGTATTTTTACAAAAGTGAACTAACTGGCAAGTTTTCTGCCATCACTGCATCGTGTTAGAAATACTTAATCGTTCAGTAAAGTCAGTCAGTAAATCAAGAACTATATTTTAGGGGGTATTTACATAGTAGCCATAAATAATAGTTCCTTGTTTACTAACCGTACAATACCTAAACTGAATTCAGCTCACAAAGTATTCCAAATTCAGATTTCGACGATTGTTGTACAAACACGAAAAAAATCCTCCACAGCTTTGAGGCGGAAATGCGGAGTATCAAACAAAATGATAATGCAATGGGAGTTCCTATTCACTGACAGAGCGGAGTGAAATATTTATACACGCTTAGAAACTCATTTGGCGCCAGACCTCGTAATAAAACGGCCAACAACGTAACCCACAGCTTGAAAAATATTATTTGGGTAAATAAACGATGTTGGACGGTAAGGGAGAGGGGATGGGAGATCTCGTATTGCTGCTAATGTGTTCTCATAAAAAAATAAAACCCCGTGATGTGCCCCGCAATTCTATTAAAGCGAGGCCTAAACTCCATTTTGTCCATTCACATTTTAAGTAGGTATTTTCTTTATCTTTTTTGTGACTGGTTGGCGTAAATCTCAAGATATTTGAACAACATCTCTACAAATGTTTGTTAGTGGTACGTGTTGTATGTACCTAACTCTATGGCTATGGCTTTTGTCCTAAATGCTATTAAAATTAAAACTCTTATCTTTAGATTAGTTCATCGAGATTTGGCTGAAAACCATTTTACACACGTTCTAAATTAGTATGTTTCACGCATTGAAACGTTAGCATATGCTAATAGTTCCGTGAGGTTCAAACGGACCTCATATTCAACAAAGTTATTTTATTACATAAGCTGGCAAGAATCTCTTATTTACTTGCAATACTTCCGCGCCTAGTTCCATGGATAGTGGCGGATGAAACAACATCTTATTTCCGCTGAAGACTTCCCGCCAAGAACCCGTGAACGGAATTCATTTAAAAACTCATTTCTCAAAGTCACGTAAATGTTATATAAGCTATCGATCGCGAGTTTCAGCTTAGTTTACTCAGAAAGGAAGTTATCACATCATGTATTGCCTATTACAGGAAGAATTCTTATTTACATTTCATTACACTTGCCTATTCTTATAATAGCCAACATATCCGTGTCAGTTTGGCAATACTACCCGTAAAACCATCACAGTTAGCTTGGCACAACTTGAGTTTATTAGGTTTTAGGAAGGTTATAAATAATTTATAACATACATAACTATTAAGCCAGTTGACTATGTTATGTATCTTATGTATTGCTGTAAGTGTGTATTGTGATGACTTTGTATCATAAGTTGTGTAAAAATAGGATATTTAAATTACTTTCAGTTTTCCCAATTTAGCAATATTTTAAACGAGACGCCTGTTATTCCAATATTAATTAACCGGGCGGAATGGGCAGAAATTGCGTTAGTTCGCGATTTGTTCGCGAAAACAAAAATCGTAAATTGCTCATAACGGGACGAACAAAGGAACCTCTTGGCTGTGTACTTAGTTTGCCGGAAATTACGAGAAAATAAACTGATATTTTCAATGAAGTCTTGTTAGTAACACATTTTGTAACACCGCATAAAGATGTCAGGAAATCAACTGAACGGCCATTTAATTGACGATGCGTGTCATGTTACATTCAATACTCACAAGACTGAAAAATATTTTCAAGAAAACAAGTAGAATTTATCAGTAGATATGTATTTAACCTAAAAATAGGTAACGCACAGAGTACAATTTAGTATTAATGTACCTTACTCTACCGTAGTGGGATCTAGTAATTCTGGAATTAATCTGAGCAATCCGTATGTTGTCAAGAGCAAAACTACTTCGTCTGGCGGCTGACTAATTTGCTCCCTTCCAGTGGTTCGTGCCTACCAAACGATGTCCGAAATCCGCCTCCCTAGATTACCCGTTTCTTTCATCCTCGACGGTATTTTTGTCCAGTTCTTATCGCTGGCTTTCCGTGAACTAGATCTCCTTGATCGTGACCGTGATCGGTTTATACAAAATATCTGGCAAAACATGGGCACAAATGTCGACGCAAGGGCATGTTGTTTTAGACCTATTTATATAGTTAAGACCAGTAATTTCTGCCATAAACAAGTATTTTTATTTACATGCGTGAATATACCGGTCTATGACGACCTCTGTGGCGTAGCGGTTGCGCTGGGGACAAAAAAACCCCAGGTCTTGGATGTTTACATGTTTGTGATGTCGCTGTTTCTGGTTCCCACGACACAGGGTATCCTAGTGTGGGGCCAGAAGCAATGTATGTGCCTGTCTGTAAATGTTTATGTTTTATGTTTTTTTTTATGATAAATACACACAGCTCACAGGATATCCGTTATGCGTAGCCTAATTTTTATGATTTTCTGGCAAAATATTTATTTTCAGAGACTGCTTCGCTCATGGTTCTAGGTTTTCTGACAGCTCGGCAAGCTAACATCTGCGTAGGCTGAGCTGATTTTGTAAACCTGTTAGTGAACAGGTAACAAAACGCATCGGATAATACACAAACAATAGACTATTGTGCGTACTCGCGACACGTGCGAGCACTATCAGGAAAATGTACACTACTTGCTGTGTTTAGCTGTAGATTTCAGCTAGCCAATCGCTTTGTGAAATAAAACAACGGAGACAACGGTAGATGAGCGCGGGCTGTCATAGTGCGACCATCTCGGTTGAATACATCCACAATTCCACACTGTAGCGGAGCCAGGATGTAGGGCATTCAACCCGTACTTACTGCTGGAGTATTAAACAACGCATGATAAGTACCTGGAAGAGATTAGCAATGTAAGATTGTAAATGGTGAGATCTATCCAATCGACGTCCTACTGATGGTCCCACAGATATAGTATTGTGATAGTATATACGCCGATTTTGATGTGCCTTCGTTTTTGAATTCGTGATCAGTGAGGATAAAAGCAAAGAATTTGCTACACCGTTTTCCCAGGGATGATCACAGGTAAAGTTTTTCAGGAAATAGGTCCCGGTTCGTGCGGACGAGCCGTCTAGAACTTAATGATTCATTGGAAAGTGTACTTTGAAGCTAGAGTTTAATTAAAACTGTCGGCTGGCTGCCCTACTTGTACTATGAGCACATGAAGCTGCCATTAAAAACTTCTGCTTATTAACTAGCGATACAGCTGCTTTAGCTTTTAGGTGGATTTTATGCTGATGGTACAGCCTATTTAGGTAGGTACCACCAATGAGAGGCTTTGTATATTTCCGGCCGCGGTGGCTGATTGCTTCAAATATTTTATTGGGTACAATCACTTCCCCTCGACATTTGAAGGTTATCTAAGTTTTTAGACTTATTCACTTTCGGAGTAGCATTGCTGCTGAGACTTTATACTAACGTTTTTGATTAGATTTGAAATACGTAGAATTTATGATGTTTACACAGTTTTGAGTAACAGACGGCCTAAGTTATACTCTTATGACCTGAGTTATCTTTCACGTACATACTTATGGTTTATCCGCATATATTAAATCAGACTCTCAAAATATGGTCAATAAATTAGTATAAATATTAATAAAGATTAACTTTAATTCCATATGGTTATCCAAGTGCAAGTGCAATTTCTTAATGGCGCGAATATAGCCGGCACTCCTTGGCTTCCCGATTCATAGCCCGGCATTCCGCAAGTCAATTAGCATTAAAAGTGAAGCAGCAAACGTAACTACGTCTGGTAGAGTCTAAATTCTATCCGGAGAAGTACGGCGGACGAGTTATTGTTTCTCAGCAATGAGAAGAGTTTTAAAGTTAGCGCTACCACTTTCAATCTTGAACTCTGAATGGGGCCGCGGTGGGAGGATTTAGTGCAAACTTACAGATAGACTCCGGTATTCTTGCAGTTATGGGGGCAATACTGAATTTACCCATCGATAAGGTAAGTGCTGCATAAGCTTGTAATATGATATCATGCAAATAACTATCTACTAAGTTTAACTAAGAAGATACTTAATTAATTTATACAGCACTGGAGTGAATAGAAACAATAGTGTTATGGGAGAGCACGAGAGCAATTGTACAGTTAAGGTAACTCGTTATAAATAATAATCTACTGAAAGAAACGAATTGAAACGATCGAGAAATATCAAAGTTGTTCCTGGAAGGTAAGATACCTTCTAAGATTGAATTTAAATTGAAGGCAATGAAAGAAGTGGAAGTTACCATACGATGGTTACGAAAGGAATTAGATTTTTCTGCAAATTGAAATAACCGGCCAAGTGCGAGTCGGACTCGCGCACGAAGGGTTCCGTGCCATTATCTATAAAAAACCGCAAAAAAAAATGTATGGGAGCCCCCCCTAAATATTAATTTAATTTTAATTTAATTATTTATTTTTTAAGTAAATAATAAACTCAATATATTGTGAACATTTTAAGCGTCTACCTGCTACCATTATCAATATCGAGCAAAAATGAGCAAAATAACCGGCCAAGTGCGATTCGGACTCGCGCACGAAGGGTTCCGTGCCATTATCTATAAAAAACCGCAAAAAAATGTATGGGAGCCCCCCCTAAATATTAATTTAATTTTAATTTAATTATTTATTTTTTAAGTAAATAATATACTCAATATATTGTGAACATTTTAAGCGTCTACCTGCTACCATTATCAATATCGAGCAAAAATGAGCAAAAAAAATCACGTTTGTTGTATGGGAGCCCCCCTTAATATTCAATTTCTTTTGATTTTTAGTATTTGTTGTTATAGCGGCAACAGAAATACATCATCTGTGAAAATTTCAACTGTCTAGCTACCACGGTTCATGAGATACAGCCTGGTGACAGACGGACGGACGGACAGACGGACAGCGAAGTCTCAGTAATAGGGTCCCGTTTGGCACCCTTCGGGTACGGAACCCTAAAAAGCAGAATGGGATTGCGATTTATTGATTCCAGGTAAATGAACAGGCTATTAAAACTCTTCTCCGCTTTGATTTTGTGAATAAGGCTCGGAGTATGTAAAGTATGTTAGTTCTAATGTCAAGTCTAATTGCTTCAGTATTTTTTACATAACTTCATCGTTGATCCGAATTTGTGTATGACTCCATTTCGGGCGTTAAAGATCAGCCCCCCTAGACAAAGTTAAACGCTAACGCTAGCGAAACTTAACGATAACTTTTTATGTATGCGATTTGACATTTGGCTTCGCTAGGGTGACGTCACGTAGCGATTCCAAATGTCAAATCGCATACATAAAAAGTTATCGTTTCGTTCCGCTATCCTTAGCGTCTAACATTGTCTACCTACAGGCACAGAAAGGTTATAGTCACAGCATAAACACAGTCTCGCCTAAGGAAGAATTGTTCGGGGGGAGGGTAAGGCTCTTGTTACACTGGACGACTGTTAGTGCACCGCTCGCTACCGACTCGTTGGTCAAATTATCGCAGTAATGACCGCAGGTAGTAACTGCAATGTTTGAACGAACTAAGTGCACCCTATTGTGCTTCTGGGTTTAAAAAGTTGAGAACTGTTTCAAGCAATAAACTAGGCGGGATATAATAGTACATGCTTTTGAGTAAGTATATAAGGAATTGAACCACGGAAACACGGAGTCACTTGCGTTCACATGCTCCTTAAAGAAACAAACGTTGTGACGTGTCTTCTTCCTTTTATTTAGCGGGTGGCAGAACAGAGTGATAGATTCATGGCATAGTGCCCACTGAAATGACGTGACGTGACGTGACATGTTTGGGCGTGGCATGTAATTACATGCCATACAATTTAGTTTTGTCGATTGTCACGTCACGTCACGTCATCTCGCGATTCTCGCGCCTTCGATATACGATATCTACACATATCGAGTGATTTTGTACACGGGAATCTGTCAATATAGGTCTTGATATCCGTATATCGAAGGCGCGAGAATCGACCCGCTGAGCGCCTATTCAAGATTACTATACAGGCACTAGTACTTCACGTTATGTATTTCTTAATAAGCATACACTTCGTTAATATAGTAATCAAAGTCAAGGTCTAAATATAGATTTACAGATGGCTGTATATTGTTTTATCGTATGTTTCACTCGTACTCGTAGTTCGCAAACGCAAGTCAATGTTCAGTGAAATCAATCGCCAAAAAGGTTAAAAAGCCGCCCTGTGAGGGCGGGGGGGGAGGGAGACTGGTGCAATTTGTGCAGTTGGTAACTTGTTCTACCCCCTTCACTCAGGTTCTAGAGTCAGAAACAGTGAACTGATAGTTATTTAGAAAAGATCTATAATAAACAACGATATGGGCCAGATCAACTATGTCGGGGCCGCAGGCCATTTTTAATTGCACGTTACATGCGCCAACTTTCCCCCACCATGTCAAAATCAATAAAAAATAACAAATTAAATGCGCCGGCGAGTCTACAAAGGTTTTATTAGTATTTATGCCCCAGATCAGCACAGAGGACTGTAAGGCCAAATACTCAAGTTGCTAGAGACATACAGAGAGTACAGTAATCCCAGGCTGGCTGTTTAGACAAACCAAACTTACCTGGGGGGCTACCACAACCATAGATTCAGCAAGATCCTATAATAATCTATCAAAATATCTGTGTAACAGAAAAGTGTATATATTTTGAGGGGTTGTTAGGGACATCATTCTGAAGAACTTTAATTGGGAAAACGGTTTCATCAGAGCAACTTCATATTTCATTTAATCATATTTATGTATAGTATGTTCAGTTTATTGTTGTACACATAGGTCTATCCCCTGTTTAATTATTAACCGCTCTCATCAGAATTTGGTTTGCTGGAAGAGATCTGTTTTTAGAGATAAGCTCGACTTTAACACTATTTTATTTACTTTTGTTTTATTTGAACTAATTGTGTGCAATAAAGAAATTATGAATTATTATATATGTTCGCCGCAGCACAAAACGTGTGGAGTAGCGAAAAATAAAGTTGCGCTGATCAAATCGGTTTCATAGTGGAAGTTGTTTAGAATTATGTCCCTAACAAGCCTCTAAAATATGAGTTACACCCGGTATAACGGGGCTTATTTTACCTTCTACCAAGACTTAAGATGAAACGGTGGTAATTTTGCGGATCAGCTACGGATCATAAGCTAAAGGTTGTGGGAACCCCCCAGAAGCCCGATCCAGCGGCCCGGGAAGTTTTTCACCCGGCTGAAGCCTGGCTACTTGAAAGTTCGGGCCAAGCCAGTGATTTCCGTTGTTGAGTTTACCGTTCGCTATTAACAGTAAGTTTTTTTCCTTGCACTTTGGTTGAGGCAGTATAGTTTACATGAATAATTACGTGTTCTGAATCATTAACTTTTCTGAAGTCGCTCTGTTTCTAATTCTCACTACAGAGGGTATCCTTCGGTTGGGTCTGAAGCAATGTATGTGCCTGTATAAATGTTGATGATGAGTTATTTTGTAATTAGCTAGTAAACAAATTCACACATTTCCCAAAACGCCATACTCTACACTCCCGCCAAGACTTTCATTCTTACAGATACTATCTTCTAGCAATAAACTTCGAATAAGTAGTTGAGGCGTAAATTTTGTTGATGGCGCACGTGTTTCACAATAAAACCTCCCTGCAACGCTCTCCAGACAAAGAAGCTCACCTCGGCAACACACACTAGCAATAAGAAACTCCCCAGCTACCATTAGTCCCGACTGGGTACATTTTTCGCAATTTCCCGTGCCACGGTTTACCCCTTGAGACGTTTTGCGCAAGTTGCCCTTCTAAATTTTTCACTGTAATCGCGTAATGTTTGTAATGTTTATTTATACTAGCCATCGCTTTACTGAAGGAGACAATTTTGTTAGTGTGTATTTTTTATTAAATGGAGATGATGAGCCTTGATTTATAGTGCGGGAATACAAGTAGCGTTAATAACTGATGGTATAGGCTGCCATCGTGACTGAGGAGATGCGTGTACTGTACACTGTTACATTTCGTTGCCTGTGTGTAGCAAGGTGTGTGCAATATTAGTGGTGAAACTGAAACACACACACGTGATGAAAGCGTTAATTCCATGAGTTTAGTTTGTAGCTTTTAACCTCCTTCGTCGTTTCGTAACTCAAATAAGGTGAAATGATTGTAGTGTTAACTCCTTAGCTCGCAGCAATATTGTTAACTGCAAAGGTAGTTCTGTAGTAGTAGCCGTTCCGGAGTCTGCTGCAGCCAGAAAATAAAATGTATTAAACTAACAATTTACCACCGCGCGTACTTAACTTTTTAAAACTGCTGACCCTAGCCGCACTCGCAGATAGTGAAAGAATTATTTATACGAAAAAGTTCGAGGACAGTCAGCAAAATTTTGGTAAAATAAAACTTCTTACTAGAATAACAGTATTTACCGATTCTCATACATCATAGCTATTTCCTGTACTATTTCAAGATTAACGCGGTTGCTCATGCATTATATATGTTGCCGTTAGAGTGCGAAACCCGTTAATGTGCACATTAACTAGGTATTGTGCACATTGACGAGTACGACCCGTTAAAGTGCGAAATTTTACTTATAATTGCTAATATTCGCACTTTACATAGTTAATGTGCACATTAACGGTTGGTACACCGTTAAAGTGCGAAAGACAGTAAGCAAAACACTTTCGTCCCGTTTTATTTGCATACGCATCGCTTCGCTCGCTCCGGTTTTGCTTCTTCTAAGTTCCTTTACCTTTTGCTTGGTCGTTATTGTGTACACTAGTTATTGTGCAGATGACCTAGTTATAATGAGAAATGAAACAATTTTTGCACTTTAACGTACTCAGCTAATGTGCGCATTACCTAGTTAATGTGTACTCTAATTGATTTGCGCACTCTAACGGTAACATAACAAGGTGTAAATGAATTAACGCAAAATGAGAAACTACTTTGTTAGGGACATCATTCTGAGCAACTTTAATTATGAAACCGATTTGATCAGAGCAACTTTATTTTTCACTTCCCAGTACATTTTTGCCTGAGTTAGCGATCAGCTGACCCTGATTTGTGTCGAGAAGTGAAAAAAAAAGTTGCTCCGATCAAATCGGTTTCATAATGAAAGTTGCTCATAATGATGTCCCTAACAAAGTAGTTTCTCATTTTTCGTTAATTCATTTACTCCTTGTATATTGTTTGGAAGAGATGGAGTGATGAGTTGGGTCTATGGGATAAAGAGTGGAAGGAGACCGCTCAGGATCGAATGGAGTGGAAGAGGGGGAAGAGGCCTTTGCCCAGCAGTGGGATATTGCAGGCTCATAATAAATAAATAATTGTTTCTGTTTCATGTCAATGTTATCTAAATGTCTATGGGTCTACAGGTACCTGAAATAAACAAATTGAATTGAATTGAATTATTTCGATAGGGATTATACGGGCATCTTTATTCAGTATTAGAAACTTAATATGTAGTCCTCTACTGTTCGTGTTTGTGTAGTTGTCGTGTCATGTCAACAACCTAAATTAATGAAAGATACCTCAAATATCAGTCGTTCTCGCTTCACGTACATCTGAGACGGAATAAAGAAATAATAAACGTATTCCAAGTAGACGTATACAATGCGTAAACAGGGACATTAACAACATAATTTCCATGAGCTCATTAAAACAGGGCCTCTCAATAGAAGGAGAATTTTCCATCGTTTGCCGGTCGGCTTCACACGGATTAGGCAAACGTAACATCATTAGACAAATTTTATCCGGACCCTTTAGTAAGAGGGTCCAACGTGGATTATATGAGGCTTTATGTTCAGTGGCCCAATAGAGAAACGCGTAAGTATTAACACATAGCTTTTTATGACTGTTTTGGTTTGGGTCTAATATGATTGAAAAAAAATATTTCAAATATATTTACTTCAATAACCGGCCAAGTGCGAGTCGGACTCGCGCACGAAGGGTTCCGTACTATTATCTATAAAAAACCGCAAATGAAAAAACACGATAGTTGTATGTAGGTTGGTAGGTTTGTAGGTTTTTAGTATTTGTTGTTATAGCGGCAACAGAAATACATCGTCTGTGAAAATTTCAACTGTCTAGCTACCACGGTTCATGAGATACAGCCTGGTGACAGACAGACGGACGGACAGCGAAGTCTCAGTAATAGGGTCCCGTTTGGCACCCTTCGGGTACGGAACCCTAAAAAAGAAAGCAATGTACATAGGTTAACTAAAGGAATTAACTAAATATTTTAAGGGTATACGTACAAATAAATATAAACCTTTTGTAGTACATTTAGGATGTGAGACGAGCTGGTATCCTAGCTAGATTATGGAATCTGAATTAAGGAATACCAGGAATAAAGAAATCTGTATTAAGGAATACCAGGCCCAGCCCCTTACCTAGGGTGATTAGAACGTGTTATATATCGTATCTTGTTTTAAATCTCCTTTGTTCAGTTAATATTTATATTTAAGGTGACCTACATATATTATACAAAAGAACCGCTGAGACATCGCTGTTTTGTTCCCATGCAACAGGGTATCCCCAGACCTGAGCATTCCTGACTAGTGGAAAATTCTCTTGAGTTCCACTTCATTTGTGTTCATTAGGTCGGTTATTTGTCACTGCTGCATTATGCTTAATATTCCGGTTTCATTAGGTTACGTTCTGGTTGTGAAAATTCATGGCGATTTGGCTGATCGAGCGTTTGAACCAGGGATCGGATTGAAGGTGTGAATTTACCTAAAGTTTGTAGTCGGACATGACAAGGAGCAGTTACAACCACTTGAGTTGAGTTGAAAAAATGACTGCACCTTTCAATTACAATATGTATGAATGTTTTATTTACCTCGCTTGAATGATGTAAAGTACAATACTCAGTAATTTTTACGAAAAATTGAAAAATAAAAAGTTATGATTTTTTTGGGAATCAGCAGTTTGAAAATGTTTATAGTTCGGTGTTTCTAATGTAAGGAACATGTAAAACTAATAAAAACAAAAATTAACTGGTTAGACAAAAACCCGAAAAACAGGTTAAATTCAAACCGGTTCAACTCAAGTGGTTGTAACTGCTCCTTGTTATGTCCGACTACAAACTTTAGGTAAATTCACACCTTCGATCCGATCCCTGTTTGAACAGACAAAAACAAATTAATGAGAGAATTTTCTTCTTCATAAGTGCCTCTGCAACCCCGTATGGGAAAAGGCGTAACGCCATGTTAGGGTGAGAGAGAACCCATTGGTGCGTTGCGTCGCGTCTCGTTGTTTTGCATACTTATAAGTACTTATAATTTATGATATGCCACACCTGTGCTCCGTGGTCTAGTGGGTTTCATACTTGCCTCTCACGCAGGAGATGCAGGTTCGAATCCCGCGGTGCTGACCATTATCTTAAGTACGTCATACGGACTTTCTAACGGTGATTGAAAACATCGTGAGAAAACCTTCATTACTCCACAGCTGCGGCGATGGGCTAGCCCCCTGTCAGTCCTGTCACGCAAAATGGAGTATTGAATCACTTGCTGAAAGTGGGCCGTACGGGAAAAGGCGTGACGCTATGTTATGCCACACCACACCTGTGTTGCTTAGGCCGATATTAAACTAACATATATTTATCATAGAAATATGATTTCATATCTGTCAAATTCTAGGATCACATATTTATATGATGCTGTTCTATGTTTACATATTAGATACACCTAAGGTCATATAAACGTCATCAACGGTAATCAAGATGGATAGCGACTTAGCCGCGTTTTCCGTTACTATGAGTGCAATTTTTAATTGCCCTAAGGGTGAGAAATAATTCACTAAAGTAAAACTTCAAAAAACCGACTACATTAGTCCTCCTCGCTTGCTATACAAATGTCGTTTGTATACCCGATCATGAGCCTACAAAATCTGTCTTCTGACAGTGACGTCCATACGTATTACTAAATGTAAACGAATAAGTATACGATCCTAACAGCCAGAATTTATTTCGTGACACTTACTATAAACACCAAAAAGTCACATATGATCCAAATAGTATGCTTGCTGTGAAATAGGATCAAACTTCTATGATCATAGTCTACATGAATCATAGGTTGTTATTACACTGTCATAGGTTTATCATACTTATATGAGTCCTACATCTATGATCATATTTCTATGATAGTCTAATATCGGCCTTAGACGCCTAGATCTTTTGAAACGTCGCATGCGTGCGACAATGCAACGCATTATTGTTTCATATCATGCAAAGAAAATATATGTGAATCAACGCGACGCAACGCAACGCACCAATACGGGTTTCTTCATGAATTCATGTATTTTTGGCATGTCAAAAAGGGCAAACCTATTTTTTTTGAGGACACAATGACACAACACATGTTTCCCCGTAATGGCTGCAATTCCAGGTGAAGTGGCCTCACAAACAAAACCAATTTGAGATCGAACGATGTAGGTATTCTGTTCAATATTTGTTTTACAAGCGCCGAATCTGTCTACAACCAATTCCTGGGAAACTTCAAAGAGAAAGTCAAAGTTAAAGTTTCTCTGAATGTATGGAAAAGAGAGGAAGTTTGTGTTGAATAAAATATGAAGCATGTAGGTATGTAAAATTGGGGTCGATTAATTAATTTTGATCATTTTGCTGCTCAGATACTGTGGCAGGAACATACTTATTTTTTTTTAAATAAGACAAACAACACGACAAAATTAAAAACGTAAACGTTATTTTAGACCATACATTTAAGCTGTCAGTTCCTGCGATTTGGGAGGCGACACGAACTATACTAACTAAACTAATTAAAATTGAATGTTTGAAAATGGAATCTGTGGCCACCGCGCAAGAGCTGTCGGATTTTAAGGTTGTCATTTTAGTGCCTTTAGTTCCTTTAGTTTAGTGGTTTTGACACCTTCCAAATACCCCTTACTGCCAGGTAAGTAATGATCAAATAATGAATTCTAAAACTCCACTCTTTTACCTGTGCTAAATAAATGACGGATACGTCTGCCAGCAGACGTTTACGGTTCATAATACGCCCACATAACAGGGATCCGCAACACATTTTCATAAAGCGCAAAGACTACAATAGGCGACGTTTCGTGGGTTCTGTTTCACTATTGCTTCTGCTGCCAGTTTTCCAAACAGCCGGCTCTTTGCGTCTAGATATGGCAGGAGTAAGTACAGTATTATGAGGGGTGAATTATAGGGCTTTGTTGGATTTTTGTGTGACTATATTTCCGGGCCGGCGTAGTAGGAGTTTCTGCATTCGTAACTTGAGCATGAGTTATCTGTCTGCTATTCCAGATTTAGACACAGCCACGAGCGCCAGGAGGCTTTCGGTTGCTGCTTCCTACCTAAAATAAATCCGATTACATAGAGGTAGGTATTCCGATCCCTCTGATTGGAGATGGTATTATAAGAAGAATAAGGCATTTTAAATAAAGCTCTCATGAATATTTGCAATAAAGAAATTATGAATTAACGCAGTTAGAGAGATGGATTCGAATAGTGCGTTCACCACCCAAATCATGAATAGAACTTTACCGCGTAGTTTCATTTTTAACCGACTTCCCAAAGGAGGAGGTTTACAATTCGTCCGGATGTTTGTTTTTTTTTATGTCTATCCCCCGATAGCGCCTAAACGGATGGACCGATTTAGAAAATTATTTTTTTGTTTGAAAGGGTTTACCTTCCCATTGGTCCCATTGACACCAGGTCAGGATCTGATGATGGGATCCTGGAGAAATCAAGGGAACTCTTCAAATATTATAGGCAGACATATAGTGATTTTTGTGTTTTTCATAATAACTCGTGCAAATGCACATGGTAAGCATAATATTGTGATGTGGAACTGCTGATGAAGACCACATATGGCCACCAGATCTGCTCAATACTAGGTACAAATACAATGCGTGGCTGACGGGCAGGCAACGCATAGCCTAAACCGGTGCACCTAGAGCCATGAAACTTTGTACAGGGGTTCCTTAGTAGCGTGGGGTAGCACTGATATGGGATTTGACAAAATTAATTCCCCAAGGGGGGGGGGATAAGGGGTAACAGTTTGTATTAAACTCAATCTAATCAAATAGGGTTTGTGGAAGTCGGTTTTTTCTAAAGTTTACTTTTTGTTTCAATTATCAAATAAAGATATTCTGAGTTATCCAATCCGTAATCCGTGACATTATACACATACAGACAAATTGACAATGACATTCCACAAACATAGAAAGAGTTATAAAGGAGGACCGGGGATGCGGACGTCGTTATAAAGAGTGATCGATGTTACGAGCGGGTCCCAAGCTGGCTGCAAGGCGCACCGCTGGCTCTCATAAATTTGAAACAGAAGGTGAATCCTATCTGATTCTCTATTATATCAATGTCCTAGTCTTGCCCCTTTCATTTTGAATCAACAAAATAACAGACTCGAGGTCGAAAAGTTACGCTCAACATTACTGGAATGGACATACCTACGTACTACATTATTTATAAACATGAACATTGTTTATAATTACGAATAAATGTTAGAGGATGTTTTTGTTTAGAACTAATGACTTCTATCTATCACATATGCCATGGAAACACTTTTGAAAGATATTTTAGACACGATGCTCACCTTAGTCAAAAGAGTGTTGACTGCTATAAATTCTTCAAAAAATATTCCAAGCAGAACAATAATGCGGCATAAGCAAACACACCCGACATCAAGCCTGTCAAGTTCAATATTGGGATGTGACCGACAGACATAAATTATATTACGCTCTGTGCACCGATAAAACTTGTACAAGGAATTCCGTTTCATAGATTGAACCGGTATGAGGAATCGTAATTGAAATATTGGACCTTTCTGCAATATGTGCGTATAAATTCTACATTATTTGGTTTGTTGTCTGTAAATACTCGCTGGGAAAGTTCTTTGTGTCTTAACCTGTACGATACATGCTATACATTTGTTGCATCGCGATTTAGAACCTTCGTAATTAAATTCAAAACCTATAACGGAAAAATGACGTTCCGGACGTCATCGGTAATTAAAGGGTTAAACATGAGCATTAACCTGATGTTTATTCTCACGTTGGAATTATCATACTTCTTACTATCATAGTTGTACATACTGCATACGTCAGTAAATATCTATATAGAAGACACAATCGAAAAGATTTCACACAGGCTTACGTGAAAATGCAACCGAAAAGTGGAGATTTTAATAATAAAATGCGTCAGTACAAAGTGGTTCTGAAAAGCTTCGCATCCCATTTTCCCATCGCATTACGAGACCATTGATAACGGTTTCCGCGAGAAAAAACATGACTCGCCAAATAAATTGCACTGCGGAATATTTCGCGGGCATTCACACTGGGCGCAACTATACAGAGAATAGCAGAAAGGAAAGGTAAAAAAGCTTACCCTTTCTAAAAACGCGTAAACAGGAGAGCGGAGAGCGTTCGGTTCCAATAGCGAATACACACGCTCACTCCCACACCCACACCGCCGCCGTCCCTACATACGGAATAAACGACGTGAAATGGGAAAAAAGTTAAATATGTATGAGTGCGGGTAAATATATAAATCGGTATATAAAAGCGGCGTTTATATAAAATACGTGAAGCGAGCGGTCGGTCGGTGCTCGGTCGTTCTAGTCGTTCAGTCGTATGCGAACCTCGCGCGGCGCGCTACGTCGCATCCGTTTCCGGTCTCGATGACGATGAAACTCTAAGTTTCAGTTTCCGTGTGAGTTTTGAAACAATAGGCAGGCTTCAAACAAAGTTGTTGTGACTTTTTACAGTTCAAAGGTAGCGATCTAGTGACTAAGCTACAGCTCGGAAAGTGATTGTGGAACTAAACGGAACTTTTCCAACTTTGTAACAACTAGTAAGTAAAGCCTTTCAGATTGATCGCTGCAGTTTGTGTAGCAGAAGCGAAAGGATTCCTAAGTTCTAAGCGAAAACAATTCAAACTTTCTATTAAGTTCAAGAGTCCTTGATTGTTGTACAAGCTTATTTATGAATACTACTTATACTTACATTTAGACTTAGAGTATGTAGAGTACGGTCTTAAGACTTTAGAGCAGGCTACGACTAAGTCATATACGCCGTGATATTTGTCTTTATATCATTATAATACAAACGGGAAAATACATATAAACTACGCAACAAACTTCAAAGCAAAAGTGATAGCGGAGGTCATAATGTAATTATTGCTATGAACGCGTTATTGGTCATAAAATTACTAAGTCAACCGAACAAAAACATAATTCCGAGTAACAATACGAGGAACTGCGATCTACTTTTTAAGTGCCGAAAAAAATCTGATTTTTAATTGCTCCTTGCTCACCTGTCTTTCAATAAATTCTTATACCGACAATACAACTTCCCCGAACTTCTGCCCGTTCAGATTCCCCTTCAGCAAACCCAGCGATTAATCACCCGTAACGGTTATTATTTCTCCCATTACGCTGTGGCCCTTTCGGATATATTGAAACAATTTGTTCAGCGCCCACAATTTCAGCTGACATTTAAATTAGGCCTCGTCGGTGTAAATGTACCGCTGGCTCAGCGATTTTCTCCTGGTTATATACGGACTTATAGATCACCTGAGCAGGGGTTGTCTTTTACACAATGAAAATTATTTCAAAGATTTGAGGAATTTGGAGATCCAATGTTTATGATTTATAAAGTGGCAGTACGGTATTGAGTCAGAGATTGTGCAGAGCTGTTATTGCCGATGACGTCCGCGAGAACTAGTTCTAATAGATGATGATGATGATATTGAGGCGTCGTCGTTGTATGTAAATGTTTATGTTTATGTTTATGTCTGCCCATATACAGGATGTCCACCCATATACAGGTTGGTCCAATAAGTACGTAAACGTCCAATTATTTTTTTTGATTCCTCATGCCTTGGTGTATCCGAAAATACTCCATGAATGTTCCGAGATTTTTAGCGGTTTAGAAGTTATGATTTTTTTAATGTTACTTGCGAATTTTCTACCGGAGCTGATTCCGATCTGATGCATGATTATTACTTTTTTAATAGTAAGATATTTTGTATTATTTAACATCTAGCTTGATCGATCATCTTGAATCACTTATTCATACGTTATAATCAATTCTTCATTACAAGTTACCGAAAAAAGGGTCAAAAGTGAAAACTTTAGGTTTGAGTTGGACGGAATTACATTTTCAAAATTCTCTTGAAAATACAAAATGGATGTATCAAAGGTTCAAACTACTTTTAAATCAGGGTTATAACTATACATAGCTTGGTAATCTTGTAAATTATGTAGGTATATGAGTGTAAACAGATATCTAACGACATAAATTTATCTTAGCTCCTTGACGAGCTTATTCATCTTCTTTAGGTCTTTCATATGAAATGTTGAACGTACCTCTAATCTCGCTTCCTATCTTTCGACCATAAGTATTTAATCGACTTTATCCATTTCCGTCCAACCTCTGAAGAATGACAATCCGAAAACATAACGAACTATCATTGTTTCAATAACAAGGCGATAAAAGATTTTACGGCGTAGACAGACGATGACGCGCCCGCTCCGTCGCCGCTCCGCGCCCTCCCCGCGCCCGCTAAGCCGCGCTCTCACCGCCTTTCACCATTTTGTTTCTTATTGCTCATTAATAAGTCTCTTATTACATCGGATGGTTTTCATCGCACCCGCCCCGCGCCCGCTCCGAGGCCGCGCCGCGCCCTCTCTATTCGATGTACTAAGAGACTTATTAACGAGCATTAAGACACAAATCGGTGCAAGGCGGTGAGAGCGAGGCTTAGCGGCGTCGAAGCGGGCGCGGAGCGGCGACGGAGCGGGCGCGTCATCGTCTGTCCACGCCCTTATTGTTAATATCTCGCAAAATACGAGATAAATGTCCGCGTATAATGAGATCTATAGACAATTACCTAAAAGGAAGTGGGTGCTTTTGTTGCATAACTTTCCCTCTAGGGGTTTGATTTCAGTACAACAAAGGTTATGTCAACACTAGAGAATTCGTCATTATTCTTAACTGGTTCGCCGACACATCTTATATCACAATAGTTCGCCATTGTTCGGTCGTTCGAGCGGTGTGCTTCTTCGAGTGAAGGGGTAACATCACTCAGGTATTTAGGTACTTTATGAAAATAGTCTTTTTTGAAATGAAATTATTTTAGTAACTATAAAATCAAAGTATGTACCATTGTTATCTATGCATTTTCGCCATTTTATCGGAAAAAAGTTCATTCATTCCTTTGCTGAAAAAAAAATGAGAGCGAGATTCAATACAATCTTTGAAGGCGGTTCTGACCCCCTCATCGGAATTGGATTCATTTTCTTTGCAAGAAGTTGTCAAAATTCCGGAAATAATCTGTTGGAGCAAGGACCGGGGAGTACGGTGGGTATCGGAGACATTCCAATCGCAGCTCCTCTAAATGACGATTGTGTATGTAACGCACAGCACTCGACTCGTTTTTGTTGGTTTGCTTCACTCAATTCATGCGGTAACCCAGTTTTCGAGATTTCTCACTTTTCCGATTTGTTTTATATGAATTACAATTGTTTCATCACTCTCACTGAAGCCTGCCGCTAACTTAGACGTGGTTTGCGATGGATCCGCTTCCTCGATAAATAGAAAACCCGATATTTAAAGAAATAACCCGATATTTCAAGTTTTCCATGTTGTGAACAGAACGATTTCAAAGAAAAAACAAATGGCATGAAAACAAATGAATCGCTAAAATGGGGACACAAATACACAAGCCTTAATTTGACATAAATTTGAATTTGGAATTCCTAACCAAACGCCAGATATTTGAGATCAGAGTGGCCAGTTTGACAAAACGCCAATTTCATATGTAAAGGACCTAAGAATATTAATCCGCAAAACATATTAAAAACGATTGTTTCTGGTGAACTGAATTGAACTATTAACTTGTAAGCGAGTAATATTCGCGTTCTCGGTTTATTACATTTTATTTAGAACAATGTTTGTTACTGTAAGAGCCCGAACTACGGTAGAATCAAAGATTTACCAACTAAAGTCTTCACAAAATAAAAGGCCTGTTTTGACAGTTCACGCCCATGAAATTTTAACCCCTAATACGTAGATAATAAAAGCCAACTGTTGCGTACAAGCAAAGCGTACAAGTGGCACCTAGGAAAACCGCTTCTATTAACTACGCGTTAGGGGTTTTAAAAATGGGCCTTTTATTTTGTGAAGACTTTACTTTACATTAGAAGTCCGAAAAGTTTTGTGATCTTCGTTTATTTCGAGTATTTACCACTATTCACTTGGTAAAAGTTAGGATTTACTTCAAATAACGGTAAAAGTAGTTCGTAGTTCGATAGTCCGGTTTTTGTAGTTCTTACATGTCAACCTAACACGAAGGATAAAGAAAATTCAATTCAATTCAATTCAATTCAAAAAAAATATTGACCATAAAATCATACATATTACTTAGTCAACGTCAATTACCTAGTTATTGTTTTCTTCCTAAAACCCACATTTACCAACCGCGTCTGGCAAAACCTTTCATGTACCAGTTTCTAATGGTATAAGTCCGCAACGTGCCGCCGTCGCGTCGTCGGTCTACGATTTACCGTAGTTCGGGCTTTTACAGTAACAAGTGACTACTTCACTATCTTTCACTGTCAATTTAGATATAAGTATACTGGTAAGTATTAGTGTATTCATACGATATTTATTGTTAAGCTGTATTTATGTAACTGTGTATGTAGTCTATTCCTTAGCAATAGGTTGTTATATGTACCTATGTGTAATAATAATATGTATTATACTAGAATAGTTTTATTGTACGCTCAATTCTTCCCCTTACCTATCATCCCCGTCTCCTATCCAACATGTTTTGCTGGAAGAAATCTCTTATTACAGATAAGCTCGCCTTTGTACATATTTTTTCTATGTTAAACTATTTTTACTGTCATGTGAGTACAATAAAGAAATTACGAAGTGACGAAGTGACACAATTTCGCATATTTGGCTTGATCGGATATAATTTTGAATGTCAAATTAATCAACTCGTTAGAACATATTTTATTTGTTTTTGAAGAAGCGTGAAATATTTTATTTACTTACATATTTTTATCGTGTTACCGAGGTTTTTTACTAGAGAGTGAGGTGCACAGGCATTTATCTAAAAATTAACCAAAGAGTTCTTATTGAAGTAAGCGAAATGAAATTTTCCTAGTAACATCACGTAGCATTTTGTGGGATTCATCTTCTAACCCCAGTTTTTTTTCTTTATTTACAGGTAATGTGATGATGGTGTCTATAAATATAATAACGTCAATATTAGGTAAGTTCAATTGAATTAATTAACACATTTTGTGTAGGATTGCCATTTGACCCCAAAATTTTGCGTGTACATGTTGTCGATATGCAAAATTCTGGGGTCAAATGGTTAAAAAAAAAATGCGTAAATCTGACAAACAATGATTCCGTCTCGCTCTCAGAGGAACAAACTGTCTCCCTAAATAAATAAGTGCTTTTGATTTGAAGACCCGTCGGTCTTGAAAAAAAATATATTTTGACTATCCTGTCATCATGCGTTAGACCGTATGACCATTCAAGCAATCGACAGAAAGAGGGTCTCAAAGGAAGTAATTTCCATTTCTTTAGTTCTCCAGCCTCCATTACTCGAATGCAGTGAGGCATAGCGTCGCGGATAGGGGACGCGTGCCATAGCGACATCTCGTTGATAGGTTCCGATGTTTTTGTGACTGCCCACAAATTCGTGAAAAAGCATGCGAATTGAGAGAAATAAGGACGTAATTTAGTAATTTTAAAGCCGTTGTCTATAGTTCTATGCAACCATATACAGCTATTTAAATGGATTCGACAGTCTGCAGGTCTTGTTATGTTGAGCCTGACCTGACTTTTTCTTTTTGGTCAATGACTCTTGATGCAGGCAGCAATGCACTCTGGGCCTATGCTGAGACTGGCTGGTGACACAGGCGACGCGACCCACAAAGAAAAGATTACAAAAGTCGTCACCTGCAATCCCAGCGACTTATGATATGACGAACCAAGCACATTATGTTCCAATGACCGGATTATATTATTACCTGTGTATTATTACGACAGTATTAGTGGACCGACTTAAAATATTATGAAAAATTGCGTAAAGAGCATAGAGAGGATTTAGTTTATGTTCCCATTAAAATGTTTATAAATGTGGGCTAATTCAAACGCTGAATAGAAAGTCTTGTTTGCTGTGCGCGATAATTAGGCGGATGTTTTGTTCGTTGTGAATGTAGTAAAAGCAAAAATCTGCAATAACCGCATAGATTAAAGAAAATCGAACAAACACAAATAAAACACCAAAGCTGTATAATCCCTCTTTTGCTGTAATCTGTAGACGCAGAAGTTAGATCGAGTCCTACATAGATATTGGACCTTTGAACAAAGTGAGGGTAATGTTTGCTGAACGTCTCAACTAGGAAACTGCGGGAGACTGGACTCGGTTTCCATGGCAACGGGGGATCAACAAACAATTAGCTGGGAGAGAGTCGTAGCTTCCAGAGAGGAGGTGACTCTATCAACGCGGCCTTCGGCAAACTGGCTCGACGGATTACACCTCTCCATTTTCCTTTTGCACACCTTGTCTTATGAAAAAAGCGAGGGAAATGGATCGGTTCATTCCTTGCGGGGCTTTGCTTTAATTCGCTCGTCTAAAATTTCCTCTTTGTTGAATTAACATTAATTGAAATGGAAAACCTAAGCGGAGCTGTCGACTGATGGAGTAGACTTCTAATGCTTTTAGACGTAAATAAAACTCGTTTTTTTAACACCTTCCAGTAGATTGGCCGAAGGTGATAATAGTTAAGTACAGAATTTAATAGGTATTACTTTACTTTTAAGTTGCATTTTGGTTGTTTCTTTTGTTTGGGCCAAGGGGACAGACAAGCTAAGAAAATCCTTTGTATTTACAGAGGCTTAGTTTTCCTTATCTTCCGGTCAACCCATTAAAAATCTCGCACACAAAAACATAGGTATACTTTCGGCCAAATAACGTGACAATAGAGGTCATCGACCCGCTAAGAAAATGTATGCGATTCTCATACATTTTGTTAGCGGATCGATGACTTCTATTGCCTCATGATTTGGCAGATAGTATATTGAGTATTGAAAGGTTGTGTTTGAATGAACTAGGTATAGCGTTTTTTTTTGTCCTTAGGCGGACAGTGAAATTCCTCAATATGAAACTTTATATGAACCAACGACCAAAAACGGGTGTGTTGTATTGATTCGGATGTATATTGTAAAACATTTTAAACAAATAATTATGTTCAATTGATTATAATCAATGTCCACAATAATTACGTGCGGGTGTACCGACACAGCCTGCCTGGGCGAAGGCACTCTTACCGAGTATTTGAAGTAAATATTAGGATTTAACAAGTGAATGATGGTAAAAGCCCGAAGGCTTCCACTGACAAAGAGTTTTTTGTATGCAGCCTGGTTCGCTCAGCTCGCTGGCTCCTTTCCCACTCATTACAAATACAAATACAAATGTGTTTATTTTGCGTAGATATGGTATGGTATTGTATTGCCCTTTTTTAGTGGAAATACCGACGTGTTACGTGTGTAGTAGAGGCGGGTTCATGACGGATTCTTCTCTGCCCGCCTAGGGAAATGAAATGATACAAGGGCTCGACCTTTATAATAATGCAATCCCAGCCAAATGCGATCGTAACCCTTTTGAATCCGCGCCGGCGATCTAAAGTAGATCATCATCATTCTCATTGTGAACATTTACAATACACTATTGTTATTATCGTATCTTTTGAACTCTCTGTAGGTTTAAATACCGTGGGCGTAATGGTCTCCTTTGGTTAATATGATTATGTTAAACCTGCTGTATTATTGACTAACTGTACATAATCACGGCACTTATCAAACATAAAACTAGTGGCTCTGTGAGCTGTAGACCTCGCGAGTATGTCGGTGGGAAAGCTGAACTGCTAACACACATAAAAAAATAACCCAAATAATTTTCTTTCAATAACACATACAAACTTATGAATGTACCTGGTTACGTACATGCAGTATGAAAGTAGCCGCACCAATAACTTTGTAAACTACATTTCGCGATCTTTAATACAACCTATTGACTTTTTACTAAAATTATATAATCTGTTTCACTCTCATGGTCTTTACGAATCCAACGACACCTCATTTGTTAATATCCATCGAGCCGTTTGGGTTGTAGCGATTTTTTTTTTTTTTTAAACCCCATATCTCCGCCATTTTGAAAAAAATCTAAAAACTGGCTCGAGTAAAAAATTCTATTTATTTTTTCAACCTGCTCACAAAATTTCACGAGAATCGGTTCATAAATGCGACCTGTAGAGGAGAACAACCGGACATACGAAAGCATTTTTGCCCAAACCTGAAACAGAGACGCTTCGCTCGCTCGGTCAAAAATAGTCATACCAAAATCTGTTTATTTGGAGTACCTTATTCAACGTCTCGTCATGTTCAGAAAAATCATTAGATAGGTATTTGTTCATTAGTTGAAGAGCTTTGAGGGTGTATTCCTGACTTCTTTGGGAATCCGAAAGCAGTCAGGAACACACACTTTTGGGATCGATGTAATGAGTTCTTCTTTTGTTTTGTGTAGCTTTTCCCTCCTTATTGTGCTTACTATATGTTTGACGCAAATGCGTTAGCATGAAGGGTTAATACTTTTCTTTAGGAATCATAATAATATCAACATGATCATTGAGACCAATTAATTGGTCGTAAGTGGATAAATTTTTAGGGTTCCGATCCTTAAAAGGAAAAAAAGGAACCCTTATGTTAAAGGATCACTTTGTTGTCCGTCCATCTGATCGTCCGTGTGTCAAGACTGTAAATGTATCCCATTAAAGTCCCCACCGAGGGGCACAGGCCTTTACCCGGATACGATGATTGAGTCATACTCCACCACGCTGGCTCAGTGCGGATTGGTGGAGAGGTTTTACGACCACCTACATGCTACATAATATTATAGTATCTGTGATAATAATATTTTAAGAACTCTACAACCACAATGTAGCAATAAATAATTTGGAATTTGGAATATGGAATACTACCAAGTGTGATAGTGGCCGGGACCTACAGCTTAATGTGCCATCCGAAACAAGGAGCATCCGATAAATGAAGAAAAATGTATTATCTTATTAGTACATAGTCGGTCAACACCAGTATTCGAACCTGCATCTCCTGCGTGAAAAGCAAGCGTGATTGCCGTATTTGCCATAATAAAAATGATTAATTATAAATATGCAAAACCTGTTGACCCGTTTTAAAATTCCGCATATGTAGCGTACCCTATCGTTGCTGGCTCCACCCCGCCCGCCTAACTTATCCCGTCTTATTGCGTAAAACCCCATTCAGATTTAATTAACTGTTTTGCCACGAAACATAAAGCTATTATAAATAACTTTTAAATGCTTAGAGATGGCAGCGGTTGTCATTATGGGCCAAATCGCGGTTTTATGTCGCTTCAGATAACTCTGACGCTCTGTTTTGTTGCTTATTGTTACGAGAAATAATAAAACATTAGGTTTAAGAATTATCTGTGTTAAGTTTTGTTTTATGAAAATTCTTTAGGACCTTCCTTCTTTCTTACTCAACTGATTGGGTTAATGTACTTTTGGTCATTTGAGTTATTTATTGCTACCGTGTCTTAAAGTAAGTAAGTAATAGTAAGTAAAGTTGTCTATATTATTATTAATAACTAAGTTAAGTTGTTTATAATATAGCTGTTATCTACATCGTTGTACACAGTTACTTAGATTTACTAAAAAAAAATGGCACATAATATTGTGTTTAAAAACCTTTTTAGGGTTCCGTACCCGAAGGGTGCCAAACGGGACCCTATTACTGAGACTTCGCTGTCCATCTGTCCGTCCGTCCGTCCGTCCGTCCATCCGTCCGTCCGTTCGTCCGTCCGTCCATCCGTCCGTCCTGTCTGTCACCAGGCTGTAACTCATGAACCGTGGTAGCTAGACAGGTGAAATTTTCACAGATGATGTATTTCTGTTGCCGCTATAACAACAAATACTAAAAATCAAAAGAAATTTAATATTAAGGGGGGCTCCCATACAACAAACGTGATTTTTTTTGCTCATTTTTGCTCGATATTGATAATGGTAGCAGGTAGACGCTTAAAATGTTCAAAATATATTGAGTATATTATTTACTTAAAAAAATAAATAATTAAATTAATATTTAGGGGGGGCTCCCATATTATTATATTTTTTGCGGTTTTTTATAGATAATGGTACGGAACCCTTCGTGCGCGAGTCCGACTCGCACTTGGCCGGTTTTTTGTATTTGTCCTTTCAGATTCTCTTTGTATTTTACAATTCAGGCATGCGTGAGTGAGACAGACTTATTTATCTGACCGTGTTAGAAGAGTGGTAACGCGTGGCATTCCACGTTACTCCAGCAAGTTTCATTACCGGGGGAATACGCGTCATTCAAAGTCAGCTGAATTTCATTATCATTTCACGCGTCATTCACTTTTGGCGTAGGGGCCCTACCTAATGCACAGAGCTATTCACACATAGAAATAACAGCAAAAATCTCTAGTAAAATGTACTAAAACTCGATCAATCGTCGTGTCGTGTCGTGTTAAGACCGGAGGCGCTCAAGTGACTCAAATTAGGCTTAAAATATGGAGGAAATCTAGAAACGAGAGGAAACCTCAATCAAAGGATACGACCGTTTATTTCCCGTGAATGGTATTTGACATTGAAGGAAAAATATCTAAAACTGTTTTGTAGTTTCTTCCCAAAAAAACTGTGGATCCTTGCTGTGCGCAGGTTCAATTCACAAATAGCAGGTTTTCTTAAAATAGTTTTTAGGTCTGTTTAACTTCTCAGGCTGACTTCGCTCGATCGCGGTATCAGTCAAAGAACGAATGTCCAGCAAAAAGTAGAACCAGTTTAATTCAATATCCACAAAGCGTATCTCCCATCTCCCTCAAAGGGGAAACTGCAGGGAAAGCCAACAAAGTCGGAAAAACGGGAGCAGTCGAATTTATCTTCGACGTATATCTGCCGGGTCGGGCGCGGGGTTAATAAAAACAAATGTCAAACGCTTAGGCAATTAGTCAGGGAGAAGGGAGGGTGCACCAAGAAATAATAAGACAGGATACAAATACAGAGTGCTCTGTGTAATCGATTTCATTTGTAATTGAAAGATTACGTAGCTTTTGTGTTCGTAAATCAAATGAGGCTCTTGCTAATTGAAATGTTCTGTAAGATATGGGAAAGTACAAAGTCTCATATCTTTTGAAAAGGTACATATATAATTCGCCAATTTAAAAACATAAAAAAACTGACTTCATGACCTATTTTACTTGGTCCTCCCCGCTTGTTTTACAGTGTCGTCTATAGACCCGAAAACGAGTCTACAAAATCTGTTTCCTGACGGTGAAGTCCAAACGTAGTACATAATGTAAACGAAAATGCGATCCTAACTGCCAGGATATATCTCGTGACAATGACTTTAAACACCGAAAAGTCACAAAAAATCTGGATGTATAATGTCATCCATGTAAAAACAAATTGAACTTTACAGTTTTGTCATGTAGAAACCTAACTACTGGACCGATTCCAGAATTAAAAATATTGGGACCAAACTATTGGGGTTGCCTTTTGAACAAAGAAAGAATTTTTGGAATCGGCTCATAAATAGTACCAGTTTCGATGTAACAAACATTTTTTTAAATAAAAAAACAACATTTAACCGAATTGATAACACCTGTATTTATAGCTCGCAGGCTCGTACCTCGTCCGAGGTGTTTGTGGTAAGATAGGATATTGGATATTGAGACGGTTCTAACGAGAATAATACACATACTTAAGAAAAAATTACAATCCCACCAAAACATTTTCATGTAAAAAATGTAGCCAAGAAGAGGGAAACAAAAAGTTATCAGATCTCAAGTAGAGCCAAGCTTCTAACTCTACACGCCCTAACTGTACAGCCCTAACTTCACAAACTCTAACACCTTATATAATTATAGGGTGTACAAAGGTATTGACAAAGAATTGTGCCCAAAATAAATAATTGTCTGACGATATCATTATAACGTACTTTTTTTACCACGAAGATTTACTATAGGTTAGTTTTTCACAAATGAAACTTCGCAACAAGATAAGCTGAATGCTTTGTAGACATAAGGTAAGCAGAGCAGATGACCGCGGGTTCAAAGTTCTTACGACCGCGGCGGGGGGAAGTGAGGGGGGGGGACAACAAAAGATGCTCGTTTCCTCGGTACTTCCGCGCCTCAGGTGCAGGGGTGCGGGGGGCGCAACTCTACAATAGACCCATTGTTTGTGCCCGGTGACAGGAAAAACTCCCAACTCCGTGTTGCTCTGCATTTTTTATTTCTCTCTCTCTTTTTTCCTTTCCGTTTTTTCTGCTCCCGGCGAGGTCCTTTGAGTGCGGCAGGTAGAAATAAAACTTACCTTTGAGATCTCGGGGGCGAAGAGGACAGTTCGGAAGTTAGGGTTTGTTTTATTCGATGAGAGAGCAACGTGCACATCCACCGGAGGATCCCGCCCGCAATTTCCATTCCACGCGGCTGCCCCGGCATAACAATCCGGGTAGTGCTCGGGAAAAATTCAATGTTTCGCAGGCGTGTGCGAGTAGCCTGAAATACGAGCGATGAAATACAGGGTAAGCCGGCGTGCGCTGTTCTGTATATCCTTTTCCTCCAGGCCAACGGAAGCGGACCCCTCCCCTCGCCTCCCCTCGCATCCCTCTTGACCCTTTCCGGTCCCGCGTGATTCGCGTCCGATTCCTTATTTACCAGTTTTTCGCTATCGCGCCATTCCAGCGAGTCAGAGGAGATCTTGTAATCTAAATTAAGGGTGTTTGTATCTCGGGCGGCTCGAGACCGGACACTGGGGCTGTAAAGATACGAGCCTTGATGATGCGAATGGCTTTTTCGGGCTTTCATTCTACTATACTTGAAGTCTTATTTAGGGCTCCGGCGTTCCCTTCATAAAGAAGGGGTGTTGGAGGAAGAACAGTTTTAGGATTGAGCATTGTGACTGTTTTCTTTAGTTTTAAGTTAAAACTGCACAACCAGCAGCGGAACCAGGAACAAACGTATGCCACGCGTGTGGCGTTCTGTCACTCCATAATTGGTCTGCATAGTAAAAACACTAAACACTAATCTCAGTTATAAGAGTAGTTTCAATGAGAGTAAGAGGCACTCGAAAACATGTGAGGCCTTTCAATGTGAAGATGGAGCAGGAATACTTTAGTGACAGCCTGATCACGTGAAATACCTACATATGTTTTTTATATTTTAATAATATGTGTGCAATATATTTTTATGTAATTCTGTATTAATGAAACTCTGTATTATCTTATACAGCACAGTTACTATAATATTATACTAAACTAGGCATCTGGCAGCAGAAAGATTTCCTTGTAAGACACAGGGTAGATGAAAAGGTTAAAAAAATATTTAAAAGTTACACCCTAAAACTGGGTATTATACACACACACACACACACACACACACAACCCATACAGTTCCGCCTTGTTCAGTTCTTCAAATGCCGTGCCGATGCAAATCGAGTACAAATAAAACTCCGCTTGTGGCCGGCGGCGGCGGCGGCCGCGGACTGCATCTTCTAAGTGGCATTTAACAAATTCCTCATCAAAGAATATATTCTACTTTAGTTTAACACCACCACAAACACGACTCTGAATTGGGCCTTTGCACGTCTAAGGTTATATTGTCACCTCTCTATTGTGGTATTTATATCTAGTAAGTAAACATATTGTGATCAACACAATCGATCTGACTTTACACCAAAATAATAGTAGATAGTAAATTAGATCTTGTAAGAGAGCACATTGATAGATACAAGCTTAGAGCAATATAATACTTACATTACATACAAGGTGTAAATGAATTAACGCAAAATGAAAAACTGCTTTGTTAGATACATCATTCTGAACAGCTTTCATTATGAAACCGATTTGATCAGAGCAACTTTATTTTTCACTTCCCAGTACATTTTGGTCAGCTGAATTGTATGGAGAAGTGAAAAATAAAGTTGCTTTGATCAAATCGGTTTCATAGTAAAAGTTGCTCAGAATGATGTCCCTAACAAAGTAGTTTCTCATTTTGCGTTAGTTCATTTACACCTTGTATATGCACACACACTCACATATGTCACGACTATCAGCGCCTGCAAGGTCCAGGGTTCCTATACCATCCAGTTTTATTACTCGGTCATAAAAAAAAACTAAACTTACTCCCACAGGACGACATAAAATGGTCGGACGTGGCCGACTATTTTAGCTCTTAAAAATTAAAAGCAATAACGTCTCTCATGAAACATTTATGTGCAATATTCGCCGCAAGAGACTCAATTTAAATATTGCATACGCGAGTGGCAGGGAATGCAACAATTTGTGGCGGCAAAATCCGACTGTCAAAGATGAGTCTCGACTCTCGCTAGATAGGTACATACATACGTTGATATACGTCTCGTTGTATACGTTATATTTAATGAGTAAACTATTGCATTTTCTCTGTTTGGTGATCTGTTTTAATGGAAAATATACAATCAAAGAGTATGTTTTGTTGGAGATATCGCATTCTTATATACTTACGTAGGACTTATTGATAAATGGTTAGAGACATTGGATAAATGCACCCAAAGCCAATTTTGTATGACTATAAATTAAATAAAATCACCAATTATAAGGGTACAGTCGATACGCGACCTAGGTGTCATTTTGGACTGCAAGCTGACTTTTCAGGAACACATTGAACATGTCACAAATAAAGCCTTCAGAAATCTAGGTTTTATTTTAAGAGTGGGTAAGCCATTTACTGACCTTAGCTGTATCCGTGTACTGTACTTTGCGTATGTTAGAAGCATTCTTGATTATTGCTGCACGGTATGGAATCCTCAATACGAGATTTACATAAACATGGTTGAGCGTCTCCAGATAAAGTTTCTGCGCCATCTCAGCTTCCGTGACGGATATCATGCCGATGACTACGCGGCAGAATGCCGACATCAGAACGTCCTGAGCCTTGAGTCCCTCCGATGCATGATGGACATGAGGCTGCTATATAACGTTTGCCATGGTGTAGTTGATTGTCCTGATCTCGTTGAGGCTCTGATCAGACTGGAAGCACCGTCGACACGTACCCGCCACACCAGACTTTTCAATGTGCCGCTATCCCGTACAAACTACGCTGCCAATTCTATCAGCCGCCGCTTACCTCGCACATACAATCAAAAGTTTTCCGGTCTAGACATATTCCATCACTCTCCTGGTCTTTTTCAAAAGAATATGAAGTTGATCTTTGCACCACCACTAAATCAATGAAGCATTATTATTATTATTATTTTGTCAAAAAGAATTCATTTTCTCTCTATTATTACTACAACACACACATCCACACATGCTCACGCACACACACCCTCACACACACTTCACACCTCCCCCTCCCTCTTAACTTCTAGATAATATTTCTTAAAACTTTTATTAAAATAAAAAACTAAAATGTATGTATAATTAAATAGTGTAATTAAACTGCATTTGCAAAATGTAATGTTAGTATAATAAGAACCCCTAATTGGCCTAGGTATAAGTTACTTATTGTGCTGTACATTTTTTATATTTTGCTGTGGGCTCAGTTCCCAAATAAACAAATAAACAAATATCCTATGTTGCAATGATGTGTTTATAACCGTATAATTGTGAAACTGTTGGATTATTCGATTGAGAATCGATTGTACAAAAACTAATCTGTGAAACCGCCACACTTGATGTTTGGTTGGCTACTCTGTATTTAAAAAGTTAGTTCATAGCTGTGTTATAAAAAGGCGTTGTAACCGCCCAGACCCTCCTTGTTTCTGGCTCATACCCAATAGGTTATGGGCCCAGTGCCGCGAAATGAATCTACTGTGCAAATATTAACTAAATTTCAAAAATGGAAACGAAAAGACCAAAACGTAAAATCCAACCTTTTGCTGGTGAAAAATACGCAGCATGGAAGTTTCGAATTCGCGCGTTACTAAGTGAGATGAGCTTAATGAAAGTGATTGACGAAGAACCCCCAAAATGATAATAAAAGTCTCGACGCGCTGTACGAGCGAAAAAGTATTGCAACGCAGTTAGCATTACGTAAGACGTTACTTGCGCTGAAACTTCAAAGTGAAATTCCCCTCGTGAGCCACTTCACCACATTCGACGAGCTGATTTCGGAGTTGTTGGCGGCCGGCGCAAAACTTGATGAGACTGACAAGTTCATGCGGCGGCGCAGCTGAACGAAGAATCGACGCCCGCGCCAGATGAGTTCTCAGGCTTCGCATTCATGACGGGCGACTACCAACAAGAGGACGAGCGATTGGAGAACAGGAAAACGTTCCTGTTGGACTCTGGAGCGTCCGACCACATCATAAACAGGGAAGTTTTCTTCTACATCTGCTCAAACCTAACCACACCATGTATAGTCTAACCCGTAGTTTACGAGATTATCCCACACACTCGAAGTAGTTGTTGAAGTTATGAGTTAAACCAGAATTATTGCTGGATTACTATTTATTGATGTTACTAGGTATACAGTTGTATAAAGACTCAGCTAAGCTATAGTTAAATATCATACAAGTAAGTTCGCATGACGCGTGACTTAAACTAGGTTGCTGATCACAATATTGTGCGGCGTGACCGTACACACCAGTTAAAATTTTAATTGCTAAAACTGGACAATTTATTTCAGCTACGAAGAAGGGATCAATTCAAGTTGTGAGCGATACAGGTGCTTTTCTGAAGTTGTGAGCGACACAGGTGCTTTTCTGCCCCGAAGTGCCGTACAACCTGCTGTCGGTGTCCAAAATGCAGCGAGCCAGCCAGAGCGTTGTTTTCGACCAACATGGAGCCCACATCACTGACTGAGGTGGTAAGAAGCTCATGAATGGTATGTGTTGAAACAACTTATTTGCTATAATGTTATCTGTGATAGTGCATCGCTCTGTTTCCCAAATATGCACGAACAACAGTGACTATGAATTATGGCATCAACGATTGAGTAAAAATAAATTCCAGGAAATAAAAGGCATTGATATGATGGACGATATAAAACTAATTGAATCAGTGGTTCCTAACGAAAAATTGTGTGAACCGTGCATTACTGGAAAACAGACGATCGGTAGTAACAGAGAGTAAGGATAAATAGCCAGTAAAGCGACCATTGTATAGCGCCATTCAGATGTGTGCGCGCCTATCACTCCTCCAACAATTAATAACAAAAATTACTTTATATTGTTTGTCGATCAATTCACACACTATTGCGTAACTTACCTGATAAATAACTTATAAATCAGATGTGTTCGCTTGTTTCAAAGACTTTTTGCAAAGTGTGAAGCTAAATTCAATTCAAAATTAGTAAATCTCTACTGTGATAACGGTCGCGAGTATTTATCCACCGAGATAAAAAAAAAAAAAAAAAAATTGCGTCAAAAAGGTATATATATCATTTAACGGTTCCACGAACGCCTCAACTCAATGGTGTTTAAGATCGTATGGTAAAAACGATAACTGAGAAAGCCCGCGCTATGATTCATGAGGCAAAGTTAGATAAAGTATTTTGGGGCGAAGCAGTTTTAACTGCAGTGCATTTAATAAATCTAACACCAACGAGGGCATTGAAACAATCTCAGACACCATATGAGTTATGGCATGGTAAAAGCCGGTTCTAAAATACCTAAGGGTTTTTGGTACTACAGTCTAGGTCCATAATAAAACCAGTAAGGCAAAGTTTGATGACAAATCGTTAAAAAAAAAAAAAAAAAACTGGTGGGCTATGAACCAAACGGATATAAAGTTTGGAGTGTAGAATGCGAAAGGTTTGTGACTGTGATAAAAGTTATAATAAATGAGACAAATTTCCAACCAAGGAATCCAGGCCTAAGTTTAAGCCTGAAGAGAATGTTCAAAATTCTCATGACAAAACTGATAATAATGATGGTCTATCTAAATCAGTGTCAAAGTCTCAGTGTAGAAATAACTCTGATGCAGATCAGGTGAAATCTGACCACAGTCCAAACAAAATTCGTAAATTACGTAGTGACCCAGATCCAAAAACGCAAAACAATGACATACCTATTAAAATCACAGATGAGAGTAAAAGAACAGATTAATAAAAAGGTAAAAGTAATTAATTGAGGAAGAGCGATAGAATCAGAGGTCAGTGTTTGTTATGATCTTATGATGAAACTGATGATGAATATTTACCAGTGTGCTCAATCATTGATTTGTAAAGTACCTAGTTCCTTTGAAAAGATAAAAATTAGAGATGATAGAATTCATTGGGATAGCGCAATAAAATATGAATTAAACTCCCTTAAGAAAAATAATACTTGGTCAATACAATACCAATTGTAAATACATTTTCACTATCAAACATAACGAATATGAAAAACCTTTAAGATATAAAGCTCGACTTGTAGCTAGAGGTTTCAGTCAAGAATATCTCGTAGACTACAATGAAACATTTGCGCCTGTAGCTAGGATTGCTAGTTTTAGATTAATAATTACTTTTTGCAAATCAAAATAACTTACTGGTTCATCATTTAGATGTTAAAACTGCCTTTTTAAATGGTAAGTTAAAAAAAAAAAAAAAAAATCTACATGGAAATTCCTGAAGGGTAATTTATACAGGCAACAAAGTATGCAAGCAGGCTGCAAGATGTTGGTTTGAAGTCTTTGAGCAATCCGTAAAAGAGAAAGGTTTTATAATTCGGATGTTGATAAGTGTATATATGTATTAGATAAAGGAGAAATTCATAAAAACATTTATATAGTACTATACGTCGATGATTTAGTTGTTGCGTGTGCGATGTCCAAACAATGAATAATTTTAAAATGTATCTAATGAGCAAATTTAAAATAACTCATATGAATGAGATAAAATTATTTCTAGGTATAAGAATAACTAGATAAAATGGTACATTAGATCAAAGTTCGTATATAAAACCAATACTGTGTAAATATAATATGCAGGACTGCAATCCAGCAAGTACTCCTCTAGAAAGTAAACCTAATTATGAGGCTCTGAATTCAGACGTTAAATATGATGCGCCCTGTAAAATCCTTATAGGCTGTTTGATGTATGTTATGCTATGTACTCGGCCAGATCTAAGTTCGAGTGTCAATATATTGAGCAGATACACAAATAAGAATAATAAGGAGTTGTGGCAATGTCTTAAAAGAATGCTTAGATACCTGAAGGGCACAATTGATTTAAAATTAGTGTATAAAAGAGGTAATTTTGAGAATGTACTGTCTGGGTATGCAGATTCCGATTGAGGTGGAGATAAAAGTGATAGACATAGTACAACAGGATATATATTTTAGTCTTTCCATAATTGTACAATAAAATGGTGTACAGAAAGTGTACAGAATGTGTAAGAAACAGTCCTCCGTTGCAGCTTCTTCGACAGAAGCGGAATATATGGCACTGTATGAGGCTGTAAAGGAAGCTTTATGGTTAAAATCACTAATGTTAAGCAATAACATACAAATTGTAACACCCATTACCATTTTTGAAGCAATAACGGCTGTATCAGTGTTGCGAAGAATCCTACAAGCCACAAAAGGTCCAAGCATATAGATATTAAATATTACTTGACCCGTGAAAAAGTAGAGAAAAATGTAATTAAATTAAATTACATACCAACAGGTGCACAACTGGCACATCTGATGACGAAGCCGCAACAATCAGTTTTCAAAAATTAAGAGTGGACATGGGTCTACAATAAATGTTTGTGTTACAAATATGTACATTAACAAAATCATTGTTTAAAAATGATAATATTAAGTTAAATTATTATGACATGATCTGACTAGGTTTTTCTGGGTTTTCCCTAGTCCTTGCAACGAATGTTGGATCATAACAATATATAATTACTCCCAGCAGTTACTTGGAAGGAAATATGTTCTGTGTAGGTATTGCAATATGTATACCTTAATTATAAAATGATTTCAAAATCATGATCAGTTTTTGAGGGGGCGTGTTGGATTATTCGATTGAGAATCGATTGTACAAAAACTAATCTGTGAAACCGCCACACTTGATGTTTGGTTGGCTACTCTGTATTTAAAAAGTTAGTTCATAGCTGTGTTATAAAAAGGCGTTGTAACCGCCCAGACCCTCCTTGTTTCTGGCTCATACCCAATAGAAACCCCCGAAATTACAATCTAAAGGAATAAAATTCGTAAGATTGTTGTAATCTGTTGATAAAAAATATCGATAGCGTTTGGCATTTATGCATTTTTTTGTTCTTACAAGTCAACCTAACACGAAGAATAAATAAGGACGACGCATCGCTCAGCCCCTTTATCCTTCACCTACCCTGATCCACCACTTTGTTTATCTAACGGGTTTCACATTTTTACGGTTACATATACACAATTATATTTAGTTATTGTTGTTCAAAAATTATATTCAAATTCAAATTAAATTCGAATTAAATTGTATAGCATTACAGACTAATTCAATGCGCTAGACAAATACAATAAACATTAATTAATAGTATTCCATGATTAATTGCATTCCACTTGATATTCAATACAATTACACATTCATTCATTACAAAATATAGATACAAAATTAATAATCTGAGGACAGCACTGTCATACAGTCATATATATCCTTCACATTGTTCATTCCTTACTTGTATGATCCGGTTTGGTATTTGTAACAAAAGAAAAACGTAAGTACGTACAACGGCAAGCGTAGCTAAACGAGTGTGTATTTTTTTCAAAGTGTTTTACATGCAAAGGCCTCATTTTTGTCGTAATTAAATCCACCAACGGAACTAAAAGTGTGCCACTAGAGGTCCCCGCTGCACTAACAGCCTTTGTTCCACCCACCCAACTTGCTCCCCGTCGGAACAACGATATTGTATTCACTCACTTTTTTAATTTCACTCGTAAACGTAATATCGTGCTATAAATATACAACTCTCGCTCGACACAACGAGTTTAGTGTTTTAAGCTAAACATTATACATAATTCACCAAAGGCAAACATATTTTAGCTAGTTGAAACAATTAACTTGAAATGGTTGGTGGATTTATTATATTGTTATGTATCTATCGGTATACTTGAACACGTACATGACATGAATGGCAAATACGGCCGTAAATTGGTATCAAAAGTAAATAACATAGTGTAGGTACAACAATTGAATCAGAAGTAAAACATTTAAGCGTTCTTATCTGTTGAGTCATACGGTCTACTTTCCTCTTCTTACGGTAGCGAAACTTAACCTGAACGCAAGTGTTCCTTCATTTCTCACACACTGGCACCTTCAGATCTAATATCCTGCCAGATGTTCTATTTATAGCTTTGCTTCCGGAGGATATCGGCTCCAAACGCCTTCCTTTATCACAAATCTATTTATTTTATTTTATTTGGAAAACTTACAGCTAGTACAATTTGAAATGGATAAGCCAAGTGATTAGGACTAAGCCAATTGCACCGAGCGAGCAGCGAGTTCAGTGTCGAGTTAGATTACATGATGCACTTTTGTCGTTGATATAGTCCTTTATTTGTTAGTGTCCCTTTTTGCATAGGGTAAGTTTTACATGCCTTTTGAATTACTCAAATGGCAATTTTAATATTTCCAAAGTTCAAAACCCATGAAAAAACATACAAAAGAATTTTCCAGCTCTCGGAGAAAATACAGTCAAGGGGTTATGGACTTTACATTGTGTACATGGCGATGGCGGTTTGAATCGAACAGCATCTGTGCTACGATTCTTATACTACGCCACCGCCGCCGCTGTAGCAATTGTATGCTACGCCGTAGCACTACGAACGCTGTTCACAAGAGATAGTAATTGTACCTACTGCATAAATAACTGTTATTTATTATGACGAATTGTGAAACTGTATTTGAATTAGGAAAACATATTGCTTATAGTATTTAAGCGTGTACATGTTTGTATTACTTTAATTAAAACGATACGACGGGACGGGTAGATATTAAAATTAAAACAACCTTAACCACGAATATAAATTAACAAATAAGACAGATCCGTATTTTGTTATCAATGTATTTCAATCAAATATGAAAGTTACGTTACGTACGGCTCTCCACACAAGCTATTCCATTTAATAAACGGTCAAGTGCGAGTAGGACGCGCGCACCAAGGGTTCCGATCACACATGGAGAGCGTAAGGTTTCCACATAAAAAAACTAAAGTACCATCCATAGAAACCAAATTAAATATTTTTGTAGAAAGACAGAAATTTGAAGTTTTCAGATTTTTACCTTTACTTGTGCTATAAGACCTTGCTTTGTGCCAAATTTCATGATTGTAGACCTACGGAAAGTACCCTGTAGGTTTTGGCTCCATTGCGATTACTATGACAATCCAACAATTTTACAGCACAAACCGATGGCGTTGACCTAGAAGGTTGATTTTTTCACAGCTTTATTACAGACCTTAACAATTGATATAAATTTCAGCTTGATAAGTCCACGTGTCCTTATATAAAGGCTGTGACAGACGGACAGACGGACAGACGGACAGACGGACAGACGGACAGACGGACAGACGGACAGACGGACAGACGGACAGACGGACAGACGGACAGACGGACAGACGGACAGACGGACAGACGGACAGACGGACAGACGGACAGACGGACAGACGGACAGACGGACAGACGGACAGACGGACAGACGGACAGACGGACAGACGGACAGACGGACAGACGGACAGACGGACAGACGGACAGACGGACAGACGGACAGACGGACAGACGGACAGACGGACAGACGGACAGACGGACAGACGGACAGACGGACAGACGGACAGACGGACAGACGGGCAGACGGACAGATGGACAGACGGACAGACGGATAGACGGACAGACGGACGGACGGACAACAAAGTGATCCTATAAGGGTTCATTTTTTTCCTTTTAAGGATCGGAACCCTAAAAAGTGCACAAAAGCTAGTTAAACGTAAGAATTTCCAGGTCAAAAAGTGCCACAGACTTACTTACTCTCATTTTTCACAAATTCACAATACACGCCTAAGAGAACGAGCTACTTCAAACGCACACTACGTTCGCTCATCTCATGCCAACGTCAATGATTGGAACGGCTGTTCATGTGTGGTTTTTTTTCAGCGGTGCTCTCGTCCGGGCAGCATTGTTCGAGCTCACGGTCCGCCCCCCGCGCGCCCGCCCCACCCCCGCACGTAAAACGGTTCGTATTTTTCATTGTTGCTGTAAAACCTTATAGGTTTTACTTTATTTATGCCCTTTATAACTCTTGGGAGATGAATGCCCGGAAGGCGTAGCTCTTTTGCCGCTGTTAGACAGGGCTACTGTGGGTGATAGAAAGGGTTGTTTTAATTTGTTGTTGTCTGATCTAAGGTAAAAATGGCAGAAAGCTTAAGGACAATCGGTTCCGACAAGAAAAGTTTTTAAATTCAGTAACGTCAATTACTGTGCCGGTCGACCAACTAATATGACGTCATTATGACGTTTAAAGGCCTTAGTTGTCTTTTTAGTTCAGTGTATTTTCCTTCCAAATCGCCCGCATTGTTAGTCGTATATTCACGTAGTATTTAGATTTATCGATAAGACATGTCGACCGTCACAGATAAGGTTTTCTATTTTTACCACGTAAGTTTGTACAGATTTATATATAAACCAGTTTTTGTATCTGAGCACATCTCAAGCCTTTTACTCTACTCCCGAGGGAAAAGATAAAGTTGCAAAAAAAAGCTGAATAATCAAGTTGCTCCGATCAAACATTAAGGTATCTGAGCTGTGTAAGCTGTACCTACATTCAATCAAACGTTCTGGTGTTCCTCAGTTAGTAAAATAATCCTAAATACTTGTCGTTCAAATATACCACCTATTTTCCCTGCATTTTCACCTGAAACTAGCTAACAGCACATGAGGAGGACATGTGACGACGGAAAGCGGGTAGACACGGCTTATCGGCTGCGGATGCTTTGACGTGTATACTATACTTTTACAGGTAGGTATCTTCGTTAGTATAAAATCCTGCTTCTGGACTCTACCGTCCGGTTGTAAAGTGGAAAATTGAATGTGTGGCTTTGTACAAAATCAGCATGGATAGTGCAATGAAAGCATCTATTTTGGAGCATTTTGGTTTGGTTTATCATGTGATACAAAATGGGCAGCCTCAAAACTTTGGACAGATGGCTTGGCATTAGCTTGACGAAACGGCTCAATCTTATTGTAAAGTAAGTGCGTGTTTCCCACAAATGAGTCTGACTACATTTGCTTTACTTTTTATGATGGTGGATTTATCAAACTATTGTATTCAATATTTCATAACTAGTTCGTTAGTTTCCAATTTTAGTCAATGTAAATTAAGACTTAAGCCACGGAACAACGAGAGACAAATAGAGTGCCTTTCTGAAGGTGTCCAACCAAACTAGTATTTAGACCAATTCACGAACTAGACAGACAGCCTATTCAGTTTATAATTGGGTTTTATTTAAGATAGGGTTTATAACTTCTATCTTATGTTGCTACAGTATTTTCGCCAACGTCAAGAATTGAGACATGTACAACCGGAAATTGTAGTGGCCGAGGTGGCAAAGGCACACATGAGCTCACGTTTACTCAGTAATTCCATGTACAACATTTAACGTAACATCCAAAATACGTACACCCAAAATATTTTTTTTTGAGACAACATTATCTTTGTGTACTGTTATGAGTACGAGGTGAGTATGAATAGAGAAATGTACATTTAGTTAGAAGCTCCGCAGAATGGTAACGTCAAGGCGTAAGAGCATTATTCAGAAATAAGGGCTATATTTTGTCAAATATCCATCAAAAGTATAGGTGTGGAGCTGTCAGGCGCATTACTATTTTGGGGTACTCACCCTTACTCCTAATATTTGAATGAAAATCATCATTAATAAGAGTGAAAGTAGAAAATTAGGCATTTCTTTCGATTGACATGTGATACTTTATTTTAATCATTCGGTCTGTTGTCCCTGCAAAGTGCCAATTGGGAATCGATTCCAATTACAAAGCATCGTTTGTACACAGTGAAGCGATTCCAGCTCTAATTCCGGCTTCAGGTGGCTCGGTATGCGTATTTCATGAAAACAAATGGCCCCTTGCATTACGGAATATGTAAACGACACGCTTTACGCAGCTGCCACCAGCGAAACAAATAAATAGATCCATGTGAGCTCGGCGAGAGTTGGTAAATTGTAAAAATATCTAGTGACTGAAGTTATCAAATTGAACTTAAACATAATGTAAATTAACAGACGTGTATAAAGTGCAGTTGACAAACTTTTAAGGCTTTTTTTATTGCCTTCGGAATCGCATTTGGGTATTAAACATTAAATCTACTTGTCTTGACTTTAGGTATATGAAACCGTCTCGAAAAAAGTACTTAATTGGCGTTGAAGCACATATTTTCAACCGACTTCAAAAAAAGGAGGAGGTTCTCAATTCGACCCGTATGTTTTTTTTTTTTTTTTTTCTATGTTTGTTACGCGATAACTCCGCCAATTATGAACCGATTTGAACAAATCTTTTTTCGGCGTATAGGTAATACCTCAAGGGTGGTCCCATTGACACCAGGTCAGGATCTGATGATGGGATCCTGGAGAAATCGAGAGAACTCTTCAAATATTATAGGCAGACCTATAGTGATTTTTGTGTTTTTCATAATAACTCGTGCAAATGCACATGGTAAGCATAATATTGTGATGCGGAACTGCTGATGAAGACCACATATGGCTACCAGATCTGCTCAATACTAGGTACAAATACAATGCGTGGCTGACGGGCAGGCAACGCATAGCCTAAACCGGTGGACCTAGAGCCATGAAACTTTGTACAGGGGTTCCTTAGTCGCGTGGGGTAGCACTGATATAGGATTTGACAAAATTAATTCCCCAAGGAGGGGGGGGGGAATAGGGGGTACCATTAATATTAAACTCAATCTAATCAAATAGGGTTTGTGGAAGTCGGTTTTTTCTAAAGTTTACTTTTTGTTTCAATTATAGTTTTATGTAGTTATAGCTCACTGTTTTTGTTAAGATATAAAGTATAAAGTAAAACGCATCAGTAAAACTTTTTCGTTTCCTCGCTATTTGTATAAGGAGTTAAATACTCTCTGACAATTCTCGCTGAATAGACCACACACTACATGTATGGTCTGTTGTTATGTATTCAGTATACGGTGTCTCGGCGTGATAAATTGGTATAAGTTGGCCATTATTCTTTGTAGCTATCGATCATCGGCTGCCGATACCGCGCTCCCGCCATCGCCAAACAAACACGAGAATTATGCGGTAATTTGCGCGCTCTCCAGCTATTCTTCGAAATTTTCCGGGTCATAAGAAAGTTTATCGCTTTTGGTGAATTATGTACTTGGATAAACCACAATAGATTTAAAGTGATTACACCTACACAAGTAATTTTTAGCCTAGCCTCGCCTAGCTAGTCTACCTGTCACGCAAAATGGACTATTGAATTGAATGACTTGGTAAACAAGTGTCCCTCTGCCAGCTCGAATGGAAAAGATGTTACACGGAGTACAAAAAAACTGACCAAGTGCGAGTCAGACTCGCACACGAAGGATTCCGTACCATTATCTATAAAAACGGCAAAATAATCATGTCTTTTGTATGGGAGCCCCCTTAAATAATTATTTTATTTTATTTTGTTATATCGGCAACAAAAATGCATCATCTGTGAAAATTTCAACTGTCTAACTATCACGGTTCATGAGATACAGCCTGGTGACAGACAGACATACAGACAGACTGACAGACAGACGGACGGACAGCGAAGTCTTAGTAATAGGGTCCCGATTTTTACCCTTTGGGTACGGCACCCTAAAAACGGAAGTCTTTATCACTTCGTATGGGAAAACTTAACTACATATGAAGGTGCATCTTTCGTACGTTTTTTTACTTTACAATATTAGTTTTTACCGAAATTCGTAATATCCAACATTTGCACTAAAATTACATTGGGTTACAGATTGCATAATTTAAACATGCATAATAACATCTAAAAAGATTTAACTGGTATCGATTTGTTCACACCAGCTTCTTCACCTTTCAGTTGCACTCTGCATCTACAACACGCCCCCTCCATTCACCCACGTAGACACAACGTTATCATAAAACAAACAGAATATTGTATTGGAAGAGCAACAATCATAGACTTATTGACTTGATGAATTGCTTGACGACGGTGGCAGACATCGTTAGACGTTGCCATCTGCGCTATTAATCTTGCCAGCGTCGATACATTTCACGCTTTCCTTCTCTAGACAAAGTGGACCAGTTATTTGTCGCATGGAGGTTCTATTGGAGGTGTATATTGAAAATCAAAATACAGTTTGTAAATTAACGCGTGTCTTGAGTGTTGCTAAATCTATGAATTTCCTTGCGCCTCTCAGCCCCGAGGCTAAATACGACCGGATAAGCAAATAAGATATTTTTTTCCATAATTGTCATAAGGCTAAATTTTACCAACAAAAAGTTATGCAAAAATAAAAAAACCGGTGATAATTTGTATGACAATGATAGTTCAAAATGTGGCCATTCTATGAAAAAGTAGAAGATACTCTCGAGTCAAAAGTTACTCTTCGTTGGTAAAACTCGCTCTAAGTGAGAGTTATATCATTAGCTCGGAGTTAACATAATGACGCAAGTGGGGAGTGCAGGGACATAAAACTGTCAGCCTATATACGTATATGTACGTACACGTATGATTACGATGAGAAAGCCACTGGAGTGAAGGATAAAGTGATAAGTTTTTATAGCTCTAGACACCCACCACTATTCGGAAGTACTCAGTGAGCACGAGTATAGTATCTTTTATGTGTCGGCTCTTGACGTTTCCATTCAGACCGGCCCTACCTAAGTGATATAAGAGTGATATAGTTCGGCGAAGTATATGGCTATAGCACTTATGTTGCGTTCATTGTCTGAGGTTCAAGTAGAACGGTGTTCTGTTACTCAATTACCGGTACTAAGGGTACCTATAGCAGTGACAGGATGAGATGGATCTATTCGTAAGAATACAAAGGTTTTTATAATAACACTAGGCGTCCAACAAGAAATGGGTTAATCTAAAGCAGCGTGTAGATGATGTTTCCGAAAGGTTTTGCAGTAAAGATATTCTTCTGTTTCAAAACCCATTTGATTGACGATTATTTTAAACACAGTTTTAGTATGGGTTTGACGGAATAGACTCATATTTCGGAACCTGCGTGAAAATATCCAAGTACCTACCTATATTATAGAATTAAGTGGAAAATGAGGAATTTATTCCTGCCTTTACTCGCTCATTCCCAACTTTCAACTACTACTCGTATAAGCATTGCCTGTAATGTAACAATTCCAGATCCAGATATAGACTTTGTAATGCTCGAATCTAAAAAGTAACGTTGCCGTCGGATGCTCTCTTTTCATCGCTCCTACAGCTCACACCCCGTTTTTTGTATTCCAGATCATGTTTCTACGTTTTGATGAGATCTGGCTTGCAAAAATAGGATCCATTCAGTTCGCGAGTTGTACATTTCGGATTGGACCACGTGCAGTCAGCGGCAGCGCATAAAGTCTCAAGCACCAGATGTAACACAAAACAAAATATACAGTTATTATAATATTTCACATTTAACCTCATGCGTTGCGGCTGACCGATTAGCATTCCATTACTTTTTATGACAAAATAAAATGTCCGTGCTCTTTGAACTCACTCTGGTGGATATTCGCTGAGGTGGAACATGTGTATGTATGTGTGTATGTCCGTAGGTGGCGATGGGCGGGCGGCGGCGGGCACTACACATGTTGGGCGGAGGGCGCGATTGGTGAGTGCTTTTATTGTGTCTAGAAAGCTGGAAAGCGTTCGGAAAAGTATAGCAGCATTTTTTCAATAGAAATTTCATATTGATCATATTGTGCAACTCAAGTAGACGACCTTGGAGCTCTAGAACTTATAGAGTAACTTCTGATATGCTACTAACTTACTTCATTTATTTTCTATCATTTCATGTCATGCCTGTTTGAGTTTGATGATAATAATGTGCTTATGTAATGTAATCAAATGAAACGTTGATAGAGCTTGTCTAAGCTGAAATGACGCGCCCCACTCCTTGGTTTTGTATGACAAGTAAAGACAAAACCAAGGAGTGGGGCGCGACATTTCAGCTTAGACAAGCTCTACCCTTATTCATTGATTCGTTTTTTTATTGATTCGCTAAACGCGATATTTGATCCTTGCATCTTATAGAAATGGGTAAGTACCTCAATGTAAAATGTCTTGTAAGGAGATGTAAGTATTTTTTATAATTACTCTTGCAGTGTTGTTACTGTAGATGAAATCTGTTGTACGCAGAAATTGTTTGCCGTCGCGTTTGATATATTGAGCAGCACAGCGTCACGACAGACGGGTGACGGCTGCTCATTTTATGCCTTTACACACTCACGCCATACCCCATATAGGCTTTAAAGTACCTACCTAAAGTACTTTGATAATGAAGAAGGGTTAAAATTTTCATTTGAGATGACTGGTCCGTGATATATCTAATCATCCAATAGTCATATCTAGATCATTCAAGAGAATATAGAGAATTGTCTTTATGTTATGTGTGTAAGAACTAAATAGATGTCGCAGTCAGCAGGTAGCGCGCGTTCCGTCAGTAGAGGCTTAGTTTTACTGCTCATAAAGCCTGTCTGTAATGATAGATATCAGTTATTCATCGCTAGTGTAACAATCGAGAGAACGATCACCAAACGGTCGTATAAAGAAGTAATGGGCAAACGATTCATTCTGGGGTATTATGGTTACTTGCCTTGGCAGTTCGATTAAAGCAGTAACTTTATATTAAATATTGGTAATATCAGCAATCTTATCAGTGAAATAATGAGCTCCATAGAATAGTGAGTTTTACGTTTGCTTTTCACGCAGGAGATGCAGGTTCGAATTCCTGATAAATCTCGAACATTTTTGGACGTTCCGTGTTTCGGATGACACGATAGCTGTAGGTCGCTAATATCGTTACGTAATACTTGTATTGCAAGAGCTACATACTCGTTGGCAAAACAAGATGGCGCGAATACAGCGCAATATGTTGGTAAATACAATCGCGAGTATCATTATCGCGGACCCGTCTCGTGAAGCGCCCACTTTTCTGCGAGAATTTAAGCGGCAGCATGAAAATTAACGAGCGTTTTATTTGAACCGTACTCGATGGAAACGTATCTCATTATGTGAGAAGCGAATAAATTGGAGCCGACTGTTTGTCGAACACTCCTCGGCGGGATCCGCTCGGATTCAATTTGGACAAAATTAAATTGCAATCGAAATTGGTAAGTGAAACAAAAGCCGCCTGTGGGATTATGTGAGTTGCGGCGCGGTCAAGTGGCTTGGCGGTGGGTTGAGGGCTTTGGACCTATATTCTATGAGTTAGCCCATAGATATAGGACGTCCAATTACGAAAGCCAAAATGCAAGCCCAAATAGCAAAATTCAGCAAATTATGCGGAGCCGTTTGTTACCCTATGTGATCAGTTGATGAGCTGCTTGACTTGACCAAGTAGAATCTTGGGTGCAAGTTTCACGACATGAAAAGATGATATTATTTCTCAGATCAGGGAAGGACTAATTTGTAGTAGAATCGTTCTGTAGCTTTGTGGAAAAACACAATCAAGCCTGGGGATACATTTTTGAATTGCAAATGCAATGCTACTTTGCTTTTAACTATGTAATAAGAGTACACTTTTAACTAAAAGTCATAAACAGTAATATAATTAACCGGAACCACAACCAAAAAGTTAAGGAGAATCAATTTGGACTATCCAATTGAATTTTCAAGAGAAGGGTTTAAATTGACGTGTTTGTTGTTTGTTTGAAAACCCGAATTAATTAAATATGTGGCGGACGAACCTATCCCACGTTACCCTAATTCCGCATTTAATTTCAAGTGAATTGTTTGTTATTGGACATTTCACATTGATAACTTGGTTATTCCCTTCCATTACCTACTTAAGCCCGGTGATCTGTGCACATACTTACTTTGTAGAATTGTGTTAGTTGATTTGTGTATAGTCAGTTTTGTATTCACCATAAATGAATTTGTATAATGACCCACGAAGATGTAACAAATACCAGTGATGATGAAGCATGTGTGGGTACCTAAACCTTCTCTATAGCTGTTTCATAAGTTTAATATTACATCGCAAAGTAGGGACAGCATTGACAGCGCGTGTCATAGATTGACGAGGGTACCGCCTGTGACTGACGACACATTCCATTTCGCATATTAATGTATCAAACATCTTGTTTTACGTGTACAACAATATGTTTTCTGATCGAAGGTTTTCGGTCGCATTCCGGGTAAAGGCGTCGTTTTCTTTACTTACGTTCGTGCATAATGTAGGTATTGACTTTTGATTATATTATAAAGGCGCTGTTTTCACGGAGAAAAAAATATTGATAATAATTATTGCGTTATATCATTTCTCATTATTGTCCTATCCTATGCTATAAAAAAACAATGCCATCGGTCAAACCTATAAAACAAGCTAATCAGGGAACCATTCATATCAAGCACTGGATCGTCTAGTCTCGGTATAAGTACCGCCAACCACGATCCTTTCCTCAGTAGGGCGTATTTTGACAACAAGATGGCGTCTGTGACACTCCCATAGAGGCCAGGCACACAAATCGAGACTTTGGGCTCCCCTTTTTGGATTCTAATTCTAGTTACCGAATACTTATTCGGTAACTAGAATTAGACCAAGGTGCTTAGAGTTATTCATTCATTATCTAGCTTGTTCTTTCCTGAATGCTTTGTCACAAGATAGAAAGAGATGAGTATAATGTAGACAGTGACAGTTTCAATCAATACTAACCTCTAAAAACTGTCAAACAATTTTCCCAAAACGATCTGTGCAGATTTACAAACATTTCCCATAGAGGCCAGCTCCACAGACGAGAAGGCTCCTACAATGTATACATCCGTTAGGTACATAATAGTACTGTAGGAATGGATGTACTTAATCATAAAATAACTATACATTAACGCTCCATTTCAGATGTCTACTAAAAAAAAAACCAGTTGTTCTAGGATTCTTTGATTTTATTTTGATTGCAGTAAAATTTATCGTAACAGGTGGCGTACAAAATGGAAATATGACGTGGCATCTCCAACACGATGGAAATGGAAAAATATCGCTGTGCTTTTCTATGGAGAGAGAAAGACTGAAGAGTATTCCTGAAAATCAACCCACCCGTAATGTCGAAACGAGGTAAGTAATTTGTATACTGTTTCTCCTCAATAAAAAGTTATCGTTAGGGCTTATGTGCACGGAGTATTTTCATACATTTTTACACAGAAACAACGCAATTAGGCCCGCCAGTCAAAAGCAGGTTGAAGATATTTACAACATTTCTGTGGCATAAATACACCCGTCGTGTTGTCGGCAGGGTAAAAATTCACCGTGGCTCTTAATCGTTAAGCTGTGGCATGACGACTGTGTCATCACAAGTTTAAAATCTTGACCAACTTAAATCTTGAGGCGTATTAGTAAAACAAAATATTATTACTGGGCTAAGTTTATGGATTCATTCACTAGGAGGATCGTAATAAAAGCCATCATGGCCATATTTTGGAAATTTCACTAATAATTAATTCAACTTTTTAACGTGTGGGAACACGAAAAGAAGAAGACTTCTTGGAAAAAAAGAAGTTTATTTGAAAAGAACAAGTTTAATTATTGGTTCATCACAAGCAAGCTTATCGCTAAGGATACAGCAGAGGCGTGAAACCGACTTCCTCCGGGGGTGCGCCGCTAAATTGCCGCAAGAATAAAATGTTTTCCTTCAACTCAGTTCGTTATTTACAGCGCAAGTTCCCTCGTTAACGTCGCACCGGCCTCTGATGTATCTGCGATGGCGCCACCAAATATAGGTAAGTGTAAGTCTTGGACTATACTTCGGTTTATTTAGAAATTGGTAGTAGTTGTGTCTGTGTGTGTGTGTATGTGATGGTAAGCAATATGACATCAAAGCGTAAGGACACCGTCCGTACAAACTAACAATAGCGAAAAATAGACAAGCGAGCGAGAGGAGAGATAACATATTGTAGTTTGTTAACTGTAATGGAACAGCGACATCACTATTTATTTCTTGCTCCCCAGCCGGGACTCGAACCCGGGAATAAAACGCTTGTAAAATTTATTTTCCGCATTTCGGATAGTAACCCAGTCAGCAGGTATTTTTTCCCTGCAAAAGTCGTTCAAATAAGCGGCTTATTTCAAAGATGTGGCTGCGACGTTGTTCATTGTGATACAAAGTTCGGTTTATGTTATCGCTACATCATCGTTACCCCTCAAGCCATGATGCGTACAAGTTTGAAAGTATACGTATCTCACCGAACTTCCGCCGAAATGAAAACATTGATTTATCGCGTCTTTGCGTTCGCGGATAATGTTTATGATTTATGCCAACACATAGTCATGCTTTTCCCTGTACCCAGAATCACATTTTGCTACCTACGTTTAACTGGTACTGAAAAAATGGCTTATGTAAATAATGTAAATTAAAATACATAATGTCCTCTTGACTACTGTGTGTATTGTATACTTACCTATTCATTGTTGTGATTCGTCCAAGGGAAAGTAAATACATTTTCCTAATGACACTATAATTTCAAGGGTCCTCTCTAAATTCGTTTATATTTTCTTGCTTTAATGTAGGCCGTAAACAATTTGGTTTGCTGGTGGTCACAATGGTCGCTCGACCTCAATCTGGCGAGGTATGCGGGGAGGCTGCAATCCGCACGCTTTGTGGGACCATTCCGGAGGCACCCGGCACGAGACAACTCGAGGGATGAGCCGGTACGACGTTGCATTTTTCATCGCTTTGTGCGACTGACTTGCGGCACTGTGTGTTGTTTTGGAGAAAATATTGAAATGTGGCAAGCGTTGGCATTTCCCGTCACGTAACATGATAATGCCCTCCTTTTGTTGCTCGAGCGTGAGACACGATTATTTAAATACGGTTTGCTTGCACATAAGAACAAAGTAATCGGAAATAGAAAAGAAAAACCGTGCCGACACAACGGCACAACTGTTTATGAGCTCCCCCAGCCTTCAAAGGGAGACGTATTGCGCTCGCTGCTCGTATTTGAGTTGAGAACAAGAGTGTAATTCCCGGGTGTTTCGTTTTGTGGCGACGCGCACCTACTAATGGGAAGACGTCGTCTTTCAAAGCGGGCTGTTGCATTTTTTACAATCCCCGCAGAGGCCAGCCAGTCCGTTTGCAAGGAATACACACGGGCTCATGCCAACTAATGGACTTTTAAACGGCGTCTCTTTTTGTTCCGCAATACATTTTAGGTTAAAGCCCGCAAGTCGGTGCCAAGTGTTACGGCCGCGTGAAATTATTGCCGTTCTTTCCCATGTTATGGGTGGATTCAACTGCGATTAGGTTTAATTTTATCCCGAGAGCCGCTTCTGCCGTGTCGTCGTCAGCGCTGCAGGATACTCAAACTATTTAGTTCTCGCCGTGTCTCCGGTGAGATTTATTGCAAAAGTTCCACAGTAGCTGCATACTCAGATTGCGAAAGTTTTAATCTACTAAAACGCTCTCAGCCTGCTAAAAATATACTTGGATCCGGGTTTGTGATTCGCGCGAGAGCGGAACAGGAACAAGAGGTTATTACATTGTAATTAGCTAAATAGAGTTAAGGCTGGAGATACATTTGCCTGCTCTCGCTGGCTGCAAGAGTCGCATTCCTTGTCGGGCCTGCAAACTCCAAAGCTTTGAGGGAATGAGACATTGCATTGCAATTCATTCTCGCGCTTAAAAGCAAGGTTGTAATTTTGCAGGCCTTTGTTTTAAGCCCGCCCGGGACGGCTTGTATGAAAGATGCACATTCAGAGGTTTTTATCGCAATGAGTGGTTTGATGCAATGCCTATTGTACGTTTAAATGATGGTTTGCTTCGGATATGCACAAAAAAAAGCATTCGAATTTTCATTGTCAGTTAATTTGTATTCTGATTTAATTACTAATAATCTCAACAGGGCAGGTATCAACTTACTAATTATATTATATAAATATAAATATCATTACAACTGGGACGATATGTTTGTTCATACTTACAGCGTAATTAACAGTTTTAATTTTGAATCGTGGATTTGCGAGATTTACTCCAATTTCGCTTGCAGTTGCAGTGGGTCAGTGCACTCGCGTTGGCTGTGTATTGATTTTATTGGGCACGCCCGAAAATATAAATGGCTCTGGGCTGCAGTTTTGTGAAGCTTTGTAATTTACGAGTCCGGCTGGTTACTAAAGGAAATTATTTTTCTGGTAATTTTTAGTTTTTTGTTTCCCACAGTACAGGTATTGTGTACCTTTATAAGTGTAGTTGTTAATTTTTATCTTAATTTACGAAATATTTTTTAAACTGCGTAATGGATTGAAATCTTTCTCCTTTTCTTTCTTTTTTTTTTGGAAACAAACTCGACTGAAAAACAGGACCATGGTCTTCCAAGCGAGTGCATCCATTTTACAAATAGACAGTAAGAAGACTGCGTAAATAGCCAGCCGATTCAAGGAGCAAGTGTTTAAACGCAATCAATAAGTTGTGCCGTACCTGCTGAAACCAATTTCACTAAAGACTCGTGTTTGCTTCAAAAATTATAGTTATACAGTCTTTAACTAACGTTATTTTTTTATTTTGTTTTTCTGATTGTTGTGATTTATGTGTTTGTGCTGTCTAATGAATAAATCTTTTATCTATCTATCTATCTTCTATCTACTCCACTGACGCCATATAATATTTGATAATGATAAATAAATACAATTTCCCTAACACCGCTACGGCGTAGCAAGAGCGACTACGCCGTAGCTCCGCTCTCTGGCTGTTTGCGTTACTACGAGTAGGTAGCTAGGCACTCTCCAGTCGTGTTCACCAAACATCAACAAAACACTAATCATAAAACTTTATTATTTTACAATAAAGATAATTATATAATTGACTTTAATGCTATAATTACAATACAATAGGTACAACTTAACCTAACTTAGGTTAAGGTTAAGGTCACCGTACGTACCGTCGAGCGGCAAGGTGCCCAACAAAATGTCTAGTAACAAATTGGGCACGCGATATTTGTCATATCATTATGAAATGTTGATAAAAGAACAAAAACTCTTACAGTATCGACCTCATGAATAAAAAATCTATCATACTCGTATTATGACATTTCTTGTGAATAGACGTTACTAATTCGTTCGAGATATTCGTTAGTATGGAGAATTGCCGGAGTTCTGTCTTTTTGCAAAAAAGTTTCATTTGGATTGCAAACCGTAGAGAAACAAGGAGCCCTTATAGTTTCGTCAAGTCTGTCTGTCCGTCCGTCCGTCCGTCCGTCCGTCTGTCCGTATGTCACAGCAACTTTATTTTATGTAAAAACCTAATTACACCAGTTACGAGGTAAAAATCTACAAGTGTGTTCGGAACCCTTGCCCTTGGTGCGCGAGTCCCTCTCGTACTTGACCGTTTATTTCTTGAACGAGACTGTACGGAACCTTTCGTGTGTGAGTCGGACTCCCTCTTTACAAATTTTCTACGTTTAATTTGTTCATAACTGATGCGAATTATTTTCAGACATGCCCGTGAAGCGAAAGTGTAACATTGGACATCAACTCTTACGATGCGACGCTGTTCATCTTCTAAACCAGTAAGTTACCTCCCATACCTTCAGTATCATAACACCTGCTTCTTCACAGTAACTTGGGGTTACCATTCTGCGAGATAAGGTGCAAATTCGAGTATTCAGGTCTCAGCCTGGCGGCAGACACTCGTTATGTAATTAGAAGACGTGCGACGTTGGCGCGGGTCGTTGACCTCCCGACTTTGACCTACTTTCTACCCTAATTTCCTCGTCTTACCCCGTAGACAACTTTATCCACGTACCTTTGAAGTTTGCGAGTGTTTTGAACACGGAAAATTCAAGTTGTTTTCATAACAAGGTGATTTCTTTTGATTAAAGGTGCCCTGTAGAATCGGGTGTAGTAGAAAATACTCGTAAATTAACATTATAAGAAATAAGGCTTGGGGAAAACAATATGGTTACTTTCCCAGATGTATAACGTTACTCATATGAAATATCAACATAAATTACACGACCAGAGATACTGACCTCGTTGGTCATTTCCCATTACGTAACGACCCAGCCATAAAACTGCTAGAGATAAAATATGAAATGCAATGTTTTTTAGCGAGATGGATTTTTCCCGAACCTTTTATTTACGACCGGGGACCATATTATACTTTCATAGGAGAACTCGCTCGAGTCTCAGCTTTTAATGTTAGCCTTGGAGAAATGTTTTCTTTCCATTATCGAGGATTTGCGACCTTTTCGGCTGGGGCTCAATAAAACTGTACTATTTGATGTTGGACTGGTAAAAGGTTCTATTTTTCTTATTTAATCTCTGGTTCTTTGTTTCGTATCTTAACGGATTACTTATGTCTTGTGGGACGTACGTATAATGGATAATAATATTATGTAATGTACCTTAGGGTCTATGCTGAAAATGACATACATTTTTTTTTCATGTCCTTTCGAATAGAACGGAAATAACAAACAAAAATATAAGTTAGGTATTGTTAGTTTAAAGTTCTTCAGACCAATGACCAATTCAATAACTTTACTTTGAAACAGCAAAAAAGAATGAAGCCGATAAACCAAATATCAATTTCGTTTCAACACAATCGAAATATCGGATAATACCGTTTTACCGTGTAATACCGATACGTCGTGGATTGAATTGATTCGGGCAATAAACAGGGACTGCTTCAGCGGAATACTAATCTGCTGCGAACTAGTGCGGCGATGGGGTTTGCCGTTCCTCCGATAGTTCGGAATACTAATCTGCTGCGAACTAGTGTGGCGATGGGGTTTGCCGTTCCTCCGATAGTTCGGAATACTAATCTGCTGCGAACTAGTGTGGCGATGGGGTTTGCCGTTCCTCCGATAGTTCGGAATACTAATCTGCTGCGAACTAGTGTGGCGATGGGGTTTGCCGTTCCTCCGATAGTTCGGAATAGCTTCGAGTGGTCTTCTTAGAAGCCAGCACGTCAGCAATAAGTACATCAACCTGTGCAGTGTTTGAGATAGAACAAATAACTGGCATTAATTAATTTTCGAATATGCTGGGCCTTTGAAGCATTTGTGCTTTAATTTTTAACTGTTTTCCCCTGAAGATAATTAAAATAATCGGTCAAGTGCGAGTCGGAATCGCACAAGAAGGGTCCCGTACCATCGTTCAGCACTCAAAACAATAAAACAAAAACAAAAAGAAAATTAAAAACACGTCTCTTGTATGGGGACCCCCTTTAATTTGTAATATCTCTCGTATTTCAGTATTTTTTGTTGTGTTAGCAACAGATATACACATTCTGTGAAAATTTCAACATTCTAGCTATTACGTTTCGTGCTCTAGGACCCGCTGATGAACGGACGGACGGACGGACGTAATAGGGCACCCTTCGGTTACGGTACCCTAAAAAAGCAACTTTTAGTCATAACAATTTAGTTGTATGTTTAGCAGGAAGATTTTAATGTCAGCTTATTCAAAAGTGTACGTCTTTCTTACAGATACGACGTGGATTTAAAAATTTATACAAGAAAGTCTTCCAAAGCAGCGGATTTAGGATGTGAGTTCGTGAGACCCATCAAATTATTGAGACGGAAGTTAAAAGGTAAATATGTAAACGTCTTTATCTTTACTTATGAGTACGAGTAGAGCCCACTATGAGACGACAAACTTAAATGATAAACTAGAAGATATTTATTTCAGTTCTAAAACCTTTCTGGCTTTGGTTTATAATGATCTGCTTCAACTCGTAGTCTAGGTAAACAAGTAGCGTTATTGAAAAAACTTAAATAGACATTAGTATTTGAAGGGTACAGGAAAAAAGGATCAAAGTCAAGGAGAATTAGTTTTGAGATAATGACAAAAAACATATTTACGCTTAAAGACAATGATCTTTCTTTAAACAAGACCATGATCTTTCTTTAAACAAGAGAGCCTGTGATCTTTTTTCTACAGCCATAGTAAACTTTTTTGAACCTGTTTTGAACACGTTAACTGTGTTTTTTTAATCATTTTTTGATCTCACCATTCGACAGCATTCTTATTTACTACCAAGCGAATGGCATTGTCAACTCCTGTTTCGGAAAAATACTGACTATGATCCTTCTTTCCCTATAAGTATACCCTTTTTTGCGATGAGCAAATTCAAAGAATTCAGAATCACTAATCCTTGCGCGCAGGTGACGTGCAAAGTATATTTAGACAATTTTCAATATAATATTTGCGCTTCAGCCGCAGGCGGTCCAACGTTCTTTGAATAAACGACGGACCTTTCCATAACGTACCGCCACATATCTCAAATCTATTTTCTTCTCCTCAGCACTGCGAAGGAGCAAATATATTGCGATTCGTTCCCTCATTTTCCCGCAAGGTGTTTTATTGCGTCGGCCCCACATAAATTTTGTACTCTCTGTGAAAAATAGGGTCTACTCACATACTGTGAACAAATTGATGCGAAATATTACTTATTACTAGTTTATTCTTATCACACGCGCGCACGAAAGAACTCATTTAAGTAACTGGGTGTGGGTTGGGTACAGTTCATAAAATCTCTGCGCTATTATGGACCCTTTATAAGCCAGCCTCTGGCGAGGTTTTCTTTGTTGTTGAATGTGCTATTTATAATGTTTCGACCCTCCTATACTGACATATATATTTAGGACATGTGTACACGACGAGTTTTTCAGCGATAAACCGAACGTCCGAAATACTGAATAATACACGCCAGTTTTCACTGTAGATATTGCCAGAAAGAGTCATAATGTGCATAGACTAAAACATATAAGGTGCCGACCAATATTGCCATACTGAATTTTAAGCTAACAACCTAGAGCACTTATTAATGTGATGTGTGATGCGATTGAAGTACGGTAGCATATTAAGTTTATATTTTGGTAGACCTATTTTAGTAAGGCAGGGTAGCATACACACTTTACTTTACTTTATACTTTATTGCACAAAAACAGAATACAGACACTTAATAATGAAAAAAACATGTAATGTACAAAGGCGAGCTTATCTCTAATAAGAGATCTCTTCCAGCAAACCTAGGATGGACAGGTGTGCTAGATTGATAAATTGAATTTAGAATTTTAGATCTCCTGGGTACTCAATTGAGGTAGAAGTACAGCAGAGTGACCTCATTCCAAGATAAATAACTGAAACAAACGTAGTGCTAGTTACAGTACACGTAGCTACCTAAGTTTTTCATAGATAGATTTGTTAATTTGTTTATTTTTTATTCATTGGATTTATTGTATACCTACAGTTATCATATCACATTGCTAGAAAACTAGTTCAAATAATCTATCAGGTAAAAGATGAAAGTTTTTATTCAAGTTTATTTTACGCAAATTAAATTTAAACAATTTAAAATATCAAAAAAAAAGACAAGAGCGAGCGAATTGCTGACCCTGCTTCTATTCCAAAAATTGATATTTTTTTCCAACAAGGGTATAAATATATCCTAATCAAATATTTCATCTGACATCTCTCAACTCTCTTAAACAAGACAGGCGGAACTTCACAATCGCGGTGTATTTTTGCAACATTCACATGTAGATTTCAGCCTCGTCTGGGCGGGCGGCTGGCGAGGCGTATCGTACCTGGTGCAACCTGCATTGCATATTCCCGCTGTTTCCAATTTAGATATTCACGTCACTGGCATTGTATTCTGATCAACTTAGGTTGCTTTATAACAGTGTAATGACCTACTGAAAGCGTGTGGTATTGATTTTGAAATCCATTTGTAAAGATGACTGCATGTTTCTGACGATTCCAGAAAGATTCTAGTTGTCACTGAAATAATTAAGATACTTTCATACAAAAGTAAATAATACTGCTTTTGAAATATTGGTTGTCATTCTATCATCATCAGTCTTGTCGGGTATTACACATAATCATAGTACCGTCTCAGATCTTATTGCTATACGACTTACCACGTCTTGTTTTGTTACTCAAAGAGTTCTTGGAAACACCGCGGGTGCTAGTCTAGTCTATGTGCTTAATATAGTCCATTTTGTTTCTCCGCCAGTCCATCGGGGACTGAATTAAGGCTTGAAAGATCATTTTAAGCTGGCGCCTGACAGCCTCCTACGCTCATGCTCCGAAAGCGTCGTTCCATGTTATCGCTGAATGAGGCTGGGTGTCAGATCAATACGAATTACGGGAGGTGTATATTGCCCTCCAACCTCCCAGAATGTGTTGATTCTCTGTACACAACACGAAACTCCCCCGATTCAACACACGACGTCCGAATTTTCGTACATAGTTGTAGTGGAACGGAATAGTAATGCTGTTTGCGAGATCAATCGCCTGGAGCAATGAAAATATTGAATATTGGATTTATATTGGCAATTCTTGTCGCCACGGGGAGAGAGCCTGGAAGAAATTTACGATTGTGGCGGCATTGCCTCGGGTCGTAACTCTGAACCCTTAGAAAGTGATATGCAAAATAATGTCTGTTTTGGTATTAGTATGGTATGGCTTTGGATCGCCTTTATTGCGGCTAAGAGGAATCGAATCTCTATATGTTCAAATAATGTGTGGTGGCTCAGCTAAAGGAAAGTTTCCAAATTGGAATTGTTTCCCGGATATTTGGTCCGCTGGCATCCATCTTTGTGGAGGTGGGCGCCGGGTGGACACGAGGGGAGACATGTTCTTGTTTTTTTTGACGTGTCATCGTTTGGTCCCGTGATATAACTGCGTGCAGCGTGCAGGGGTATGATTCTCGCGCTTTTGATATACTGCTGATATCGACACCTATATAGAGTGATTCCCATATAAAATCACTCGATAGATATAGATAGCGATATCCGTATATCGAATGCGCGAGAATCGTACCCCGGACCTCGCCTACCTGAATGAACTAACCGCACGCCCCGAATTTTCCTAATAATCAAACAATATCACAAATATTTCACATATCGTTTTCAGTTTAAAACAGTAAACGCAACAAAACAAACAAGTCGTAAAGTATATCCTGAAAATGCCACGTCATAAAATGAGCGTTCCCATTTTAAGTTTATCTGTTCATTGTTGTGGAAGATTGTGATTTTTTTACTGACTCGACGTATTATTTTCCAACAATGCCCGACGCGACTCTAAAACCGGGAGGCTGAGTGAATCCTTCTTTTTATACTGCACATGTCTGCGCGCGGCCTGTCGTAAAATATGTATTGTGCAGAGCGGCTACCGTAATTCTTTTTATTTCCCCTGCAGTCGTTTGCTGGATGCTGGATAAGAAAAACTCTACCCACTCATTCAAAAGGAAGCGACTAAAACGTTCATCTGGTGAGTAGATTGTTGCTTTTTGTCTAATTCTCGGTTATATACTGATCAATGCTATTGTCTACCACATGCCTGAATTCTAATCCCTGCCGAGAAAGTGAAGAAATAATCTTGGATGTAGATGTATAGGTATGATATCGTCGCTGCCTCTGGCTCACACGACACAAATATAGTTTGGACCCAGAAACAATTAATCAGATTCCTGTGAATTTATTATTCTACATTTTCGTATTGGCAGATTTGCAATCCGCCCTTAATTGCTCGTCGTAGCATAGTGAACTGGAATTATTGTGTTCAACAACCATAAAATAGCGTTACGCCTTTTCCCAAATGGAGTGTTATAGGCACAGTTCTGCCCACATTCCATACTCCATTTTGCGTGACAAGTCTACCCCGTTGTCCGCAACTTTGAAGCAATGATGATTTCCTCACACATTACATATTGAAGATCTACGACGACCATCGATGTTCTGACGGGCCGGTGGTGATGTGAAATGACGGTGAAGTATTTCTTTGTATTAGATTCGCGTCCCGAGCTGGTGTACACGTTTATCGAGCAAGCAGTTCAGCCGGCAGCTCACGTATCCCTCAAGTGTTCGGCGGTCGGGGAGCCGCTGCCCAGGTTCCGGTGGACCCTGGACGGACAACCGATACCTCCACATCACGGGTGAGAATCCTTACAGAAAAGAGAATCCCTAGCTAGTAGCTAGGCTATCTTTCTTCTTCTTTCTAATTCACAAAGTTAAAAACTAAAAAACCGACCTCTAAACCTATTATATATAGGCTTGGCCTTCAGCATATCGCTAAGTCAGTTGCCATTTATAATGACAGTGACACACCACGACCGTCATTCATCTGTTTTCAATTATTGATGATATTGTGTGTGTCTGTCTAACTTTCCGTTTTTGGTTTATTTTGTCTAACTGTAATGTGTTCACTATCTTTGTAATAAACGTTTCCTTCTTTCTTTCAAAATATTCAACCACGTGATAGATGGACTTCTCGAATTTTATGGAGATCATAAGACGGCAACTGTAAGATGCCCCATCGTAATTTGCTAGGCACGAAGATAATGATTCTGTCACATGGAGTTTGACCGGTGGCCGGGTAGGGTTAGATAAGTCTAAGCCGTACTGATCGTCAGACGGACGGTCGCGTAGAAGTCCGTCTGACGTTGATATATCTGGTCATTGTACCACATTAATAAAGCGTTCATCATCAAAATTTCTCCGCAGGGCAACAATATCGGAAGGGCGAGAGAGCGGACCCGCCGGTGTGGGGTCATCGAACAACTATGTACTCTCTACTCTGACCTTGAATGGAGCACGGGTCGAGCACGGAGGGCGATACGAGTGTCGTGCTACCAACAACCATGGTACCGCTGTACACTCCGCCAGACTCAATGTTTATGGTAAGAAATAAGTAAATAAGGCAATTGAAGTCGCTAACTTGCCCTTTCCTTTGCAAAAGTAAAGGCCGGATTATGAGTAAACTTTAGTGTTAGTAAATAGGCTGATATATCAGCCTATTTATATCAGCATATATGATGATGATGACCATATCTAGACGAGTACTCTGTGTCTCCAAGCAGTATTTGTACAGAAAACTATGATAGTGAGAAAATTACTTACATCACCATAAAAGTACTTGTGTTGAATGTTGAATATAAACTATTGCAAGATTATGCAATAGATTCAGCTCTACATAACCGAACACGGTAATCAAATCACAAACATATCCATCCACTTTATGGCCAGTTGCTCCAACTTGTTATACGATTGACATAACATTGTATTTTGTTTATCTTGATGTAAAAGATTTTGTAGATGTAAGCGTTTTTATACAGGTTTTAACAGAAACGTTGTTTTTATCAACTCAGTCCATTTCGGCCCAAACTCATTATAATTAATTGATCATTCAAAGACCCTTTTTGACATAATTAGACTTCCAATTATGTCAAAAACGGGTCTTTGAATGATCAATGATTCGTAATGTGTTTAGCAGACTTGACATCCTGCTGATCTGGTGGAGTGAAAAATAAAGTTGGTCTGATCAAGTCGGTCCCATAGTGAAAGTTGTTCAGAGTGGTGTCTCTAACAACCCGCTTTGGGCTTGTACACCCCTTTCTGTTACATCCTCTACATAATATGTTTCCTTGCATTGTGTGCTTCAGGTCCACCCTACATCCGCGCTATGAATACTATAAAGGCTGTAGCAGGATCTGAAATAACTGTGTGGTGTCCCTACTACGGATTTCCTATCGAGTAAGTTATTCTTAATCATTCTTATAATGTAAAATTACGTAACAATCTGTTTTTGAGTTGATTAACATTTAACGAAGCACTCTTTTCTCTGCTATAAAAATGTGATGGAAATTAAAGAACTAATATTTTTTGTTCTGGCCAGAAGCAGCAGCAAGTAATAAAAAGACTAGCAAATGTTTTAAAAGCAACAATTTTTTTGGTCTTCAATTTCAGTAGTACTATTTCGCATTATAATAAAGTAGATGCAGCTTCTCCTTTGTCTAAACTCATTTTATTAGGAGCACCTTTTATACTGGCTGGAAGTAAAATGCAATATCATAAAGTAAAAATAAAACAAAAGAGAAACAAACAAGTGATAGTTCTTCACATTGTCACATTGTGCCATTACATGCTGCATTCTTTCGCTGAGTTACGGCGTGGGCAGACGATGACGCGCCCTTATAATGGACTACCCACGATAGGTACAATACCTACCAACGAAATTGGATTTGTAATAATTGATTCCTGATTGAAAATTTTCTAAGATAAATAAAAAATAAAAAATAAGTATTTTTATTAAACTGTGTCTACCCTGCCGGTGTGGTCTGCCCACTGGATGTCTTGCGGATTTAGGTAGCTATTTAACCGCCTTGGTCCTTGTCATATGGCATGTCTTGGTCATGTTTACTTTTATCCACCAGTTCGGTGAAATGGGAGGGCGGCGCCGGCGCAGACCCTCGCTACCAGCAGATTGACGGTCAGCTGCGCATCAGCAGTGTGGAGAAGAGTCGCGACCAGGGCGGATGGGCTTGCTCCGTCAAGACGATTGGCGGAGAGCTGGCTAGGAGAGAGGTGAGTTGACTTTACAAAAGCTACAAACGTAGGGTCACGCCTTTTCTCATGCGGGGTGGCAGAGGTAGGGTTGTGGTCACGTTTAGTAATTAGACCAGTTATTTTAAATTTTATTTTGCGTGAGCCCATCCTTCATGTGTATTTCTTGTTCCCATGTCTCTAAAATTTAGAACATCCGTGTTAACTTTATAAACGTAATAGTCAGTATAAATGTACAACTTGGCCAATAACAATGTTAATTGACAACCATTCGTTTTGATAAGGTACTAAAATTAGAAAACCATTTCGAGATTTAAGTGTTCTGAGCTCTTAGATATTTTTTTCAGAATTTTTAGATCAGTAATTTAAGAGTTAAATAATAAAAACTGAAATGTTGTCCAAATTATCAATGTCAGGATTTATGGCATGTGTTCCACAGGCTAGATATAAATAAAAAAGCAACTATCAGTCATCACCTGTCATCTAAATTATGTCACTGCTGGTTGTCAACTTGTCACGAAGTTGCACAACAACAAAAGAGTATTTACACATATTGACAGTACGTTCCGCGACATCGCCGTCAGCGCCATAATCGAATACAGCGTCTAAGATGCCATCGTTTTGTATCGCCAATAGCCCAAAACTGACTCGGACTGTAATTGATTTTGGCGTGACTCGGAACAGGGGGTGATATTATGACAGAATAATGACATTTTAATTTTTTATTGATGCAATGACGGGCAAAAGTTCAACGTTTTATAATCCTGATATTGTACTTACGCCCTTTTAGAATGAGTAACTCTAAAAATCTTGAATTATAACTTAAAAATAAGAATAAACACTAAAATAAAAAATACGGGTCCCATCGATTCCCATCTATTTTCGTATGAGATAATAAAACCAGCTGCTATTTTTTTTTAAATATTGTCAATTGTTATTAATTACTGACTGATGATGAGAGATTAATGAGCTGTATTATTTTATGAAAAGGAAAGCAAAACAGAGAATGACTCTATTTGAGCATCATCCCAATAATGACCTCCACGATTATGTATTTATTTTTTTACAGAAATGATACAACATATTCCTGGCCTAGGTTTGCTGTACCACTTACATTTTCGGTGACGAATTCTGTCGCGTCAAAACAAAGGAAAGGCGCTTTTGTTTTGTGGGTCCCTTGAGCCACGCCTTGAGCCGTTGGTTTCCTGTGTCTGTCTGTAAACCTAGTATACATGTATACACTGGTACCTATGTATTAACTAAATCTAAACATTATCTTGTCTGCTACGAATGCTGTAGGGTAACGCTACACTTTTTGAACATCGCATTATTCTTCTAAGCAGTATACGTAGGTACGTGCTATAGTTTGTATCAAAACATATAGGTACTCATTGGTATCTATAAAGATAAATATTCAATTCACTCTAGACTAGAAATACGAGTACAAACATTGACAAAGTGATACTTTCCAGGTCCAGATGACTGTCGTATCACCACCAGTGCTCTCTCCCATGGTCTTACCACCCGGGCTAAGATCTGGGGAACGTACTCAGCTGACCTGCACTGTGACTTCTGGAGACATGCCTGTATACTTCTCCTGGTTGAAGGATCAGATGCCAATTGCTAGTTCTCTTCAGGTAAGATTGGGTCTGTAGTACAGACTCTGTACGCAATATCAACAGGGACGTGATTCTGTAAGCCGTAAGCGTTATGACAATGGTGGCTATGGCGAGCGCTCAAAATTCCGGTTTTGGCTTATCGACCGTCCCTAGCACGTGCTGCGCCGGCTACAAACAAACGTATTTCGCGGTCTCGCTATAGCTTAGATATGCGATTCGCTTGCAGAATCTGGCCCCGCAGGCAGTTTACGACGTTTAGTTTAGTCTGGGCGACTCAGACCATGCAGAAAAGATTTTGCAAGGCAGAATACGAATAAGAATAATAATAATTTATTGTTCAAAATAATAAAATTTTACAGATTTAAGGTCCCTGCCTCCCAAAGTAGGAAAAACCTGTATCATGGGAGACAGGAAAGTCAGATGACTTCTTTTGTTTGACGCGCGAGTTTGCCCTGCTTTGCGAAAGCTCACCTGCGTGGCCCTGCCTGGCCTGCGTCTCAGCATATGCGTTGACGCTGACTTGAGATGACGGTACCAGTATTTTCTATACTAAGCATTATGACGAACGCCCTGTTTACTAGGAGGAGCCTAATGGGCTCTACTCACGATGCAACCTGGCTTGCAATCTGTCGCTGCAACTCATAGAAGGCAGATTGCCTTGCAACCGCTAGAGAAGGACAGAACAGGAAGATAGACAGAGTAAGAAATACAAGTTGCAGCAACAAATCGCGAGACAGATTGCATCGTGAGTCGAGCCGTTTACACTAAACATATTGCCAGGTAGAAGAGCGGACGGCAGACTTCGTCAGCATGCTCCTCTTCAAGAGTCTGACAGCGGCTCACAGCGGGACATATACCTGTGTCGTGACCAACACGGCTGGGAAAGCGAACACTTCAGCTGAGCTGGCGATCAAAGGTGTGCTGATAGATTTTAATTTCAGTCTTAATGATAATCTGTAACAAAAAAATGCCCAGTAATGTCCCCAACGAGGGGCACAGGCCTTTTCCCGATAAGAGTATGAAAGTCAAAGTCAGTCTTTTTTTATTGACCATAAAATCATACAGATTGCTAAGTCAAAGTCAATATATAATATTATTATTATTGTATACTACCGCCCGTTCGGAAGTTGTGGGCTTAGGGATGAAGCAAAGAAGGGCAAGTAACTCTTCCGTACCTCTTTTAAAATATGTGAGGGCCTTTAAAATACAATTTTATGTATTTCTACTTAAGTCTAACGAAGAGAGACGTACTGACTCAGTCCATCGCCCCTCTTTGGATTTATACTTACTTATACTTTATACTTTATTGCACAAAACATAAAAAACACGTAACATTTACAAAAACGTATGTACAAAGGCGAGCTTATCTCTAAAAAGAGATGGTAAAGACCACGCAGTTTTGTCATCTATATATTCTTTTACACTGTAATAAGTCTTCTTTAATAGAACGTTTTTGACATAGTTGAGAGCAAGATTGAGCCATACTCCTCTAACTAATAACATTATTAACCAATATTTGGACTGACTTGCACCAGACTTTTGACAGTTAAGTACAACGGCTTTGTCAAGTGGGAACCTGGCGTAATATCTGTCGCTTTCATTCTCATAACCGCTCATACTGTAAAATAAAACTACCCTAAATCTACCTGGGTCGCGAGTCGCGTACGGGTGGCATAGCAGTGGCTATAGCGAGAGCGCAAACTCCGGTTTGTTTGTAGCCCGCTGGTCGCGTCTCGGCACCGCCAACTAGTCAAAACAGGCTTTTTAGCGCCCGCGCTATTAGCCACTGGCACGCAATTCTGTACGCGACTTCCGCCCCTGCCTGAGAGCTATATATTTTGTCACAGTTCCACCATTTTGGCACATGGAGCCAGCAGACACAGCGGTTTTGCTGAACGGGTCGTTGACCGTGAGCTGCGAGGCCCGAGGGCACCCGCCGCCCAGCATCTATTGGACCAAGTTTTCAGGTAAGTACACTTTTGATTAAAAATCTTACGGAATGTAAGTACATCGTAGGATAGTGTAATGAATATCAATCTGTTGAAATTACGAGATTAATAAATTCATTTTATCAAAACTTGTTGCATTTTTAGGGTTTCGATCCTTAAAAGGAAAAAAGGAACCCTTATAGGATCACTTTGATGTCCGTCTGTCTGTCTGTCTGTCCGTCTGTCACGACCCCTTTTCTCAGGAATGCGTGGAGGTATCATGTTGAAATTAATATCGATTACTAAGGTCTATGTGGTCCCTTGGAGCTGTGAAAAAAATAAACTTCTAGGTCCACGCAATCAAAAGATACCGCGACATTATGTCATAATTTTGCTGATTTTGTATGAACTCGCGTGGTACTCGCAAGGGAATCCAAACCTATAGGGTACTTCCGGTTGGCCTAGGGTCATGAAATTTGGAATGAAGGAAGGTCTTATAGCACAAGCAAAAGGAAAAATCCGAAAACTGTAAATGTCTGTCTGTCTGTCTGTCTCTTCTCAGAAACGCATGGAGGTATAAAGTTGAAATTAATATCGATTACTGTCTGTGATCTCTTAAAGTTGTGAAAAAATTAAACTTACTGGTGAACGCAATCAAAAGATACCGCATATGTCTCAATTTTGCTGAAATTGCTTGATATTCGCAAGGGTATCAAAACCTAGAGGGTACTTCCCGTTGACCTAGAATCATGAAAGGCACGAAGCAAGATCTTATAGCACAAGTAAAGGGAAAAATCTGAAAACTGCAAATTTCTGTCTTTCTAAAAAATATTCAATTTGGTTTACATGGATGACATCACACTTTAGTTTTTTATGTGTAAACCTAATTACACGTGTTACGCTCTTCAAATGTGATCGGAACCCTTGGTGCGCGAGTCCTACTCGCACTTGGCTGATTACTATACGTGACTGTTTTGAATCTGCGATTATCTAGCTATATTGTAGGTACTTTTATGTATTTCCAGCTAAGAACTGTATTTTGTTAGGGTATTTTTTGTACTACACAAGACATAATTACAGAAAAATTATGATAAATTTACAAAGGCGAGCTTATCCCTAACAAGAGACTTCTTCCAGCAAACCATTAGAAAGGGAAAGGTAGACCTGGCTCCTACTCGCTTTTGATCAGTTTCATTCCCCCCCTCCCCCCACAGGCAGCACCGAGACCTCCCTCGGCGGAGTGTCCGAGCCAGTGGTGCTGAGCAACGGCTCACTCCGCCTGGACTCGGCCAGAGCGCAGCATTCTGGGAAATACCAGTGCCGGGCAGACAACGGAGTCGCGCCGGCACTGTCCAAGACTCTTACTATACACGTCAATGGTAAGTGTACACAGAGCCACCACTTATCTGTAGACCGGCCAAAGCGGAAATACTGACGCCACTTTGAAAAAGTGACTTCGCTGTCAGTTCTTATAGTGTAGTATGTTGCATAGAGGTAAAATACTTAGGTAAGTACATCATAATTATTTTGTTAACAGACAGCCCCAACTAAAATGTACCTGTGGATGATGCTGTGGGCTCCACAATAAAACACTTTGTAATAGTTACGTATATATAGTAATGTATTGTGTAGTTGTTTTTCGTCCCAAATAAATAAAAGAGTAACTTATAGGTATGTTGTTCAGTTGGAGCTTGGAGTAGATGGTGGCGCCATCGCTCATTCTACAGATAAGTCGGTGGCACTGTAATTCACAGAGAAATACGCAACTGTGCCTTTGCCGAATTGAATGGGAAAAGGTGTGACGATGCTGACTGCCAACCTCCAGTGGCAGTCAGCACAGCAACGTGACTGTTTGCCAAATACGTGCGCCCCCTAATAATCAATCGATACACAATTACATAAGAGGCTCGGACCCCTGCTACTGGATTGGGAATAGATGATCATCATCCTGAAAAGTGTTTTTTTTTTAAATATCAAACGACAAAGTCATATTTTTTGCAAATACCAATTGATCTGCATGCATAAGTAATGCAAACGCACGTATTTCAATCTAAAATCTATACTATACCTCTATGTCACGAAAAAATCCCATTTCATTTCCAATTCGTTGAAGCAGACGGCATCAGAAATGTGAGCGAGTCAAGACCGACATAATGGGATTCTACTGATACGACTATCGACAAGTTGGAAATATTCTAAGTTATTGTATGAAATAAAATTCAGGAATACTTTCCTATTTGAGAACGGAATTATCTCCACAATAACATTTCTGTGAAAAGTTTTAATAATTGCTAAGTTTATTGAACTCGTTTCACAGCATTACTTAATAAATATAAATCAAATAAATGCTTATCGCTGATAATTTCATAAACGAAAAATATAATTAAAATAGCCTCATTTAAAGCCCACTAAAACACTTTTTTTATTTTATTGGTTTTGGACTTTAGTACCAAGGCGTAAGATTGAAAATCAGGGGCGTTCATAGTTGGTATTGAAACTAGACGACTCAAATATCAAAATTGACGACACCATTTTACTGCATACCTGTATCTGTATCATTCGTAGATTTCTCAACCCCGTTACGTCGTAGCATCAACGCTACGGTTAACGGTTATACTTCTCTCGTAGCACCACCACAACCCAAAGTTGTCTGCCGGAAGTAAAATAAATCAATTAACCTCAATTTGTATGAACATAAATGAATGATGTTTTTGAAGGGTCTTGTTTCGTTATTGGAATTTCACAATTTGTATTAATATTTTTTCATTTTACTTTGTAAACTGCTGTAAAACAACTAATAAACAGATAAATAAAATGAATATGTTCATGTGCGTGTGATACATACTCTCACTCACGCTAAGCTACCCCACTTCCCACTCAGAGCCCGCCAGATTCGAGTCACCGTCAGCCAACGTGACCGCCAAACTGGGCGAGACGGTGCGCCTAGTGTGCGTCGCACGTGGTGACAACCCGCTCACAACTGCTTGGAGCTATTCGGGCAGGGCTCTACCCAACTCGAACTACAGGTAGGTCTTTAACATACACTACTATAATAGAAGCAAAAAGTAATGGTTAGGTACCTACACAGGGAGATACTTATTCATATTATTTTTGATTGTTGCCCCAAAAAGGTATTCCTAACTCTACCACTACATTTTAGCGGCTTTTGTTAATGATCGATCACCGACACGCGGCTTCGTTTGCCGCGACGCCAGACTATGTCGTCAAAAGAAGGGAGTACAGCATTTTGTATATCCTTTCTTTTTTAAAGTTATTGGATCTGATACATACTTCTGTGATCGGTTGTCTAATCGATTGGCCGCTGAGTCCAATGCCTATGAATTGGGGTGGCGACCACCTGCAACGATCAAAGGTATATCGACGATGGACCAATAAAATCGAATGGTATGTGAAGCCCATCCATACTCTACAACAGTGTATTAAAAATGGTGACGAAGATGTAATCGAGACGATTTTTTGCAGGATGAGTATATCGGAAACGCGCAGCACAGAAGGCCTACGCAGTGAGCTGGTGGTGGAGCGGACTGACAGGAGGGACTCCGGGGTGTACCGCTGTCAGGCCTCCAACCCCTTCGGGCGCTCAGACCACTTCGTTCACTTGGCTGTGCAAGGTAACCTACTATAACTGCTGCTATATTCACAGGAATATGGTGCATCTGTTTCGATTCTACATTGTTTGAGATCATGGGTGGCCTTATTCTCTTTTGAACGTTGCGGAATGTTCAAAATCCGTAGATATTACTATGGTCATCCAGGGCATGCAATAGATTATGAGTATGGAAAGAATTTAACTTGGAAAGCCTAGACTAGAGCTTTTTAAAGAGCCAGCTACGTGTCTTCGTGTCTTCTTTTTACTTTTTACTGAACGTAACTTATGGACTGTTGCTGTTGTTATGGCTGTCTCGTACTAAGAATGTAGGGGTAAGTGTAAATATTATATTCCCCCAACAGAACCACCAGAGCCACCAGCAAACTTCCGCGTAGTGGAGACCACATCTCGCTCCGTCCGCCTGCAATGGCGGAGGCCCTACGACGGGAACTCGCCAGTGCTGGGCTACATGCTGCAGTACAGGAGACACGACTCCACGGCGCCTGAAGTGTGGAGGGACGCGGACTCGCACAATGTTACGGTGTCCACGCATTCCTTGGAGTATTCTGAGTGAGTGCTAAAAACATGCTTTCATGCCCTTTACCATACTGAACGAGGCCAAAGATAGTTAAACATCCTCGTTTAGATTGTAGATGTTTTTAGGTGACCTTCTGAGTGTTCAAAGCACCGTCTTCAATGGTATAACTTAACATTGTTGTTTCTACTTCATCATCATGGCCTATACATCTATAGCATCTGATTTAAGCAGCGTCCGAGGTACATGCAGGCTCGTGACTATACAATACAGTCCAATCCTAGAGCGGCAGACACGACGACACGCACGGCACACAATTGTTGTGTCGCTGCTGATGCTGGTGGTGCGTGCGGACTGGGTGGTGGAGCATGTCGTTTCGCTCTTTTATAGCCAGAGCATCGAACTAGGCTGTCGTGTTTCTACCTATTGTAAATTATGTTTGTGAATACCAGCACAATTTATGTTGCTTCAGTAATTTACACCCCAGTCCCACAGAGTTGTCTGATTAGCTTTCTCCAAGTTTTGTAAGGTTGTATAAACCGCGGTGCATTCAGCTTCACCTCCTCCGCATCAGGACGGAAGTGGCCACGATCACCGGGCTGGAGCCCGCGACGGCATATCTGGTCCGCGCGCGCACTATGACCGCGCAGTTCGCGTCTGCGCACACGAGGGCGCTGCTGGCGCTGACGCTGCACGAGCCGCCTGCGCGCGCGCCGCTCAGCTTGCGGGTCGCCGCGCCCAGGCCCATGACTGTGGAGGTTGTGTGGCAGGTGGGGATTTTCGTAATGAGACTCAAACACGACTCGTACACTTAGTTAATGCTAATCATAATAACTTTTATGACACGGGGTGTTGGGGTATACAATTAAGGGGCTCACTGAGTGTTTTACAAAGGCCTTCTCTTGAGAATACGTCCAAGCTAAGTTACACTTATTTTGCTCGATTTTTAAATGCTTTTGCAATAACCAAATCCTTTTACCTACTCCAGCTGTGCGCCTCTAAAGTTAACATGGCATCAATCTTCTTTTAAACTCTAGAAGGACTTTCATATTCAATATCAAGTATCAAGACTCTCACGTATTCCAGGTGTAGCCGTGTAGCTTCATAAACTCCCTTCTTGACTGACCCCCCAATTCTCCCAGCCCCCACCCTCGGTGTGGTGGAACGGCGAGCTGCTCGGCTACACGGTGTGGTGGTGGCGCTCCGCCGACGGAGCCCTGCCTGGAGGCGACGCGCACATGGACTCCGCCACCGTGAGGGGACACCTACAGAAGTATCTGCTGGAGGGACTCGACCACTATACTCGGTGAGAATGAAGATCATACAGGCTCAAAAAACAGTTTTCTGACGAGGTGGCAGAGGCACAACTCCCTCAGTTGTCATCAGGGAGCATTTATCCAGTGGAGAGCGCATAGATACATTTTCCTTTGAAACACAACTCACCAATTTACGGGCGACGGGGGACGAAGTAAGAGAGCTGTGATTGGTCAGCCGCTGCGAAACTGTCTGGCGGCCCGTCATAGTATATAGGGTTGCATACGTTGAATACAACTAATGTTTGGCGAGCCGCATTCCCCCGCAGGCGCAGTCAATTGGATATAAGTCTCTGGCTGTCATTAAGTGCAGAAAGTTGACCAAGGTTGTTTAATTAATATGGATCCTTATATTTTATGGCTGACGTTTTAAGAATACCTATCCACCACGTTCTTGAACATACCAATTCCAATAATATTACCAGGTATTCAGTGAGCGTGCGCGCCTTCAACAGTGCGGGGGCAGGGCCGGCCACGGCTGCTGTTAATATTCTCACACAAGAAAGTGGTAAGCATAGAGTAACTTCTACATATAATCGTATATGGAAAGTGTTACGTTCCTTACAAAATAATTAATAAATTCAAATGTTTCGTACTTTACTTGATTCTTATATCTTGGCTAGTGTGCATACATTTAATGCGTTGTGCCCACTAAGTTGTCGTGACGTGACAAAATTGATCTGATAGTCATCCATGTTTGCGCGGTATGTTTTGGCCAACCGGTATCAGTAACCTTTATTTGACATTTCAAGTGAATACATGTGAAAGAAAGACCATGCCTGCGATTCCGAAGGCGACACGAACTATACTGACTAAACTAATTAAAATCGTGTGTTTGAAAATGGAATCTGTGGCCACCACGTAAGAGCTGTCGGATTTGAAGGTTGTCAGTTTAGTGCCTTTAGTTCCTCTAGTTTAGTGGTTTTGACACCTCAAGAATAGCCCGCAATATCTCAGGAGTGAAAGACCGGCTCAAAGCGTGATATCTCCCACAGTCCCAACGGAAGGCCCGCGCGGGGTCCGCTGCCGCGCGGTGTCCCCTCAGAGCGTGAAGGTGGAGTGGTCGCCGCCGCCGGCGCACGCGCACCACGGAGCGCTGCTGGGCTACAAGCTGCTCTACCGCCCGGAGCATAGTGAGTGACGACTGCATCTGATGGTACAAACAAACATAGCGTCACGCCTTCTCCCGTACGGGGTGGCTGAGAAATAACTGTGCCCACTTTTAGCCAGTTTTAATACTGAATTTTTCAGGACAGTTATTCGAGTATTTTATTTACTTTCAGAGTAGTTTGTAAATAACCGGCCAAGTGCGAGTCGGACTCGCGCACGAAGTGTTCCGTACCATTATCTAAAAAACGGCAAAAAAAATATGTTTCTTGTATGGGAGTCCCCTTTAATATTTATTATAATCTGTTTTTTAGTATTTGTTTTGATAGCGGCAATAGAAATACATCATCTGTGAAAATTTCAACTGTCTAGCTATCATGGATCATGAGATACAGCCTGGTGACAGACGGACGGATGGACAGCGAAGTCTCAGTAATAGGGTCCCGTTTGGCACCCTTAGGGTACGGAACCCTAAAAAATAGTATACCGTCTGTCCTGGTAGAAGAAGAGAAGGTCCCTTTTTTGGTAGAAATAAAAGACAGCAATACTGAAATCTAAGAAAAGTCAATAAGATACTGAATGCTGAATGCATCACAAGTATTTGTCAAGTGTTTTCCTATCCCCCGTCCGCCAAGATCCGAAAGCACGCTGAACTGATCCAATTGTTCCCAGCGTCAGACTGGCTCGAGTGGTCGAGGTCCCTTTTTTGGTAGAAATAAAAGACAGCAATACTGAAATCTAAGAAAAGTCAATAAGATACTGAATGCATCACATGTATTTGTCAAGTGTCTTCCTATCCCCCGTCCGCCAAGATCCGAAAGCACGCTGAACTGATCCAGTTGTTCCCAGCATCAGACTGGCTCGAGTGGGAGGCGCGCGGCGGCGGCGGCGGCGCGGGCGCGGCCGGAGCGGAAGTGAAGCGAGTGGCCGGAGTGGAGACGCTACTGCTGGCTCTCCGGCCGCACACCAACTACACGATACAGGCGCTGGCGTATACGGCGGCCGGGGATGGCGTTCCCGCGCACCCTATACATTGCACCACGCAGCAAGACGGTGAGCTATTAGGGTACATGATAGAGCAGCCCCATTTCGGATTTCTGGTATATCCTGTGTGTAAACATACAAATGTGTCTTTGTCCAGCGAAATTAACAACCATCATGGACAAGATTCTAGTTTACGAGTTATAAACGTTGAAAATAAGAGTTCTTGTAAGCAGAACAATATTTTGCAATCCAATTATTCCAATCAACCAATCTCATCGATTAGTTTATTTTTGATAAGTGTCCAAGAATACTAGGAAATCTATCTTTGCCGGCTCAGACTATTCAATTATTCCCTTGACAAGTCAACAAGGCAGCGTCTGACCTGTGATATTTTCGGCAGCCCCCGGCCCACCGGCGGCGGTCAAAGTGGTCGCCACTTCAGTGACGTCACTTGCTGTCAGCTGGCTACCTCCGAGCCGACCCAATGGACCTATCCTGTACTATACAGTCTTTTACAGAGAACTGGGCAGGTGAGTCGATTTGACTAATTTAATATTTCAGTTACAGATGCGTTGTCTTCGAGATCTCCCTTCTTGATATTTTACCTGGCTGAATTCGTGCGACTTATATGTCTTACTGCATTGTGTACTTACCTTGGGACTTATTCTAGTAGGTACTTAGAAAGAGGTGTATTTTTGAACTACTAGCAATTGGTCTCCATTAAATCTCTACTTACACTAATCTGCGGTGGTTTGTCTAATTAAATTATACATATGCGGGCTTGCTATTAAACGAATGCATTTTATTTCAGTACAAATAAAATGCAAGAGTCCTAGTGCAACCTTGTTGCACCCCGCCTTCTAAGAGGATATAGGGAATTAGGGATAGAGACATGTGGCGACGATGGTAAAAATACGACAGCTTTTATTTGCAACTTGTCTTACTGGTAAGACTGGGATTGTCCCGGTGTTTTGTATCACGGGATGGTACGATTGGTACGATGCCACAGAGTCCCGGTCTATTTTAAATAGGAATCACAATATTTATTGATCTCATTGCAGCAAACTCTCTCATATGCATACTTTGTGAGCACTTGCACTTCCGGAATTTGTTACTGCCAAAAAACTTGTTACTGCCGAGCAAAAATACTGCCAAATCAAAGTTCAATTACCAGTCAAAGTCTTGCCTGCGCTGCCCCAATGACAGCGCCAAAACCAGCAGTTATGTGCATTCGTCTACTATTCCTCCCAGGGATAGGCCACCCCAATCATCCACCGTACAAGGCGAAGAGGGCGACACAGCCGTCGGTCTCGGCGGCTCCACCGAGCTGCGGTCACTGAACGAAGGCGCGACCTACGAGGCGTGGGTGGCCGCGCACTCCGCCGCGGGCGAGGGTGAACCGTCGGCTCCTCAACCAGCTACTACCACTTCTAGAGGTACGGCCCTTACAAACACAGCTACACATACAACTATAGCTTCCCGCCTTTTCCAGAATGGGGTGGCAGAGAAAACATTAAATCCCTTACCCATCGTGCTGTGGCTAGAATAGTAGAACTTTGGATATGCACAAAGACCCCTCTCAAGTGGGCCAGCGTAGTCTTTTCGACCACGTGATCTGTATGGGGAGAAGTTTAGACTTTCTGATTAGGAACGTCAGTACTACTCTTTAACTAGCGGTACCTGATATGATTTATGCACGGTACATGCTACAGACGCGGCAATAATCTAGAATGTAGAGTTTTTAAACGTTTCATTCATTATCCACTGGCCAAAAGAAACTAATGCTGGTAGAAACAATAGACGTAGTTTTTAATATAGTTTGGTTTCAGTGCTCAATAAAACGGCACTCAATTACTGCGCATTTCTTGGTGCAATTACAAAAAAACCGCTGACGGTGAACTACGGCGTAGTGGAAACAAATGTTAAAGATGGAGCACGCCCGCTGCATTTATGCGTGTTGGGAAATAGAGCACCATGTTTTATTTGTCCATGGTACAGTTAAAGTTTTATATCATCTCCTTCCACTCTCATTACCCAACCTAGTTGAAGTTGTTTTAGTGTTTCGCCCACCGACTCGTAAATAACTTAGGATTTCCCCAAGCACATTAAGCAACAAAGATGTGCAATAAAACGTAATGTTTTGGATAAGAAAAACATTTCGGATCTAGATGTAGACATCGTTTCATGAACCCACGACCCACGAGTGTCTTAAGAACCTTTTTTCTCTTATCCGGAATAGTCCAGTCCCAATTACGTACTACACAATACCCTTGAGACGGATTTTATCTCAATAAATTTCAGTGGCTGGTCTAGATTGGACCGCTTCCAAAGGCAATAAATTGTCGCAGGTACCGAAAGCGTATATCCAGTCGTTTGTTTCCGTTTTGTTGTGAGCTCGGACTTTGCATCGTTGCCCACGTTATATTATGTAAGGTTATCAACTTAAACCTACCTATGTACGTCTATTCAAGCACAGATTATTCACGTTAGTTAGGTCTGAGAATACGATCTTGAACATTTGTTATTTTAGTCTCAGGCTAGACAAACTGGAGGCTGCAAGTAATGTGTTGACATTATTTTGTCTTCTACACGTACTGAACGAAAACTTAAGCAAATGACCATCCCTGACCTGAGTTACACGAAACTATTTTGAAATATGGTAACCTTACTGGTTCATAATATTTTCATTTGTTTCTGATTCTAGATAAGGATAAGGTTTAAGGTTTAAGATATTTATTTCTCAAAAAGAATACAATATTCACTTACTTGAGAAACAACACAAATAAATAATTACACAAATAGATTTCTTCCTTCGCGCGAGACATTAAAGTAGGGTAGTCCTTGAAAAATGTAAATATTTATGTTAAGAATGTGGTGACTTTGAGATGTATATTTTTAAAAGTTTTTTATAAATTGGTAGTGATCTCGCCTCTTTTATATCTTTCGGTAGTTTGTTATACAGTCGCGCCCCATCTGCAACTATGCTGTTTTTACCGTAGTTTGTCCTGTGGTGTAGTATAACAATGTTATTTGCTTGTCTAGTCAAACGTTTTCGTAGATCTATCTTTTTTGTGAAAGTAATTTGGGTATGAATGTCTTTTGTAAGGATTTTTCGTATAAGTATGCATGTGTTATATATGTATGTTTGTGATATGTTTAATAATTTTGTTTCTGTATAGATTTTAGTCGTACTTGTTAAGAAATCGTAGCCAAAGAGAGTTTTAATGACTTTATTTTGTGCAATCTGCAGTGGAACCAGGTTTGTTTTCGCCGCTGCACCCCATATCTCTATTAGGTATTCTATGTGGGGTCTTACTAGTGAGTTATAAATGGTATAGCGGACACGTTTTGGTAGGCAACGAGAAACACCACGCAAGGCACCCGATAGAGACGTTAATTTACCTTTTACTTTTTCGATGTGAGGCTTCCATGTTACATGACTATCTATAATTAATCCTAAATATTTTTCTTCATTTGTTTTATCTATTGTTACTTGGTTTATGGTTAGAGATTTATGGACTGGTATTGGTTTGTTTTTAGCAGAAAGAATTAAGTATTTAGTTTTAGACGTATTAATTGTGAGTAAGTTACTCTTAAGCCACTGGTGTAGAATATCTAGATCTTGCTGAGCTCTGTCTATTATCATGTGGACATCGTTACCGAAGTAAAATAGGCACGTGTCATCTGCGTAGAGAGTGATATCGCCTGTTAAGCCTATATCTTTCATGCTATTTATGTAAATGAGGAACAGAAGCGGTCCCAGGATTGATCCTTGCGGCACACCGAAGGAGACAGTCCTAGGACCGCTTTCGTGCTCATTAATTTTAACCACCTGGCTTCGATCATTAAGATATGATTTAAAAATGTCAAAAGCACTGCCTTCAATCCCAATGGCTTCCAGTTTAAGCAGAAGTATATCGTGACTAACGGTATCAAAAGCCTTCTTTAAATCAATAAATATTCCTAGGGCTGTCCTAGGATATCGCTTTATGATTCGTGCAACTCAGTGTAAGACCCATCCATCCATTTCGTCACTTGTCCACGCAGCAAGTGCTCGTCTCCTCTCGTTCGGCGTGTGGGCGCGAGTGACCTGCGGCCACCCACTACGCTTGGCTTGCGTGTGGCGCGGCGAGCCTACGCCCCGTGCTCGGTGGCTGCACGGAGACAGGCCGGTGACGCATGACCCCAGGGCGCATCTCACGCCGCATGGTCATCTTGCCATACATGGTAAGAATCGACAGATATTGAATAACTATATAGTAGGTTCCTTCGGCAGTGGAGTGGTGCATTTTCAGCAAATGCTTTATCATGTCATGTCGCTGCTCTTTAACCGCTCATTTACCAATGGAAGTTACAGAGAGTCAAAGAGTGGAGAAGAGATCTTAAATCAGCACAAAGTATAGCAAACCTATTTTAGAAATTAATCACAAATACAGGGTGATATTTGTTTTTATTTTGGGGAATGATAGATCGCAAATGAAAAAATATATCCAACCCGCAGTCTAATGGTCAGCTAATTAATTGTCACCTTGCACAAATAGGGCGAAATACTCAAAACTTTCAAGTGTCGTTCAACAGAAGTAGACGCAGCCACGAGCGGCAACTACACGTGTTCTGCTCGTAACGCGTACGGATCCGAGGAGGTGACGTACCGGGTCGAGTGCGCCGACCCGCCGTCTGCGCCACAGCTGAACTTGGACCACGCGGCGCACAAGGAAGCCAAGCTGACTTGGAGGACCACGCATCATCCCGCTGCTCCTCCACATGGTGAGAAATTACTTCCAGTGGGTTTCTACTACCCTGTCGAACTAACTAAAGACCTGAATCGTGCCGTTTAAGGCAAATTGCATCCCAGCGAGGTCTCAAATTAACTCGACCGAGTGGTACTTCATATTGGACCTGCAGTAGTAAGGCTGGCAGTTAGCCTTCTACTTCTATGCGCCTCCCTATTCTTTGCTAAGGTCATCAGATTTTCTAAGCTAGCCAATCCCTTCCATTCCCTGATGTTACGGAGCCACGACTTCCTGCTTCTGCCAGCGCATTTTTTCTCCTCTATACTGCCCCCTGTGGATGCTATGCTGATTTAATAAAGGGATTTACAATAATATAAATGTATTTCAGGCTCCACTTTCAAACTGTGTTGTAATGTAAACTAGCGCATCGCAGTCTGTGTTAATTATTTATCTAGGCAAAGGAGATTTCAGTGTTATTAATAACCATCGACCTCTGAGAGGTTGTCGTCCTAGCGTCTAACGTAAATATAGACGATATATATGACGTCTACGATAAACACATACCCCTTATAGAAGAATCCGTTTATTTACCTCTATACAGGGTGGACCAGATCTAGATCTGAAATATTTTATTATTATTATTAAGTACATGATGAACTTTAATAAGACATTTTTGGATAGGCAACTAATTTAATTTTATGATCATTGTATTTATAATAACATTTGCACGTCAGCATGGCAGAATATAGCGTAAAATATTTAAGTGACATTGTTATAAAACCTGATGTACACCTATATTCAAGCAAATAAACGCTACTTTACTTTACTTTACTTTACTTTACCAAAAAGTGACGTCCAAATTTTTTTTTTGATTCCTCATGCCTAGGTGTATCTGAAAATACCCCATGTATGTTCCGCGATTTTTAGCGGTTTAGAAGTTATGATATGATTTTTAATGTGATTTGCGTATTTTCTACCGGAGCAACTTAAAATGATCATAACTTTTTAATAGTAATATGTTTTGTATTATTTTTCCTCCAGCATGATGTTCTTAAATCATTATTTTATACGTTGTAATCAATTACACAACATTCTTCATTACAAGTTACCGAAAAAAGGGTCGAAAGCGAAAACTTTAGGTTTGAGTTGGACGGGAGTTACATTTTCAAAATTCTCCTAAAAATACAAATGGATATCATAGGTTCAAACTACTTTGAAAAACTTGGACAATTCATGAGCTTAAAAAATAGTAAAAATAAAGTTGTTCTTAATAGGCAATTTTTCGATGAAATCGGCGTCCAAACTCATTAGGGTAAAAATGAACTAAGAAATAATGTTATCCAAAAACTTTGTTTTAGCTTTCGCAATTTCGAATCGCAAGACTTTTAAAATAAAAACGTTCACCAGGATTTACAATCTTCTGGATCCGTATCCGCGACGATGGCACCGAAGGTCTGGAGACGCCAATCCGTGGCGAAGAAGAGAAGCGTCTAGAAGCAGGGGGCGAGGCCAGCAGTGTAGTGCTACGTGCTCTCTCGTGCGGGGCTGCCTACTCCGTGCGGGCGGTGGCACACTCCAGAGCTGGGTCGTCGCCGGCCTCCGCGCCCTTGCTGGTCAGGACTAAGCCACCTGGTAAGACTCCTTTGTCGGTTAACTTTTATTAACACCCGTAAGTTAGGTCCACTTGTAACTAACACGTGTGCAAATATATAGAATAGATTTTTTGCATACTTCCAGTTCGGTGATGGAAAACATCGTGAGGAAACCTTCACTACTCCATAGCTGTGGCGATGGGCCAGCCCCCTGTCACGCATAATAGAGTATTGAAAAACAGGCTAAAAGTGAGCCCATTATGCCTCTGCCACCCCGTATAGGAGAAGGCGACGTGACCCTGTGATAAGTTATGTTCTAATTCTTCTATCATTGCCAAACCTGTATAGTGTATGTGTTAGTGCCTATACAGCACTATGGTGCAATCGAGGTGTTCTGATAACGGAGCTTGAAGGTAACCTATGAAGCTAACTAGTAAACCTATCGAGTTTAGGTTTACCTGAAAACTTTCGCGATCCTGACGACATCTCCTTCCCCCAGTGCTAGTATGGGAAGGTGGGGGACCCGAGGACACGTCAGAATCAGCGATATGGAGCAACAGCACCAGCATAGCCCTGGACCTGGGGCGGGCGGTGCGGTGCGGGGCGAGGCTGGTGCGGCTGCAGTGGCGGCGGGCGGACGCGGCGGCGGCGGCGTATAGCGACACCGACCCGCCGACGCCGGCGCACAGACGGACGGAGGTCAGTGAAACAGCATCCGCACCTCGCTCGGCATGCTACGGTTGCAGAAATATGCGAGTAAAGAGCTGATTACACAGTTTGAGCTGACGTGCGAGTCGACCTTTGCCAGTTACTGCAGTGCAGCTAATCGGATGGTTTGACTGCATAATGTAATTTGTTAGTCGGTGCAGAAGTCTACTGTCATCGGATACTGGACAGTTGGTCAGGATGCCCGACAGAAAGCTGATAAGTTTTGATGGCCGAACTGTTCATTTTATAGTCTATTCGTGATAATAATGCAGTGAAATTTCAATTTAAATCTGTATAATAATTTATAAAAATAAGAATAATTTATTATTTATTGAATAAGAATTATTTATTGGAAACGATTTGATTGGTTACGGGGAGTGGCTAGGCCACCGGATAGTGATGACTTTACTGCATTCTTATCACGAATAGACTATAGTAGCAGAGAATAACGAGGGCTCCATATTTCTCCAAATTAAAGAAAATTTGATTGTTGATAAAAAACGGCCAAGTGCAAGTCGGACTCGCGCACCGAGGCCAACGGTTCCGAACAATTCACATTGTTTTGTGATGGAACTGCAAAATGGTATTCCAAGAAGTCCATTTCGTAGGTGGTGATAGGGGGCCTGACTCCCGGCTCGTGGTACGCACTTCGCTTGTGGACGGCCACCGACTCCGCGCGGCACCAGGCCACCATCTACGCTGCCACCACTACAGAATCTGGAGGTAACACAGCCATGTCACTAGACCTTCTCGACTGCATAGAGAAATTAAACATAGACGCGATAAACTGCGCCGTGAACGTGGGTCGCGCGGGGTATGCTACAGGTGCTTGACGTAGTCTCCTACCCCTGCTGCCCTCAGTGCTAAATTACCCGTGAAACGGGATAAGATTAAGAAATTATCTGGGCGATTCAATTAATGAACTAATAAAATCCAAAATATCTTGTCCGGTTGCCATTGCTGCCACAAAAGTGACACTGACAGAAAACTAAAACCCACAACAACAGCATTGAAACATTTGAAACTAGGAAAACTACATAAAAAATGCCATTTTGTGCCAGTGACACTTCCACATCATTATCGTATATTTGTTCACTTTCCACTGAAGAAAATTCATTGCAGGAAGCCAAAGTTTGGTTGTCCGTACATTGGAGCCATTATTACGTTTTTTGGTGTCACTGGTGTAGACTTTGACTCTTGCTCATTTGTATCACAACAAATTGAAGGTTTTATGTCTTGCTTTTCTTTTAAAACTTCTCAGCTATTAACACGTAAAAAGTCTAGAACTCCTACGAAATCAACTAATTAATAAATGTAATTAATAATTATGATAATAATGAACTAAAGTTTTAGGAGGTTACGAAGCTATCGATCAATAGTGAACATTGAAAGTCTTCCGAAGTCTGTCTACGGAAATATGAAAGGATTCCTCAAGTCGCTTAAACACCCCTCCACCCCGCATGAAACGAACCATCATTGTTCATCATCACCACAGAGCGTCTCCGGCGGCCAGTGGCGTTCCACTCGGACGGCGTGGTGAACCACGGCGCGCCGGCGCCGCCCGGCCCGGCCGACACGGAGCGCGTGCTAGGCGCCGTCTCGCTGGCGTTCGCGGCGCTGGCTGCGTTGGCTGTGACTGCGCTGCTGTTCGTGCTGCTGGCTAGGCGGAGGTCAGTGCGTGGTGCCTTTTAAATATAGTCTTCCAACGACATGAACGAATGACGTTTTCAGGGGAGCGCCATTTCTGCGCATATATGCAACGAACCTGTCAAAAAGCGCTAGTACCACCTGTCACCGCAAGCCAAAAGATCGGATAGAAAGCCTATATAGTATTTTTGTTTACATGTACGCACCATGTACGTAACTCTTCCCGGCACGTTCCCACGTGACACGAAGATAGCCGTTCCGTTTAGTTTCTCGTAGCTTGTATATTTAAATAGAGGTTTTCCCATTAGGACGATACAATTAAATATCGTTCGCGACTTTTTAAGTTTATTACAACGATTAATTAATCGTGTCGTTGTGGGAACGCGCTGTTACGCACCGCCGCGCGCACCTTGACTCCGTCGAGCGAGACATTTCATTTTCTATGGCTGTTCTCGCTATCGTGACTGTGGCCTCAGTATATTAGCGTGTAAAGGCAAGGCAGGGCAGGCGACTTGTTTTGTTTGACGCGCAAGTTTGTCCTGCTTTCCTGACCTGCGTCGCCTGCGTCTCAGCTCTATGATTGGTAGAGGCAGATAGGCATACATTATCTGTAACGTGGTAGTATTCATGCAGCCATTTTGTTAGCGGAATCAAATCTCAGCTACGCAGTACCTAAGGTGCTAACCAGGGAGCACTTATCCAGTAGAGAGCGCATAGATACATTTTCCTTTGACACACAACTCGCCAATTTACGGGTTGCGGGGAACGAGGTAAGAGGACTGTGATTGGTCAGCCGCTGCAAAACTGTCTGGAGGCCCGGTCATCGTAAGTACATAGGTTGCGTATGCGAACGTTTGTTGAATACAACAATCGTTTGGTGAGCCGCATTCCCCCGCAGGCGCAGTCAATTGTATATATAGTCTCTGGTGCTAACACAATCATACCAACCGTCAACTGGACTGAATGACGTCGTCGTAGCCTACGAACACGACCGCCCCGCCCCTTGACCTTGACACCCTTGTTGTTTTGACTTCACCGTACCACGCCGGAACATAACTCATATAAACATCCAATACAAAATTGTATAAACAGGCTGCCCCGAGTCGCTTGAGGGTTGCGTGACCACCAGTCATTAGGGATAATACTCAAGTGGACCAAATTCCATGGCCAGTTGAGTTATTGGTTTCTGTGAAATACTCTGTATTAACAGACAAGTCAATATTCAATATTCTAGCAAGTAATATGTTCATCATAGGTGTGTCATACCGACTCATACCCGTATCGATTGACGGACGCTATTTAAGGCTTCGGCACACCACCGATGGATCGGTAGCGGGGTGGGTGTCTGGGCCCTCAGTGACATTTGACAATACCGACATCCGTCCCTTTTTACGCCAGCTGGATGTAGTAAAAAATTGTATCGGTTCTTTTACTTTAGTAAATGATAATCTTGAGTGTTCATAGATTTTTCGTTTTCCCATTGAGCTCAAAAATTGCTACAAAATGCTACATTCTGTTCTTAGGGCATTTCGTGTTAGCAGACCGTAAGAGGTTTTATAGATCAAACCCTTCGTTCCATTCCTCGATAAGATTATTATCTCTAAAAGGGCCCATCGGTCCTTTTCGCAGGGTCTATCCCACTTTAGATAACTTTCCGAACTATCAATACCTCTTCACGCTAAGTGCACCATCACTCAGATTCTTCATTTATAACTTTTACTTACGTCTAATTCTAATTCAACATTCACAAGTAGACTGTTACCACGAAGATCAATGTGTCGATCGATAAATTAATTACCTCACTAAAACATTAATTAATTCACAAATACTATCTAACATTTTACATACCTCTGTAAATCAAAGTTATCCTAGCTCATCAGGATGTCTGAATTAATATGCAATGCGTGTATGCAGTCAGCTTTGAGGGAGTCGGAGCGATACATAAACACAGAGACCCGATAAAATGAATTAGTCTATGAATGAAGCTGCAGCTGCACACTTGTAATGAATTCCACCCCCTATAGCAAGCTGCTATTCCTGCTATATTGCTGCCACGATTCCAAAAATCTCACAAATTCTGTTCCCACATTCTTGCCGTGCATCGATTCAATTGAATTTTCTCACAGAAAAGGTTTCAGTAGCACTGGGAATTGAGCTATTGTTGTACCAATTGCTATCTACAGAATGCCTGCAGCTTTACGTGGCTTAATCCGGGATTATTGGTTCTTCGATTTAAGTAGTTCGATATTAAATAAGAGAGGGTAGGATATATTTAATCCGATCAAATCCGATGGGAAGTTTTAGCTAAAATACACAATACTCGTACATACACGGTATTTTCTTTCGATTAATATTTTAGCGTTTTATTGGAGCGGTTCCATGAAGTTACTCTATGGTATTCAAGTAATAAACCTATTACCAAATTGCTGTCCAATCTGGGTTGATAGGGCCAGTGGCCAATCAGTCGGCAAAGCTATCGGGATTTAAGTCACAGAATATTATAGTCACTATAAGGCTAGGACTACCGACTATCGAATGTCAAATATCTGGCTACTACTTTACAGGTTGCTTAATGTAGTATCCAGGGCACCTACTCGTCGTACCTCGTATCTGAGTATCCTCACTGTGTTAGGTACTATAAGTATTTAAGTTCCCTGATGTAATTACTCGTTTATTTAAGTAAGTTGTTTTAGTAACACGGAAAAACTAAAATTATAATAGTAGAGGTCTCAAACGAGGGTTTTAATCCATAACCCAGGCAGAGAGGATGTCACTGGTCGCTTTTGCTTGCTTGAAGGGCCGCCACAGTTGGAATTCCGATTTCGATTCGAGACGGGATCCAATTCCATACAAATCTGAGAAAATTTCGAACGCAAAACTTCCTTTTGTATGTGGTACATCCACATATTTGTATGGGTGTACTGCATCCGGGATATTTCCGAATCGGAATCCCGAAACGGAATTCCGACTGGATGTGGCCGCCCTAAAAGTAAGTCCTCATCAGCAGCAGCCTGTTGGCGTGCGGCCAGCCCCCCGAGGAGGAGGCGCGCCGCTGCAGCCACTCGGCCGCCAGCACCGACAAGTCCGTGTGCGCCGAGCAGCAGAACCTGCGGAACTGCCAGCACGACTACAAACACGACAAACTCTCGCCCGCCTCGGGTGAGTGCCTGCTGCATTGACGCATCTTGAGCAAGATATCAAAATGTTTTGTTTCACGATTTTACCACAGCAAGGCGCCAAACATTGGTTCTTCGAGCCGGATACCATAACTTTATAGCTTTGCCGATTAGATTTAAACTAGGTGTATCTAAAAAATACTTGAACGCTTCGATCTTGATAAATAAAACCCATGATGAAAAACACCGTGAAGAAACCTTCATATCTCCAAAGCTGGTTACGATGGGCTATAGCCCCCTTGGTGTCACAACTATGGCTTTGCCACCCCTTAAAAAAACCGGTCAAGTACGAAACGGAATCGCACAAGAATGGTACAACACAACTTAAAAGCACTCAAAACAATAAAACAAAAACAAAAAGAAAATTAAAAACACGTCTCTTGTATGGGGACCCCCTTTAATTTGTAATATCTCTCGTATTTCAGGAGGTATTTGTTGTTGTTGTGGCAACAGATATACACATTCTGTGAGAATTTCAACTTTCTAGCTATTACGGTTCGTGCTCTAGGACCCTCTGACGAAGGACGGACGGACGGACGGACGGACGGACGGAAAGACGGACAGCGGAGCCTTAGTAATAGGGTCCTGTTTGGCACCCTTCGGGTACGGTACCCTAAAAAGGAAAAGTCCAAAACTCTGTGCATTGCAGACGTGTACGAGATAAGTCCGTACGCGACGTTCGCGGTGGGCGGCGAGGCGGCGGCCACGCTCGACCACAGCGTGCAGTTCCGTACGTTCGGCCACCGCGAGAATGACGCGCCCCCGCACCCGCACCCGCACCCGCACCCGCACCGCCCCTGCAGGAAGCACCCGAGACACCGCGACCGCACCGAAGGTATGCTCTATCTAAGTATACTATTTTTTCCCAAAGTTACAAATTAAATCAATCGAAAACTTATTACAATTATACGTATCAAATTGTGAATTAATTTCATTCATGCAACATTTAATTCTATCAGATCTCGGCATTCATTCATCATCACTTATTCTCTTCACTAGAAATGTTATTTATTTGCTTCGTAAATACGAAATTGGACTAGTAATATGGCCCAGTGGCGCTGTCCCGTTTATTTAATTTAAGATTGGTTGTGAAAACATAACAGACATTCAAATCCTAACAAGGTTTGGTGATGATTGTCATCATGATTTCATCATTTTCATACATAAATAATTCTATCATAGTATTCTTAGCTTTCTTCGTACGTCAATCATTCATTCAAAACAATATAACTAAAGTATCAGCTCTCGATTACCTCCCTGTGGAGAGAAACTCCTCTCAACACGTAACAGTTGATTGGATATCCAAACTACAAACATAAAGATTGTACCTACTACCAACCAAAAGTTGGTCTATTCTAGAGCCTTCGCTATATTATCAACAGTAGCAACTTTTCAATATCATTACGTTTGGCCAAATGTACTTCCGTATCATTTTCTGCAGTTGACTTCTAATGGTCAAGGGTCGAAACTTTTCTCATAGCCTTCTCATTCAAGCATGGGAGAACTATAATATCACAAGTTTCTTCTGCCCGCCTAGCATGATACGTACTTTTGTGTGTATTTCTATCTCGCGTGTATAATGGGCCTGTTACGTACTTTTTACGTTTATATAGAGGTTCCAATCTGATTCCGTACTGTACGTTATCTAGCTTTTAGAAGATTGTCGCGATATTATTACCTTTTCATGACGTGAAGCGCACTGTAGCCACATAGACAGACTTTCGGTATTGTGCTCGCCCTACCGGACTCTCAGTTACTTAGTCACAAGGTAAAGTAGCAAGTAAAGTCGCTCCGTCTTACTGGACACCGAACGAACCCGTGGAGTTTTGTTTGAAGAATATCGCTAATTACGATCGTCCTTCCTCTGTCAAGTTAATTTGGGAGGATGAAACGTGAAACTTTCTTTCTGGTACAATTTGTTAAGGTTTTTCTTGGTGGGCGGATGGAAGTCCAGGGCCGTAGCATTTTTTTTTTTTCAGTTTGCATTTTCATTTCTATGAATAAATTACAATTTATTATACCTGAAGAGTACTTTAGCGGTGCTATGGATCGGTTTATTAAGCTGGTGCGTAAGTTTCATTATTGTGCTCGATAAAAGGCGCTGCAAAATTAGGGCCGTTTTCACAGGTATTTTTACACCAAAAAAGTATTAACTTGGAGCTAACTTTAAATTAGCTGACTAATATCTGTTCCCCAGTGGAGAAGCATCATTCTGACTGTGAGCTGCAACAACTCAGTCGCTACGAGAAGGTGCGACCGCGGCACTGCACTGGCTCATCCTATTGCGTACCACTTCCTCATCATGGTGAGCGTTCATCATCATAAGCATCATAATCACCACCTCAACCAATTAGAGAATACATATTCATCATAGCTGGGTAATATTATAGGCTCGTATTTTCTGGTTTAGGATTTCCTCCCTATGATAAATTTCAATTTATTTCAGTTTATTGTAGACCTCAGAGCCATAATTTTTAAAGAATTTTCAAAGTTTCATAAAACACTTTCTGTAGTATCTACAAATACTGCCCCCCAATAATGCCCCCACAGCACCCATTCTATCAGTCGCATACGATTCCAGGTAGCAGCGGAGGCGGCGGGGGCAGCGGTGGCGGATTCTCGGAGGTGTACGCAGGCGACTCGAGTGCTGAGTCCGGCCCTGGATCCCTGTCGCCTAGGACCCACACCGAGCACAGCTAGCGCCGCCGGGGCAAGCGACGCCCGAAGGAGACTAGCGCTGCTGTAGAACCACGTCTTTAAGTTACCTACCTACATGGATTAGCTTTAGCCTTTACCAGTGTTGATTTTGTCATGTTTTAAGAGGTAAACCCCGAAAGTTTCGTCGAATGTAGAATGTATTTAATTTTGTTAGAATGTTTTACTTAAATTATAATCGCGATTGTGTTTTTAATTTATCCGTGTTTATTATTCTGTATAATTAGGACGTTTAATTATATACGAGTATTCCATTAACCATAGTTATCGCTTAACTCCCGGTACCTACATAATTTAAATATCAGTAAGTAACTATTCTGCAACGTTTGTACGGTATGTACTCGTATGTACAATGGGAGTTAATACAAGGTGCCAAACTATGACCTACGATCACTGCCGGATTAGGTATTCCAATTTTAACGAATAGTTTAAAAATATTCCTTTGAAATAGGGCGATTGTTCTCGTGGAAGTCTGACTTTGACAAAACTATGTGACTTCGTTGTTGTAAAATACAACAATCTATGTTGTTAACACGATAGTAAACAATTCTACGTTTTATCCAAATAAATGTTTGTTCTAGGAATAAGTAACAGAATTTGCCAAATAAATACGCAATTCCACAATATTTCTCTAATAACTACGTATCTAACAGTATTTGCAATATTATAGCTAGTGAGTTCATACGAACGAAACATTAGACGAAATATATGTAAATAAATCTAGACTGAAATATTTTTCTTTTATCGGAGCTTAATGTTAAATGTAAATATTTGTAGGTATCGAGAAATTCTAGTCAATTTATAATGAATGTTGTTTTATAATGACAATATAATTGTACCATGTAAATATGGAAATTTGATTATGGATGTCTGTTTGGAAACGTGGATAAATGTAAAATAAACTGGTTTAAAACTGAAATACCACAATGTTATTAGACTAATCACGAACCTATATCCCTACACCTAATCCAGATCTACATGTCATTAAACATTGTAAGTAAGTATGTTCGAAAATAACATAAAATCAGTATACTGTACCTTAGAGGTTGACAATAGTAAGTCCACTTTTTGAAAATTTCATTTCTGTACCTTAGTATACCTCTAGTGGACTTACTATTTTCTACCTCTAAAAGTGGACTTACTATTGTCTGCCTCTAAGGTACAGTATTGATATTTGATACAATACATGATATGACAATTAATTAGCCGACCAAGTTGGGATTAAAAGGAATTAAACGATCAGAACAACCTTTGAGGATCTCGAGCACCCTTGGAATTTTTATCCTATCCCGCTGTTTTTGATTGCGCAATTGCTAACTACAATGACTGCCCGTTCATTCGCTGGACAAAATTGCCTCTCGACTCTCGATGCTTTGAGCACCGTTCTCAAAAGCGTACTTTTTCATTAGATTTTTATTTTCCGATGAAATATTTCTCATAATCCTAACATCCACCGACCGGTCAGTGGGCAGAGGTGGATAAAGGGGGCATGGGGTCCTTCGCGTGTGGAACGGTTTTTTCTGCCCCCTCCCCCTAACCACCCAGGGAGGTGTCGTGCACATTTGTCCGGGAAAAATGCGCCGCAATAAAAAAACATGGAATGGAGCGTCGAATGCAGATCGTAATTTAATTACAATGCTGCATACTCGTTAAAATTGCTCACGTATTTTGTACACGTACCACGGAATTTGATTGGACAATTGAATTGTAGATTTCAGCATTGGGGCAAGTACTCGTAGATTTATTATGATTCCCGCAGCTCTTAGCTCTGAGGCTGAAGGTTTACAAAACTCCACACTATTATATACCTAAGTACATGTCTACCTACTCGTAGCAATTTCGAAGATGTCAAAATGTAGAGCCTAGTGACCTATATGTATCTACCTATGTACAGCACGGGGCCATTGTTTTAGCACGTCGGGTCTCGTCTCGCTCTCTCTCCCGCCAAGTCAAACGCCGAGTATTTACTCGGGGCACGTTCGGGTCCCACCCCGAGACGTGCCAAAACAATGGCATCGTACTATACCTACTTAGTATATACAGTTTTGTTTTCATACCTTTCGTTTTTGTTTTTCTTTTGCTCATTTAACTATTAACTATTGCACCTCTACCTTTATTAATCTGTGCCTCTACCTACTACTACCAACTCTACTGCCGCGCCCCCAGATGAATAAGCTGATTAGATGTGAAAACATGACTTTAGACCAGCACATTCAAAATGGTAATTTTACCGGATGGTAGGCGAATCGGTTATACAACGTGACCCAGTTTAAAACCAATCTAACATTCAGCAGCGTCCAATCAGCTTGTATTTTTATCCTGTGGCAATAAAACCAAAAACTTTAAAGCCAAAAAATAATTTATTTCCATAAATATCTAAACAAGGAACAACAATTGTCTACATTTGCAATTTGTGTCTACAACAAATGTATTCGTTAAAGCTCGCGTGAAAGCATCATGTGCGTCCATCTAATCAATAGGCTGCGTTGCTTTGCATCTGGTGTCTGATGAGATGACTACCTGCAGAGACCTTCGCCCTGGAGGAACAGGCGGAAGGCTTCAGCTGTTTTCCCTGGCTGCTCCTCCAACACCATCCCACAGTCAGACAGACTCAACCAGGAGGTCTTCACTGGGTCCAAGCGACCGTTGAAGGTGACCGTATCATCTACATGCGGCGTCAGCGCTCCCGTCACATTCAACACGGGTACTTTAAGAGTAGCACTATCGCGAGCTATACCCAAGTCAGTGCGGCGCAGGTAAGAGTCGATGAACTTGGACAGGTTGGTCGGGTTCACTTGCGAGAAGCATTCCTTGTATACTTGAGCGAGGTCGTGATTGCGGTCGTCAGTGCTGCGACCGAAGTGGTGCCACATGAGGTAGTCCAACGCTCCTTGTGTCATACCGCTAGACCTCAGCTGCCGTGTATTGATTTTCTGGTACAGCCATTCAGTCCAACCCGCTTGGGTGGACGTACAGTTAATCAAGGCCAGAACATCAACTTTTTGAGGATTCTGTAGAGCATAACGGGCCAAGATGTTGGCGCCGGCTCCGACTCCCAGGCCGATGAATGACTTGATGCCGAAATGGCCGAGTACGAAGTCTATTTGGGACGCTAGCTCGTCCATGGTCGGGTAGATGTAGTCTTCGGGGAGCGAGGGTGCGCCCTCCTCCTGTCCGGGGGCATTGATGTGGTAGATGCAGAACTTGTCAAGGACTGATCTCATGTCGATATAGTTGAAGAAGGCCTGGAAGTTGGTTGCATAGTTTAGGCCGAGATCATGGTAGGTGATGATGGAGCGCTTGCTTCGGTTACCTCGCACAGCGACCAAGATTTCCCCGCGTGCGGTCGTGACTCGCTCCTCCACGCATGCGCCGTCGCTTTGTAGCAGCCGCCGGTCTGAAGGAAAATGCAGTTGGACACTCTTCAGATCATCGTCCATGTGGTCTGAGGACATCATGTCCAGCAGCGCAATGTTCTCCGTAATAGTAGTTGGCATTATTATTTCCAGCAGGATCTTATAAAATATTCAATAGGTACCTCCAAGGTAACGCCAACTTTATGTTGCAACAGTGGGGCTAGAATAAGCGTAGTTGTAACAATACCTATGTTCTGTATATTCGAAATCGGGGGCAGTGTTAATTTTCGTCGATGCTAATCCAATTAGACCACTTGCGCTACCTCTCCCAGTCCTTTGTTTACTACGCCCATTGCTTGAATTTTCGCAACTGGAACACACCTTTCCGAGGCGTTATGCAGAGTTAATTTCACTTCATCACTGTATTGTCACTGGTTATGGGCAGTTTCTATAACAGGAAAACCGTTTTAGTGAGAATTATCTCAGGAAATATTCAATAGTGGTTTGAGCGCGCGGGCGTGAAGTCTCCCTGAGTGGTTGTTCGGGACTGATCGGCTGTGTCCGCGCGGGTTCGGCTCGATAGAAGCTAACTTCACGGCAGTTTTGGCCCGCGGGGCGCATGTGCCAGTCAGCCAGACGGACGTCGATTCTTTCTTTTCCTTTAAATCACTTCTATTGAAATTGTTAGATAACCCACTGCTATCCTTAATGAGGTCTGGATATTTTGTGCGTAATAAATTAGGAATATCGAGCATTTGATAAATGTCGTGTATCAACTTCGACTTTTCGAAGAATAACAATTTTATGTGTATGACCTTGGGTCTCTTAGCTTAATGCAAAGAGCAATGTAGAGCCGGTACCTATAGCCGTTTATGTGCGTCAGGCGGGCAGGTAGCCAAATAACTATCATAGCGTTTAAATCCAGAAGTGATTTTGGCTCGGTTATTACATTACCTTCAATGATAATACGTTTACTCTTTTTTAACCGACTTCAAAAAAGGAGCAGGTTATCAATTCGGTTGTATGTATTTTTTTTTAAATGTTTGTTACATCGCAACTGGTATTATGAACCGATTTCAAAAAATATTTCGTTCGAATGGTCAATCCAAAGTTTGGTCCCATTTTTTTTAAATCAGAATCAGGAATCGATCTATGAGATCGATTTTCATACATGGAAAAACTGTAAAATTTAATTTGTTTTTACCTGGATGACATTATATATCCATCCAGCCTTTTCTAGCCGTTTCTATGATCACGAGACCACATAAATGATACAATTTAAAACTTAAGAAATGATAATGTAATTTACTTATGAAAATAAACATTCATTCATTCATTTTTGTGACTTTTCGGTGTTTGAATTTCTTTATTTATTTTGAATTTCACGAGATAAATACTGGCTGTTTATAGGCTGGCTGGCTGGATGTCGTATATTCGTTTATTTTATGTAATAGATACGCCAGGACTTCACCGTCAGGAGACAGACAAGAGACAGTCGTTTTCGGGTTCATAGACGACATTGGTATAGAGCTCGTCTAAGCTGAAATGACGCGCCCCACTCCTTAGTTTCGTATTTACTGGTCATACAAAACTAAGGAGAGGGGCGCGTCATTTCAGCTTAGACGAGCTCTACCTAGCTAGGTACCGAGCGGGGAGGACTAAGTCATGAAGTCGGTTTTTTAAAGTTTTTAACTTGTGAATTATTTGATATCAAATATAATACATTGGTAACGAGATAGCATTAGTAGCTTAACCGTGACCATAAATATAACTAAGTGGCTCTGTGAGCTGTAGACCTCGCGAGCAACACCGGGAATTAGAGATTTTTTTCATTTTTTCCATCCCCTTCGCTCACATCATACTTAAAGTTTAATAACAAATAACCCCACTGCGGTTTCTTTCAATAATACATACAAACTTATAAATTTACCTGGTGACATACGTGGAGTATGAAAGTAGCCGCACCAATAACTTCGCAAACTACATTTTGTGATCTAAAATACAACCTATTGACTTTTTACTAAAATTATATAGTTTTTGTCACCCTCACGGTCTTTACGAATCCAACGACACCTATTTTGTTAATATCCGTCGGTCGAGACTTTTGGGCTGTAGCGTTTTTTTTACAATTAAGTATGTTAATTATGTTACACTTCGCAGATAAAAAACCTAAAACCTTTGCCATAAAAGTAAATACCTCCAATAGCACAACCTTTGCACATGCCGCCTTTAACAGCTTAAACGCTCACTTTGTTGCCATAAACAGTAGACGCTCTATTGTTTTCAGTTTCCGTTATTTTGTAAGCGGGTGGTTATAGTGGCAAAACACAAAGAACTGGCTATGGAAGTTATATTTTCAACAAAAACAATCAGCAGAGATAAGCAAACAAGATAGTATATGTACCATTTCTCGCACTCTGGAGACTTTGTGTGGCGGGAGACCTGTCGGTCAATGTGTTGATAGATTTTATTTTGATGCTATTATTTAACGCCACAATCGCCGCCAGTTTGCTATTGTATTCAGTTCTTTTTATGAACATCAATACTCAAGCCTATGAAGATCCAGGTTTATATTTCCTACGAGAATCGCTTCTGATTAGACCGGGCAAGGACCGGACATCCAATCACGGAGTCGGCCGGATATTCATTATCGCCTATTCACCCGCGGATCATGTTTTTCTACCGTAGTGCAAGCACGGGACCACCGGGAATCTTGCACAATTATTATTTCGATTGTAATAGAAATCTCGAGATTACCTAATATGAGTTCAGTAAATTGAAGCTTGTTGGTTGTCTTTTGTTTCTGCTGAAAGGTACTGTGGAATCATGTGATGGGAGATAGTTACCAGTACATTTTGGCCTGACTGGGTCAGCTGATTTGTATGGAGAAGTGAAAAATAAAGTTGCACTGACCATATCGGTTTCATAATGAAAGTTGCTCAGAATGATGTCCCTAAGGCAGTCGCTCACGCCCGAAGGAATTACTTGGAACCCATAGCCCTTCACGTCCTCCCTGGGTAGTGCTAACGAGCGACAAATCATCATCATCATCATAATCATCAAATCATCTCAAGACATTGTAATTTCCAGGTTCTCAAATGAGAACCTGACCACTTGACACTGGCAAAATTAACCTCAAGAGGTTAGGACGCCATTAATAAAAAGATGAATAAGAAATTATCCTCTCCATCCTAGGTTTGCTGGAAGAGATCTCTTATTAGAGATAAGCTCGCCTTTGTACATGTTTTTGAAGTAAAACTTCTTAGGGCACGGGGGTAAAATTTATTTAACCTCTCAACTGTGGGTTATTCATATATTTGCTTTTCAATTGCTACTAGCCGGGTGCTATCACGAGTGGCTAAGAAATGTAACGGAAATTGGAATCGGTGACGTCAGGGTCGGCTGAAGACTTTTAAAACCGCAACTATTTTCAATACGGTTTTTAACTAATCAGATAAGATAATAATACATTCGTACAATAAAGAATGTTAATTAGTGAGAGAAAAACCTGATGAAACGTTAACAAATAAAAATTATTTTAAGCATTCTTCCACGAGTTCTTGATTTCCGGTATGGCCAAGATAGCGCCGCCGCCGCTGGCTGGGACAAACACGACAAACAAAACCAACTAGCATGACTCAAACTACTTCGTTCAACCTCTTTGTTGGAACCGGAACTTATGTTTGACAGCTGTGCGATGCGATCCATACAGTTTGCAAGAAAAGAGTTTCATCAATGTCACACGGGTCGATATGGATTTCTAAAACAAGCAAAGCAATGCATACATTTGAGCGAGACGGCTTAAAGACGTGACGTCAGATGGTATATAATCTGAGCGAGATGCAAATAGTAGTGACACTATTGAATGAGTTAAGTATATCACCACGAGCGCGACAAATTGTAGATAAGGAATGGTGGGAAATAAATGACATGACGTATTAAAAGTAAGTACAAGTATAAAATAATTTCAAATAATCGGACGTCTGAAACTTAAAAAAGTAACTTGAAGCAGAGATTGGATCTCAAAATTGGAAATTTAAATCTCTTTTAGTATAGGTAGGTATAGGTGTATAGTATAGGTACCACTTAATGATCTAGCTACAGAAGTTTTACTTCTAACACGTGTACGGTGCTACACGCGTATTTTTTTCTAATATTAAGTGTCTGTATTATGTTTTCTGTGCAATAAAGTATAAAGTAAAGTAAAGAAGAATGATGTCCCTAACAAAGTAATACATATAAATTGGGTAACTTCATGCTTGCGAACTAAGAAATCGGCAAATCATGTCCCCTGTTGTTCACTTCCGTTTATTTAATCAAAGATCTTTCGTCTGTAAGTACCGAAGTAAATACACAGTATACCTACAGAAGTCGCGTGATATTTATCTGTCAAAATATTTACTAAAAACCCTACAAACCCGCTTTAATTCGTGTGTAACAGTAGTAAGGTTGGTCCGTTGTCTCGATTGCCCAATAAACTGTTATCAACAACTGGTAATGTGATGAAAATCCCCAGTGGGGCAGCAGCGGTCAGCTGAGTTACAGTAATTGCACCGGCACTGGCCCCCGATTCTCGCCCTATCGAGATCATCTCCCCAGTCGAGATATTGGTTTTGATACCGCCTAAATCCGTGGTTTTTTATTTATTTCTCGATTGGTCGAAAGGCTAGTCGTAAGAATAGTTTTGTCTTGTTTTTGATAGAGATTTTGGTATCTCAAAATCGATATTTCGACCATGGACATGATCTCGCTATAGTGCCAGAATTGCCCCACTGGGCCGGACAGCCGAATGAGTTCATTCTGCACTGCTCAGCTGCGGTACGTACACTACGGTCTACATTATACTTACATACATTCGTGACTATTTTCCCAATAAGGGGCAGCCAGAAATGCAGGGTAGACGTATCTATGCATAAAAAGGACTCTTCGACAAATTATTTACTTTCATTATTTTTATTACAAAAGCGTCTAATTTGGTTATTAGATAACTGGTTCGCCGACACATCTTACATAGCAATAGTTCGCCATTGTTCGGTCGTTCGAGCGGTGTGCTTCTGAGAGTGAAGGGGTTAAAATGATACCTGACAATTCGGTAATGTCCAAGGTACCCAAATAAATCGTAGGCACACACACATTGATTAAAATCTCAATTTTAAAAACATGGCATTTCAGTACGACGTCACTTCTCTTTTTCTCTCTTCGAGGATCATAGAGGCAAGTTAGAAAAGTTGGGTATTAAAATTCCTTAGACGAATTCCGAGAAAATTTCTGCCTCGCTGGCATGTTTCTCGATGGTCCCTTTTTACACCCATTCAACTGCAATGTAATTACATTTTTTTAAGCATTAATTCCAGGAGAGCTTTGAATACCGACTAGAGAGCTCTCGTTTCAGAATCCAGGTAAAAATGTAAGCAGAAATGTAGTTCGTGCTCTATTCTAAAACAAAACCGTGAAAACTTTTATCCCATTTCACCGATTTTCACCCAACTAAAACCCAGGTCAAATTCAGCCTTTTGGGATTGAGACACAGTTTGCATGTTTTTGCATTCTATAGCAACTTGGCAGTATGTTATCTTCCTTTGTATCGTGACTTCAAATAATGGCTGTAGGACCAAACGTAATTACGAACATCGATGCATCGGCCATTTTTCACCTGTGTTGTGTACAACACAAAGTTATTTATATTTTCTACGTCCAGTATTCTATGATCCTCCAAATTTCCAGATTTATTCAGACTACACTGTAGTTGCCTGTTGGGTCTAGGCTCTAACTAACGTGGATGGACCCGTGTGTGAAGAATGTTTTGTTCGTTTGATAAATCATTTATTTGATAATAACGATTTCATGCCATGGATGGCTTCTCTAAAAGGCAGGACATCTAAACAGCATAGCAATAAGACACTGAATATTTAATCTTCATTTATTTTTCATTTAACAATGTTAAAAACAATAGTTGTACTAGTTGTGGATAGGTATGCTAAATCATTCAAACATTTACATTAATTAAAATCATTTACAACTTCAAATGTATTTACATACCTACTTTAAGTAAACTTTTGCAAATTACACTTCTACAAGTCTACCTTTCAGGTATTGCGAAGGAAATAAAGACAAATTATAAAACACATTGGTCGTGTGGATATCGAAATGTAAGTTTGTATAATCATAATCACAGATACTATATTATGATCTAACCTTTTACATCAAAACGAATCACTATTAAACAGAGCTAAAGTTCAACATTTCCTTCCAACGTAAGGTGATAATTTTATTACTTATTCATTCGGCCCATTGATGAGTTTGTGCCATAAAATTTACTAATTGTATTTTACTATCCTAAATCCTATTCCTATTACTACTAAATCTAAATCACATCTTTTCATCACAATATTTGCTTATTTTATAATTTAGTTTCCTTTCGTTGTGCAAATTTTATCCAGTTTTGAAGCGCGGGTACGGCGGATCGGCATCTGCAGAATCGAACTGTTGATGTCCAGGGACGCACTGTGCTTCATTGCCCGGTTCGCCCTCCTCCCCCCGTGCTCCCTCAGCCTCGGTTTTTTCAGTATCAACCACTGCGTGAGAGACGATAACGTGTTAACTTAATATGCCAGCTTAGTAATGCACAGTATATTATCATCAATAGGTATTAGCACAGGCTGCTCATCCCATACAAATAAGAATTAGTAAGCCTTCGTAAAAAAGAGATGGCGTGAGGAGAAAGATTGTACTTTAAACGCCATGGTTTCAGTTAACATACTTCTAGGTAGCGCTAATCTTAGAATAAATCCTATATACTCGTATCTTGGCGACATTTATTTATTTATTTATCTTTTATTTATTAGAAACAAACAGTCTCTTATATTAATGAATTGTTACAAGAATAAAGTAAATAGACTTATAGACCTACAGTTTCCTTAAGTAGAATATGAAACCAAAAACTTATATAAGTGGTGACTGACATCTCGTGGTAATTTTTCGATGGTGCTGCACCAAGCGATAAAACCCTCGAACTAAAGAAGCTTCTGTAGCATATCAGTTTACGCCGGTCACATAATTTGTTCTACGTGGTCTATCTGTATTAGTATAATATTATAGTATCTGTGGTATTAGTAACTAGGTCACTTTCTATATTACCCCGATTTTACCTTTAAGTTTTGTCATTCGTCTAAGGTCCACTGGTCCACAAGTCAAGGATCCTTTGATATTTCACGTAAAGCTGGCCAAGGAACAGCTGTACCTTATATAATATATAAAACTACTTAAAAACACAATGAATCTTACTTCGTCTCTCCGTTCTGCGAATCCTTCTGCGCTCACGCATGTCGGGTTCATAGTTCACTTCCATGTACTTGACTCCGCTGACCACTGACGCGAGAAGGTGCAGGTTCCACGTCTTTAGGTAAAAATATATTAATTAATGTTAAGAACTGACTACGAAGATAGACACATTCATTTGCAATCGTTCACCACAAACAAAGTTGTAGCACATGCAGGGAGCACTTATCCAGTGGAGAGCGCATAGATACATTTTTCTTTGAAACGCAACTCACCAATTTACTGGCGGCGGGGGACGAGGTAAGAGAGCTGTGATTGGTCAGCCGCTGCGAAACTGTCTAGCGGTCCGTCATCGTACATAGGTTGCGTATGCGAACGTTTGTTGAATACAACAAACCTTTGGCGAGCCGCATTCCCCCGCAGGCGCAGTCAATTGGATATATTATAGTCTCTGAGCATATATGAAATGTGCTTCCAGAGTGGATTAGTCTGATGGCGGATTTAGAATTAACCGTAATCAAAGATTATAAAATGATATTGAGAAGCCGGGTCACGTCCACATGCTCAAACGTCACCGGAGGTAGTTTAGAAAGTGTTCGGTCTTATACTAAAGATACCGAACACGTGAAATGCAAACGGTGCAGGCGACACAATTACCTAACTTTACTTATTTCACTATTCAGTGCATCATTTGGAACCGTCGCGACCGGGTGCATTCACTCAACATTCCTACATAAGTAATTACTATTTTAACATTTCCTAAGTTCAAGTGTATTAAACTCTTCTATCATAATACTCGGGACTTTTAACAAAAAACAAACACACGCACTACCTCACCCCGAACAGAAAGATCTCGGGCCACAAATATCGGATGATCTTTATGATGACATTCCTTCAAGAGTTTCAGCACATGTTTTATGTTCTTCTTACTCTTGTCATCTCCTTTTCTCGCCACAATTCGTCCGCCGCGGGAGTCTTCTGGAAGGGCGTTGTATAACTCCGCCTTTCCCTGTTCAATTTCACTGTCCGAGAAACTAGTAGAACATATTTGTACGAGGCTTAGCTCATCCAAATCATTGTACTTATTTTGCACAAAGGTAAGATTCCTAGCGGTAGACATTGTAGACAATGTTTACTAGGGATTGTCGGTAAACAATGACATCGCGTTATGAAAATAATTCGATGAGGCGAGTGCGCGTGCGCAACGACTGTCTGTATCAGCGACGGAGCGCAGACGTAATAATAATAGTGTTCAAACGCATGCTTATCTCCAAGAGATCTCTTCCAGTATACCAAGTTCCGATGAGAGAGGTTGATAGCTGAGCAGGGCTAATGTAATCAATGGGCTAATGAGCTTGAGCTAATAGTCAACGTTCCACTTCTAAAAACCGGCCAAGTGCGAGTCGGACTCGCACACGAAAGTTTCCTTACCATTAAACATAAACATAATCATAAACATTTACATACAGGCACATACATTGCTTCTGGCCCCACACTTGGATACCCTTTGTCGTGGGAACCAGAAACAGCACACCTGGAGTTTTTTTTATCCCAGCCGGGAAAACAATCATCTATAATAACCGGCCAAGTGTGAGCAGGACTCGCGCACGAAGTGTTCCGTATTATTATCGATAAAAGATTGCTAAGATTGAAAATTCGTATAGCAATGAAGCGGAATCCAAAGACAAAACAACATTACTTTAGTGTTTAATAGCGAATACTCGTAACGGATAAGGACAAAAAGAAGAGGCTTGTGCCTAGTGGTGGGCGGACACAAGCTGCCGATGTTGACGATGATCATGTAATACCTGAGGAGGCCTATACAATACACATGGAACCTAATGAACCTATGTATGTAATCGTATGGCTCGAGTGAATAGGCTACAAGGGAATATTTAATGAACTAAGCCAGTTGGCTGCGTCAGGAGGAAGGTAAAACAGATCTCGGGGTGTCCACTGTATGATGCTGGGCTGAACGATGTGCTCCATGGTCTGTATTTCTACCCCACACTCACACATAGCACTATCTCTCCAACCCCACTTGTGTCGTATACTAAGCAGTAGGTGGTACCAAACAGACTGTTGTTGATGATGATGAGTTACCTCTTCATCGATGATCGAGTCTGAAAGTACTTGTAGCATGTTCGCCATGGCAGTTTTGTGTCGCATCACTCTCTCGTTCGAACTATACGGTGTAGAGAGGTATGAGCTATTCGTGGCACGGAGCTGCTTCTGTTGGGAAAAACATAATGTTATCTCTCTCGTACTCCCTTGGTACCTAAAAAATAACCGGCCAAGTGCGAGTAGGACTCGCGCACCAAGGGTTCCGATCACACTTGGAGAGCGTAACACGTGTAATTAGGTTTCCACATACAAAACTAAAGTGTGATGCATGTGATCCATGTAAACCAAATTGAATATTTATTCAGAAAGACGGAAATTTGCAGTTTTCAGATTTTTTCCTTTACTTGTGCTATAAGTGCCTACCTTCATTCCAAATTTCATGACCCTAGGCCAACCGGAAGTACCCAATAGGTTTTGATTCCCTTGCGAGTTCCACGCGAGTTCATACAAATTCAGCAAAATTATGACATAATATTGCGGTATCTTTTGATTGTGTTGACCAAGAAGATTAGTTTTTTTACAGCTCCAAGGGACCATAGACCTGAGTAATCGATATTAATTTCAACATGATACCTCCACCCGTTCCTGAGAAAAGGGGTCGTGACAGACGGACAGACAGACAGACGGACGGACAAAAGTGAACCTATAAGGGTTTATTTTTTCCTTTTAAGGATCGGAACCCTAAATAGTACTTCAACAGAATTTGACGAAAGAGCTTTTCGAAGAAATACTGTAATGCAACTAGCCTACTGCAATAGTGTATTTTTAAACTTCACATATCATACAATACATTAAATACTAATTACGCTATATACAAACTAACAATGTCTATTTTGGTGGAAGTCCTGCTGTATTGTCTTCGTCTCTTGATAACTCTCGGCCATCGCGGTCGTGTCGTGGCCTGGTTGGAATTCCGTTCTTCCTCCTGTGAAATAATACTTGCTTTATTGGCAAAACGTACAAATAAATAAACAAAAGATAAGTCCTGCTACTTTTACGAATACATCCTTCCTTCATTACATATCGGTTGAAATATTGATCGGTGCACAAAAACAAACAAGATGAAGCTAAGGCACGGGCACACATTTTAATTGTATTTTATTTGTAATGTGTCTTGCTCAAGACAATATACCTACAGAAAATGTGGTTTTAATTTTAATTAGAAAGGTGACATTAAAATCCTCTCAAATTACTAATAAGTAATTGCGTCTGTCTAGATATTTTGAGTAATAAAAGCTAATCTTAGGATAAGTACAGTCGGCGGCCGATCGTAGAATTGGGCACATCATGATGTGCCCAAACGTGAAATATCATGAAACGATGACATCTCTTAAGGCAAACACTGCGGTAGCTTAGGTGACGACTGAAGGGGGCGAACGCAGTGAAGCCCCCGAATAGTCTTCGTGTTCGTTTGATATTATGTATAACACAAAAAACATCACGTAGTGCTGAATAAAAATACTTTTAAAAAGACATGCTTTCGTTAAACCCGCCCTGTAATGGCTTGAGCATATCATGAAATGGCAAGGCACATCATGATGTGCCCGATTCTATGATCGGCCGCCGACAGACATACGGATACCGACCCCTATATCGAGTGATTCCCATACAAAATTACTCGATATAGGTTTCGATATCCGTATATCGAATGCGCGAAAATCTGCTGAAAATCCCTGCTTCCCAATTTTAAAATAATAAATACCTAACTTATTTAATTACAAATGTGTAAAACAGAACACTTACCTCGCTACTAGAGCTCTCGTTCATATTTGAATTTTGTTCATTCATTGTAATTGCTAAAAACTATAAAACTCACAATTTCCACTGAAACACTGAACCTCCCTTGTGAGAGTACTGACATTAAATGACGATATTTTGGATCCCCACGATGGTTTTCTACCTGCTGCGTCGACGCACGTCAAGTCAATACGTTATTAGATAATGACTTACTGGTAATGAAACAAAAGAGTAAATCATTTCATTATAGAAAGGTGTACTTTTACTCTCGCTCCCACATGTATTGTTCACCATTGTTAGTTTGTTCGGCCTTTGTCCTTATTAAGATTAAGTTTTACGAAAGGTTGTTGTCTTGTTTGTCTTGGTGGGTTAATAAATAATTATCTATACTAAGTTTTGGTTACTGGACACCAAGTAATTTAGTTCAAGTTATAGCACAGATATATAAAGGATTTAAAGATAAACTTCTGAAGAAAAGTATTGTCTTGAACATAAATATCATTTCATTTGAACATTATACTTAATTATTTTATTTTAATTTTAATTATTATTACCTTATTATTATTAGTGATGCCCATTAATTTACTCACCGAGGGGCACAGGCCTTTACCCGGATACGATTAATTGAACCACAATGAACCACGCTTAGTAGAATATTAAAATATGTAATCTTTCATATTCTCGCTTTAGATAATGTCACTGATTGTTGCCATTCACCTTTTTTCACCTGTCATGCAAAGGGTACACGGGTCTATGTGGGCTTCTGCTACAGCACGGAGTTTTTTACTGCAATTGTATTATTGATTTATCCCGTTATAAAATTATACTTATTTTGTCCTTTTACCCTTACTTCTTCTTCTTCTACACCATGTCTTGTCTACTGATGGATATATGCCTCTCCAATTCATGCGATCTGCGTAATGGTACCATTTCTAGTGAATTGAGAGCTTATTTTATTTTCTTGGCGGCATCCCATCACAAACATACGAATAGAATACGTGTGAAAGTCAACGGGTTTTGAATGAGTTGGTTTAGGGGCTCTTTTTTGTTCCACAGTTTATGGGGCACTAAATTGAAACTAGGTACTTCTTTTGTGAAAAGTAAAGTAAAAAGTAAAAATACGTTTATTTCCAAAAACAAGGTTTCCGTGATTTCATTACATTTGAAGCTCACTTAATCAATAGGTATGTCAAATTCACCAGTTTACCCAACCTGCAACTATTTGAAACTATTATATAGTCTTTAAAAAGTTTCTGAGAATTTCAATATGACGAGTATTAGTAGTAGTAGGTAATTCAATTATTCGTTCAACTGTCCATTTGAAAAACTAATGATGACCGTGATCGAAATTAGCTAATTAATTACCTATGTTTTATTTATTTTATGGGTTAATATTTAACTACAACAGTTACATTATAGACATTATAATATAGAATTAACAAATTACAGTTACCAGTATTAATTACGTTTTACCCCTACCCCTTTTCTCGCAGAAGCACACCGCTCGAACGACCGAACAATGGCAAACTATTGTTTTATAAGATGTGTCGGCGATCCAGTTAAATAATAAATCAACGTGAACGATAGATATTGACTATTACTACATATTACAAATTTGTCCTACGAAAGCGTAGCAATAGCTTAGGTACTCGCGTAGCATGGCATTTGCTACGATCGAGTAATTGACGAAATAATTATTATTCAATTGCATTATCAAAACAGATACATACCTACTTACTTTTGGCGTGTTTGTGCTAGCCAGTCCTTTACCGCCGGGTCTGCTAAACCTCCCTTAGGATTTCAGTATATTGTTTCTGAAGATTGTTAAAATCCTAAAATTAATGTGTATAATGTGTATTTTCTAATACTTACTTACTGCTGTGGATTTTTAGAATTATTCAGTAACAAAAAACTTCTAATCTTGCTAATCTTACCACCACCCGTACGTTGTTGTTCTTACACCTTTTTTACACTTTTTTGATGCTATGTGGTGCCATTGGCTGTGCGAAAGCACAAGGCTTAATGGGGCAATAAAAGTAAGTATTTTAATGTTTCACAATAATATCCTCGTCTTATCTTTATCCGTGGTAGAGTTTTGCACAGCACCAAGCAGGTAGTAACTTCCTAGAATGTAAGTTAACAAATCGTTAAATAACAATAATAAACTTTATTGTTAACTTCGAGTATTGGATTGGTTACACACCTTTGTGATGTCACACCATGTTCATGGACTTCGGTTCGGTTCACCAGCTATAGGAACAGTGGCATGGGGCCAGATATCAGGCCCCCAATTCTACAAACGGATGGCATGAGAGTTGCTATTGTGAGCACGCAGAAACCAGTTTTGTTCGTAGCCGGCGCGGCACGTCTCGGCGTCCGTCGGTCGTCATCACGTCGTCGTCAACACCAAAACTGGTTTCTGCGCCCTCGCTATGGCAACTGGCATGCCATCCGTTTGTAGATTTTTTTTTAGAGAAACAATATCAGCTTTTTAACCACTTGAGGCTACTCCAAGATAGATTTTTCTTTCATTAGATTCGACAAAATCTAGGCAGAATTACATACTCGGTAAATAGCCAAGTTATGAAGGTTTCCTCGTGTTGTACCTAATAAATAATAATATGTAGCCCATTAATGTCCCCAACGAGGTTCACCGGGCCTTACCTCGGATACAACTCGACTGTCAGAAGTTATCAAGCTGCCCTATTAGGAACTCTACGACTACTATCACCGAGTAGTGATAGTACCTAATAATAAATCAAAAATGTATCAAAATATTGATATTATATTCCGAATAAGTAACATGTTGGTAAACAAAAAAGGGTATGTCATTTTAAAACCTTTATTAATTTAGACACATCTACAGGTATGCATAGATCACATTTTATTGTCTTTACATCACAATAATTTATTTTTTAGCTACCTATTATGAACTATATTATATTTACGATTAATATTGCAAAATATAATTGCTTATCCGAATGGCTGGCCGAGTCGAATTATCGGCGTGCGTTGATTGATTGGATGGTTACCATCATATCTGAAACAAAAAATAAAATTAACTTTCAAAACTTAAATTAAATCCCGGATCTCAATGACAGATTTTGGAAATAGACTCTACTTTATCCCCTCACAACATATGTATCTAATTACGGGTCAATTACGAGTACCTATACACAATTTGGGATGGATTAAGTACTGGATGTATCGTACTGTACGTGACTCAATTTTCAACTCAAAACCACCCGGGGAGGACTTTCGGAAAAATCAATAAATCAAATACGGTGTACGTGAGAAATGTCATAATCGTTTGGACAGAAAGTATATTGAGCAATAAGTATCTAATCAATTTCAGTGTTACCTGAGAGAGACAGGGTGTCTTGATGCGCGGGCGAATGACCGCCGACCTGCCGACCACGCGCTGCGCAGTGTCAGATGTTGGTGCCACGCTTTCATCCGCCGCCGTCATATCCTCAGACGCCAGGCGGGATTCGGCTTCCAGAACTAGACAATAAAGCAATGATATTAGTTGTAACTTAAGTTAAAAAAAATAACATTGAAATAAATATAGTATAGTACCGTTGTCCCCCAAATCCGTGTCTCCCACTTTTTTGGACATTGACATTGTTTAATTATTATTAACTTTTTATATTTAACTTAAAATTAATAAAAAGTTATTTCATTAACTTTTGTTTCATTTAGCCCGGGTCTCTCAGGAGACGGATAAACAGTCAGATAACTTTTTTTGACCATTTTGTATGTGGGAACGGCACTTAAGTAAGTTATTTAAACAACAACAACAACAAAAAAGCGTCACGCCTTTTCCCATACGGGGTGGCAGAGGCACAAAAATTAAAAAACTATAAATTATCAATTTTGATGCACAAAAAAGTGGGGTACACGGATTAGGGTTAGGGGAACAACGGGACATGACGGGACTACACGAAATAAAATTATCTAACAGTCACGCAAAATGTAGTTTGAATAACTGGTAAAAAGTGCGCACGTACTGTGCCTCTGCCACCCCGAAAACGGCTATGTAGCTGACAATGTAACAAAAAATGCAACGAATATTAATTGTTTATATTTAAACAATTAATATTTATATGTTGCTATTTTTGTGACAATAAAACGCCTACAAATTATAAACTTTTATGATATTCAACTTTGCTAAAGTATGACTGACATAAGGTGGCTTATGAGAGGAGGGATTGTCATATATGAAAATAGGACACACAAGTCTCAAGCCATACAGACTACGAAATTGCCGGCTTCACTGACTCCAACAACTCATCGACGTATCTACGCATAATACTATAAAAAATGTACTCACTCTGTCTTTCGATTAGAGCATTTTTTCTCCGTAATTCAGAAATCTCTTCCGGAGGGTGCGTCTCTGCATTCCGTAGCCGGCTTAGCACTGACTCTAGAAGATTAACGTTGGACACCTGTGATACAAATACGGAAATAAATAACCGGTAGACAGGACAAGGTTAAAATAATAATAATTACTAAAATTAAAAGAAGGAATAATATGTAAATAGAGAATCTTGAAAACACCATCCAGCAACTCGCACTTCGTCAGATATGGACTGGATTCCAATAATAGGTCTGTGCTGCTCATATCAGTGTTGAGAATATGCATATATGCACTAGAAAGTAAACTCACCCAAGCTCATGAAATAAGACAGAAAGTATCAATAACATTGGCATGATTATAGTAATACATGTAATTAACTAACCTTATCATCAAACCCGGCTGCTTCAGCTAACATTCGCATTGCGTCGGCCATCTCATTCCGTCGTTCCCGCTCGTACTGTGCGTTGCGCAGGCGACGTTCCTCCTGTAGGAAAAAATACATACATGAATGTTTTGTAGCACACTGACACTGACTCTAGGGGCCTTACAACCAAACCTTATCAAAACCCATCAACTTCAGTTTGCCGGAAAAATAAGTTAGAAAGGATTCAAATATTTCAGTTACAGTTTAAGTTTCGCAAAACACTGTCCTGTACACAATTGCCCAACTGGCTAACAGACAAGGGTACAAGTGTCATTGGCCTGATCGGCCAATTGCAGAGTATTGAGAGGTTGCACTGACTAGACCGAAATAATACACTTACAGCATTAAGAGGTTGAGGGTTGCCGCGGGGTCTACCTCGTCTTCGCTTTGTCTTCACCACCGGCAGACCTCTTGATTCACCAGTGGTCGATTGTTGATCAACCTGAAAATAATAAACAAAGTAACATAAAATTTACATCCAGACACATCAATTGCTTCATGCCCTACACTAGGATACCCTGTGTCATTGAAACCAGAACAGCGACATCACAGACATGTAAATAACCAAGACCTAGGGGTTTTTATGGACCTCCTCAAACAAAATTAGCATATTGGAAAAATTGTAGAAGAAGTTCAACTGGGTACCTATCTTCGAGATGAATTAGTAACAGTTTTCGAATATAGTACACACAGTTTCCAAAAACATTTTATTATCTAGGAAAAGATTTTATTTATTAGTCGGGTAAAATTAACAATACTCAATTACTCACATCATCGCTCTCGCTACTCTCGTAGTAAATACTTCTGGATGCCATTTTATAAATTCTACACAATATCACTATAACAACAAATACAATATGTATACTGTAACTAGACAAGCACTAATTTGGGAGAACCACTTGCACGTAATATTGAAAGGTAAATGACCATTGTCTTACAAACCACTGATATATATACCTGCGCCTGGGCACCCTCTACAATCCCGCCCTCCGGTGAAATGTAAAACCTTTTTACCAGGTATTAAGTTGACAGGTAAAGATTTCTATTCAAGTATATTTGCATCTATGAATTCACTAATCTTAACCATAATTTTGGTGCAGGTTTACTGTACCTATTGGACACACATAACTCATTCATCGCATTTGCTTCTCTCTCATTCTCACGCAGGAGATGCAGGTTTGAATTGCTGAGTATTGAATGGTCATTTCTCAAATACGGATAGAGTCTGGCTAGTCTAATTTCGACGAATGCTTTTCTATAGCAGCCACACTGCTGTTTATATTATCTTTAGTCATCGTGACATTGATGTAAAGGTCACCGTCAAAGTATGAAAACCGTCATTCTGTAGGATACATCTGTAGGTAAACTGACCAGTAACACTGTAGAATGACAGATTTCAGTTTTTGCCGGTAACAGCTACATATAACCGGTGACATAAACGGTGTTACAGGCATAAGAATTTTTCAATTTGCCGCGCCTTGCGATGTTCAATTCTAATTAGCCAGACTCTTATATATAACTCCCGGAATGTAGCTTGGCGAAATGTAAGATAGCGAGACACACACAGTGTTTGCTGCGTGTGTCTCGCTCTCTCACAAAGTTTGTTTTTGTGAGAGAGCGAGACACACACAGCAAACGCTGGCTAAGTTATATTCCGGGAGTTATACCAATGAGATAAGTAATTCATACGGACATTATAACGGGTTTGGAAAATGGCTAATCCTGGGCAGAGTGGGGCCTCCATCACCAGTCACCACGTATGGAAAAAGGCGTGAGCGATGTTATTTTTGTTAACACCGGGGTAATCGGTATACTCTCATAAGGATATAGGCCTAACAAACTTACAATGGAGTACAATAGACGTCGGAGCGAGAGGGTATAATACATAATTAAATATTTTATAACTCTGGTTTTTTATACGCGTTCATTACCACACTCTTCGAAACTGAGGTATAGTAAAAATAAACTTGTTTTTACCAGATTGCGGGTGCGAACTCCAGGTATCGCTAATCGATGCGATTATCGATACCTGGCTGGACTCGCCCTCTGCATTGTTCTTTAAAACTTTTTCAGCTGCATCGATTAGCACTAACCCAGGTACCAAACAATCTTACTTCAAATTCAAAGCGGAACTTTCCGGGTGAGAGCCTGACTCGCACATTGCCGATTATTTATCGCGCTAATTTGAATTTTTTGTTTCATTCATTCATTCATATTTGTATCTCTGAATTGCCAACGAAATGGGAGTGATACTTGTGCCACTAGCATGCGATCTAAGTCTGTTACTTGTCATGATGCAGGCTTGCCAGATTTCCAAATGTATCAGCATCAGAATGAATCCATTACTCATGAAGCATCCTAATCCTCCCGTACATTACGACTCGCTCGGATTATCGAAGCATGGTACTTAAGCAAGGTATCATAGTTATTGGGCATTAACATGTCTTAATTTTGATTTGTAGTGTTGTTTAATTGATACGAAGTATACTAACTGACGTATTAAGTTCATTTGTTTCGAAATCAATTCACAAATGGTAACCATAATTGATGAATTAACCTGCGTAGCATTTCGTAGCGGTGTAAGGAACGCACGTTCTACGCTCGTAGCAGTTGTAGCAAACATAACACGCGCATAGACAGCAGCCGCCGTCGCCGCCGCCATTAGATATTTTTATTTTTATCAATTTCTAAAAGAATACGAGAACAAAGAATATCTTAAGAATGCTAAAATTTTGAAACTAATTGGTGATGTAATAAACTTCTACCTGTAATAAACTTCTATTGTTGAACATCTGTTGACCTGTTGTTTCTAGGTAATAAAAATAATACTGAGCAAATATCCGATCACATAGCTTCTTTCGTTCCTGTGCTAATTTGACCGGAATTCTTTTGTTTAACTTCAAGCTGTTTTCTACCTGCTATCTCTCATCATGATGAGTCATCCATCATACAATAATCATCAAAATAGATCAGGGACACCTACACGTGTATAGGAACGACTTTATTATTAAACTTAAAAATGAGTCTGCAAAAATATAGAGAAAATTGTCAACTGCATGTAACATTATTAAATTCTCTTCCCCCCAGTTTCCAATAAGTTGCCAAACAATGTGAATTTCCTTCGAGACACCTTGTTAGGGCGCGACAGTCCAGCTTTCACACGCTACCTTCAAGCAACAGTTACTCTTACTACTCGCTGTTAAGAACTGACAGCAGGATATTTACAAGGAGAACATAAAAGTGGATATCGATATGGCAGTCGTAGAGCGTCCTAACGAATGTAACGTAGATACTGTGGGTACATACTGCTACTGCAGTCGTAAATTGTTGGGCATTGAAGTGAAACAGAGATACAAAGCGCAAATATACGAGTGGAATTGAAAATAGAGCAACCTTATTGACACAAGAATAGAAAATATAGTAGAATGTTTGTGCGACGACTGTAATCTACGTTGGTGTGTGAAGTTTAACGAGTTAGATTAGAGTAGACTTTATACTTTGTTTAGTCTTATATAATTGAAATGTCAACGATAAGTACCCTATAGGTATTGATTCCCTTACGAGTACAAAGGAAATACAAAAATTTTACAGCATAAAAGAACGTATCGTTTGAAGTTTTTTTTTCACAGCTACAAGTACTGAGTGATTGATATCTATTTTAACTTGATACCTCCACGCGTTCCTAAAATAAAGCTAAACAGACGGACAGACGGACGGACGGACAACGAAGTGATTTTATGCTTAAGTTTTTATTTTTTTGCTTGTAAGGATCGAAAACCTAAAATAGAAAATGCATCATGGGGAACGAATCTCTAAAAGAGGTTATTTCCAGCAAACTTAGGACAGGATAGTATATTGTTATATATGAGAAAGACATTATCACAGCCCAGTGGGACCTATTGCAAATAGTCCAAACAAACTACTTTATGTACCCGGTCTCATTAAATCCGTCAGTACAAAGGCACCAGCCACTCGGCTCTCGATACCCCATCGGCATCGACGAGTCCTTCGTTACCTCGCACTGCATTCATTACCAGGACCTAGGATCTAGGAGCTTTCTGCGTCGTCTATGACTTAGCAAAGCTGAGTGGAATAGATCAAAGCGCTGTCTGTAACGATATAAGTACCTGCATGTAACATGGATATCTATCAAACACATGTTTGATTCGGGCATTGATCACATCACAACAATAAATACAGCCATGTCCCACCGAAGGGCACAGGCCTTTGAAACAAGTAAGGTATGCGTATAGTGGTGCGAATGTTTATCTTTGTTTTGGATTTTTCAATATCTGACTAAACCTGAGCACAGCTGTTCTTAAAACATAACTCTACATAAAAGGCGTTTTGATAGATTAATTTCTTGGTTTCTTTTCTATGTTGTTTTTAACAAAACATGTATTTTCATTTCAGTCTAAGAGCTGGAAATACAATATTCATTCCTACGCGTCTAGAAAAATAAAAATGAAAACCATTCCTTGTTATGCAGGGAACCCTTTCCGTAAGATTTATGATTTACCATTTGTAGCAAAAAACTCCCGCAATAACCTTGGATAGGCCTTGATATGTCTCGAGGCGATATGAAACCTTCATATTTTTATATAAAATAGAGTATAGTTTTGTTTATTGTACTGAGCTTTGAACCAGTCTGATAGAACCGTAGGACGAGATAGTGGGATAGCACATTTCTCCATCGTGTTTAATATATGTTACGTTACTAACGCAAAGAAACAAGCAGTGGCCAGAGCCATAAATGCGCCTTTCCTACCTCTTCCACACAGTATTTAACGCAATTTCCAGCTTTAAAAAATCTCGATTTAATTCTGATATGCTTTAGCGAGTAGATAAGAACTTATCACTGTATAAGTAACGTCACCAAACATGATGATCTCAATTGCAGTACGAGGCTCCCAATGAAGCCTGCCTTTGACCTTTATTGACAGCTTGTATTGAATTGACTAATACATAATATTTTAATGTAAACATTTAATTTTTGAATTTTGAGTGACGTGTAATGAATATTATGGATAAATATCTTATCTCATCTTATCTTGTTTCTTTGTGTTAAATATTTTGTAAATATTCATATTCATATTAATTTTATTTTTAAACATGTTCCGTAAATATTCGGTCAAGATAAACTGTGACTCTCACACGAAGGGCACCATCTTACGAGACAAAAAGTAATCAGTCAATTGCGAGTCGGACTCTCCCACAAGAGTTCCGCACCATATCGTATTCAATAAAAAGTACGAAATAAATAAAACACGTTTCTTGTATGGGAACACCCTTACTTGTCATAAACGTGTAGTTCATTAGTTATTGCTGTCGTGACAACCGATGGAATATTTAAAAAAAACTACCTATTACGGTTCGTGAGATACAGCCCGCTGACGAACACACAGCGGAGGCTTAGTAATAGGGTCCCGTTTGGCACCCTTTGGCTACGGAACCCTAAAAATGTGATCTACTACTACACAACTAGAACAAACTGAAATTAAATGCAATCCTAGCGTCAGCCGCAGCGCAGCGGAGGGCGGCGGCGGCGGGGCGGCGACGGCAGCGGCGGCGGCGGGCGCGGCGTAATCCACAAAGCGGAGTTTTCCAATTCGGAACAAATTACATTTTCAATTAACTCGCTATATCGGACCGGAACGGATTGGAGTATCCTGGAAATCTCATCTAAATATCTTGCTATGGTGGAACCCTGTCGTACTACTCAATGCGTCTACGAATGGTATTCATTCAGTCACCCATTGTGACTGTTGTATAAGCAGCTTACGCGATATATTCCGTATCTACTAGACAATAAAGTACATTAGTAGTAGGGCATTGGCACATCGGTAAACATCGCTAGCACTGTGACGCGCAATCAAGAAAACGCGCCCTCTACATATTTGCAATGACAACATCGTGAAGAAAACTCTGTATCTCAAATCTCAATCAGTTTCTTAACTAATGGCGGTCTAACAACTCAGGTTAATTTCGCCAATGTCACGTGTTTTGTAGATGTCACTGTATTTGGACAGGTTCTCTTTCGGGAAACTCGTAATTTTAGTCTTCATTTGTTTCTCGTTAGCACTACCCGGGGGGGAGGACGTGAAAGACTCTGTATCTCTTAACTGCGGCAATGGACTAGCTCACTGATACGCAAAATCATAAGAGTCTGCATCCTCCTTTTATCTATGCGCAAAATATAGTTATATTGGTGGCTAAACGAGGATGCAACGCCTGCCTACCCCTTACCCCGTATGGAAGGGACTTGACGTATTCAATGACAGTATCCTTTCCGTATGTTTGACAAGGTTCCATAAAGAAGAGAGTTGGCACGCAGATATTGTCGAGATGAATGCGCTCAATCGCTGTTTACAAACCCGCTGAAGCCTAGTTGACTTTGCAATTCTAATATGGACCCTATTTGCGAAGGTCTACGATGCAAATGATATCTACTCTCGAGTTATTTGATTTGTTCGGTTAAGTAGTAGCTGTTTGGCTTCGCATCAATGGAGGTTACGTGGCAACGGGATCTCATAACTTTTGGGAACTCAATAATTCAATTCATTTCTTTATTGCACACAAACAGTTACATAGGACAGTAAAAAACATAGAAAACGTGTACGAAGGCGAGCTTATCTCTAATAAGAGATCTCTTGCAGCAAACCAAATAGGGATGAGACAGGTGGATTGCTGAGCAGAAGTAGACCCATGTGTACAATACATATAATTATTACTTACAAATCAATAGACTACATAAACTAGTGCATACTTATATAAATAAATATGAACTATATTATATAATATACATAAACTGATAAATACTATAATACTACCTATAATTCTATAAAGACAGGTAATGCTTCTTCACACGACTCTTAAAAATATTGAGAGTAGGACTATCCCTGATGGTGCAGGGGAGTGCGTTCCACAAGCGGATAGCACGAAGTATAATCGATTTAAATATTAATTGATGTTATGATCATAATCGGTTATCCATTAGCGTTATTAGTATTAACATTCAGTGAATTAGTGGTGCTCTAATAATCTGCCTAATCGGATTTCATAATTTGCTAACTGTTGAGGGTTAAGTAGCAAGATTACAAAATATATTAATTTGGTGTAATACTATAACTATACTCGGGAAGTTATTAATCACAAAAATAGCCATATAAAGGGTTTAATAATCTTATGTAACGTAGGTACATTATGTTACCACTGAAAGCTAAAGACAATGTAGTTGAATTAAAAAAATCAAAACCTTATCAATATTTTCAATTCTATGATGTGTTTCATAAATAAATGTCTTTGTTATGAAACTTATCATCGCTGACATCGCACATCGTCAACGTAGCTAGCCTAGCACGAGATGCATGAGACACACGATCACGTGTACACAGCGTGATCATCAGAGTAAATATGGGCTGATTGGTGATAAAGATAATAATAAATCTAGCTGTCAAATCCAATGCTAGCCAAAGCATATATCAGCGCGGAGTATTCCATGCCTTTATCGTTGCTGCACTTCCTTGCGTCACTACTAGCCAGCATTTCCGTGAGAGCCTTCGAAAATTGTGCCAGAGGATCCGATAATTTGGTGTTCTGTGGAAGAAAGACGGATGTTAAAGTATACACTATACAACAGACATCGTTCGTCATCATAAAAAACCAGCCAAGTGCGAGTCGGACTCGCGCACGAAGGGATATGGAGCAAAAATGAGCAAAAAAATCACGTTTGTTGTATAGGAGCCCCCCTTAATATTGAATTTATTTTGTTTTTTAGTATTGGATATCATAGCGGCAACAGAAATACATCATTTGTGAAAATTTCAACTGTCTAGCTACCACGGTTCCTGAGATACAGCCTGGTGACAGACGGACGGACGGACGGACGGACGGACGGATGAACAGCGAATTCTCAGTAATAGGGTCCCGTTTGGCACCCTTCGGGTACGGAACCCTAGTGAACATGTAGTCTTGGTAAATTCTGTATCGGTAGACGTAGCGGTGCACAAACTTCAATACGAGGTATTTGGTATTCTACTAAAACCGGAATCCAATTCACAAGCGCCAGCGTGAAGCCGCCAGCGTACTTCGTATTCTACTGTCCAAAACGTACGCTGGCGCCAGTTTGACTTGGGATTCCGGTAAATAGTAGAATACCAAATATCTCGTATTGAAGTTTGAGCCAGGCTTGTCGTATGAACTTAGTAGAATTCGGCCCCAGAACTTCTGGAAAATCGAATTTAAACGTGTATAGAAATAAATAACATAAACTACACATAAAGAAGGCAGTAATAATGTTACTACATTATATTGTAAGCTTTATTTTATTATAATAGACATAATGTCATCCAGGTAAATAAATTAAACTTCACTTTTATTTTCATGTAACTATCTAAGGGACCGATTCGGAATTCGAAATCGGTTGATAAATTATTTATTTATATAACATTAATAAAATAAATAAATAATTCACCAAGAAAAAAACCGACTTCATGACCTATCACTGTCCGCGCGGATGCGAATGTCTTCTATGAACACGATACCTAATGAGCCTACGAAATAAGAATAAGAATATATTTATTTAGAAGGCAAGACTTAAAGCTAGGTTTATTATAAGTTATCGTTTGTGCAAATACAATTTATACAGGAGTAAGACTGCGGCCCCACACTAGGCTGAGCCTGTATCGTGGGTGCCATGGTATGCTTAGCAGAGTGGGAAATGTTGTGCGCAATTTACAACCAAAAAAAATAAAAGTTAAGATAGGTACCTACTTAGAAACATTTAAAAAAAATCAAAATATACACATTTAAAATATTATACACTTTTAAAATATACATATAAATCTGTCTTCTGACTTCACAATACTACACAAAATTAACAAATATCGCTCCTTACAGCCAGAATGATATTGAGCGTAAACGCCACAAAGTAACATGATAAAAATACTTAATTTTCAAAAAATGGGACCATCCTGAAGGGTTACCCTTTCGTACAAAAAAGAATTTTTGAAATAGTTTCGAGGTAAAAAATATAATATTATAGTATCTGTGCACATAAAAAAAAATACAAAAAAAAAACAACACAACCGATAACCCCCTCCTTTTTTGAAGTCGGTTAAAAATACAGCCGAATTGATAATCCCCTCCTTTTTTGGAATCGGTTAAAGTTAAAAACGACGAATTGAGAACCTTTTTAACCGACTTCCCAAAGGTAGGTTTACAAATCGTCCGGATGTTTTTTTTTATGTATGTGCCCCGATAGCGCCTAAACGGATAGACCGATTTGGAAATATATTTTTTTGTTTGAAAGGGTTTACCTTCCCATTGGTCCAATTGACACCAGGTCAGGATCTGATGATGGAATCCTGGAGAAATCGAAGGAACTCTTCAAATATTATAGGCAGACCTTAGTGATTTTTGTGTTTTTCATTATAACTCGTGCAAATGCACATGGTAAGCATAATATTGTGATGCGGAACTGCTGATGAAGACCACATATGGCCACCAGATCTGCTCAATACTAGGTACAAATACAATGCGTGGCTGACGGGCAGGCAACGCATAGCCTAAACCGGTGGACCTAGAGCCATGAAACTTTGTACAGAGGTTCCTTAGTAGCGCGGGGTGGCACTGATATGGGATTTGACAAAATTAATTCCCCAAGGGGGGGGGGGGATAAGGGGTTACAGTTTGTATTAAACTCAATCTAATCAAATAGGGTTTGTGGAAGTCGGATTTTTCTAAAGTTTACTTTTTGTTTCAATTATAATTTTTCGCAATCGGTCAGTATTTAGTACCGCAACATACCATATAAGTGACGAGTGCAGCAACAGCGACTTTCTGTAGCAACGGGAGCTCGCAGCGACTTAGATGGCCACGCGCAGAATCTATGAGCGCCGTTACAGTTCGCCCCTGTAACAAACACTCACAACTTCATCATCAACATCATCATTAGCCTGTCGGGGAACCCAGCACATAGGCCTCCTTCCTTATGTTTGTACACGCCATTCAACTCGGTCCTGTGCAACCCGCGTGCATTGTTTTCCTGCTGTACTTGCTATGTCATTGGAATTCATCGAACAGTTTGGCAGAAGAGGTCGTGTCCATTTATTTCCTAGCGATATTCTCATCATCATCACCTGATGCTGAACCTTGACGGTGGTAGACGGAACCCTTGGATTTTAACCTGTAAACCCATCGAGTTTGAGCTCATTTGATTCGCCTTGGTAAACCTTTTAATTTCGAATGGTTTTATACAACTCATCATCATTGGCCTTTTCATCTTTTCAGATGTTTATTACAGCTGCTGTGTATTCTGGGAGTCACATTTTCTCTTGTGACTGAACAGACCGATTTGGGATCTTCACTGCTTGCCACAGTGATCACAAGCAAATTCGGCGTTGGGTGGTGGAGCCGGTTATTTGCGTGCTAGCTGAATTCTATACAACTATAATTATAGTAATCTGATGAGATGTCCTTTCCTGTCCCGGTGCCAAGTGCAGCAGGGTCGACGGGCCCTTGGAGCAGGCGCCGCGCGAGTCACACGCTTCCACCCAGACGGGAGTGCCGCCCTCTGTGGACAGACACAAGAGGATATAGTAGCCTAGAGACTCTAGGGAGGTTGCCTTGCAACCGCTAGAGAAGGACAGAACAGGAAGATAGACAGAGAGAGAAATACAAGTTGCAGCAACAAATCGCGAGACTGATTGCATCGTGAGTAGAGCCCATTAGGTAACTCACTATGTACCGTAATTATTATTGCTTCCTGATTGTTAGATACTCAAAATATGGTACAGTCAAAATTTTAACGGAAACTTATTTTATCGAAAAAGACGGTCAAGGTAATTTCGCGGGGTGAATCGATAAAAAAGTTGTGGTAACCCCCCTGACCATTGCATGATTTATGACGGTACATTGACATAAAAACATAACATAAACAGTAACTTACAGGCACAAAAATTGCTTCTGGCCCCACACTAGGATACCCGGTGTCGTGGGAACCAGAAACAGCGACATCACAAACATGTAAACATCCAAGACCTGGGGTTTTTTAAACGATTTCGTACAGTCTGAAGCAATCCAACTCACCAAAGTAAGGCAATATCGTCTCTAGCGACAGATGATCATAGTAAAATGCCAGCAGCAAGTGATCGTCGCCGCCCAGGCCGCAGAAGAATGAGTACTTGATGGGAACGTCTGGATCTATCGCTGACAGGGTGCTGATGCGGTGTAGGGTCTCTAGAGCTACTCCAGAAGTTGGTGTCACCTGGGGGGTAGTTTTTTACAAATCGAGTGAATACGGTATCGTGCTATCAGTAATCCTATGTAAAGAAATATCGATTAGTTCAGTACGTTTACTTTTCCATACTTATAATGTTCATAGGACAGACGGACAGCTGATGTGTTTGGCTGGCAAAAAGGGAGCCTTATATTGACCTGAAACATCTCGTCCTAAGACTGTCTCTTCTTCAAACTCGCATCCTAATCATCATCATGTTCAGCAAACTTTGATCCAGTGCTGAGCAGACCTTTTCTCTATACCGCTAACCCTGTGCCAAACCGTACCCAGCAAGATCCTGTCGTCTAGACTAGATGGATTCGTTCATGTCAAACCTATTTACTAGTTAAGTCACATTTACCGTAACACCCCAGGTCTTAGGGCTCTGATTGAGCTGAAACAGCAGATCAGCATACACCGTTCCTTCACTGCCGCAGCTGAATGTTAGGGAGCAACCGCAGGCCGCAACGAAGCGCGCGCGGCCTGCCATTGCCGGCGCGCGCGCTGAGACTTGCCGCCATTCCGTCTCGTTGGTATAGTCTGCCAGCTCGTTGAGGAAGTTCTCTTCGAGGGATGTTATGTTCAGCGGTGTGGATAGGACTTCGCCGTGCTAAATGATTATTAATTGTAAATGTAACTCATTTATTTTATATGCTGTTGATATCCCAAATAAAAAAAAAAAAAAAAAAAAACATAATTTATTTATTGCACACAGAAAAATGCATGGTAAAAGTGTGTACAAAGGCGAGCTTATCTCTAATAAGAGATTAATTGTGCTTAGATAAAAAAGAAGGTCTTTAACTTGCAATATTTGATTACAGACAGACTACAGGTGAAGATTCCGTCACGCTTGTTATAGTATGAGTATGGGGCATGGATGGGCACGTTAAGTTTCAAGACCCTTTAAATAGGTAGTGTGTTAGCAATCTTTGTTAGGGTTCGATTGAATTGAACACACTTTATTTCGAAATAATCTTTCAGGGATATTATTGCATGCAGTATATTGAACTTATTTTAATAAGTACTTAGATGTACAAGCTCAGCCAGGCCTGTTTACTGTTTAGGTAGGCTGATCTACCTACATAGTCTACGTACTTTAGTATATAACTCTTGTACCTCATTGCTGGGCAATTGGCTCTCAGTCGCGAAGTACCAAGTGAGGTGGCAGCTAGGAGCCACATTGCTGGCGTTGGCGAATAGATACACAGTGGATTTCTCATTCAGAATACGAGGCGCTGGTTCAATCTAAACTGCAAAAGTATGAATAAAAAATTGGAAATATCAATGATTAAATTTTCTGTTTCATATCAATGATGATGACTTTGTGTAGAAATTAAAAGATCAAAGGCAGAATGGCCGACATGTCAGGTCTAAGGAAAATAGAGTTCTGAAAGCCTATCGCTGAATTGGATTTATAACTGTGAGAACAACACTTTCCTGCAAGACAGGGTGGGTTGAATCAAGAGAATTGATGGTTATCGACGCTGAAGCCTTCTCGTTGCGTACGGAGACTGTGACCACGAATACATACCTGAAAAAAAATACCAGATGATGCCCATTGTCTGACAGGTTAAATAAAATAAAAACTCCTTAATTACAGCATACTTTCCGACATTGTTCAATCAATCTACTTACTCGCCAATTCCTGGTAATCCGGAGTCCAAAAAAAGCAAATCAACGTCTCGAGTTTCGAAAAAATCGCACTCTGCCTTCTCAAAGCTACAAGTCCAGTGAAACTGTAAGAAAAACAAAAGCCTAATTTTCTTTCACAAAAATAAACTTCAAAGTATGAAAAAATCTGTCGTCTCTTGCTTACAGAGAGCTCGTCTTCATAGAAGTCGTGGTTAGTCGCCACAGCTGCGATAGTGAAAGGCTCACCGAAGCCGATGACGAGGTAATTAGCACTGAGGTACACCTCCAAGCCACGACGCAACACTTCAAACGGTAATGATGCCTAGGGATGAAAAGAGGGCTTACATAAACTACTTTAGAAATAACAGAAAAAAATTAAGTAAACATTAATAACTAGTAGGTACACTATTGTACATTATATATGCTTACAACATTACATCATGGCATTTTACGTTACGCTGTGGCAGAGGCACACATTAGCTCTCTTTTTTTCCCACGATTGAATCCATAAGTCGCTCTGGAGATATAAATTATGAGGCCTTCAGACCCAATTAATTTTCGCTTCCCAGTAGGTATTCTGTCTGACCCGCACAGCTGATTTCAAGTTACTATGGGAGACACAAAATTTAATTTCGTTTGGGACCTTATGTTTAACTGGTTCGCCGAAACATCTTATATAACAATTGTTCGCCATTATTCGGTCGTTCGAGCGGTGTGCTTCTGAGAGTGAAGGGGTTAATAGGGAAAATGGTTCTGTCATTCCCCAAAAGATCAGCTAGTTAAATGTCACCTTGTACTTTGAAAAGGTGGTGGAATCTATCTACGTTGAATGCAGACTCTAACCCAAGTAGCAACCGCACTGTTGGTGGTCCTGACGACTTGCACTTCTGCTGTATACTCCCCATCAGCCCGCAGTGTCTTGGCTGGCACCACGAGCCGGGCTCCCCTCTCCTCGGTGAAGACTACCTCGTGCTTGAGGTCTTCACTGCGGACAGTCCATAGGAACTGTGGAATCCAGGATACTAAGTCAACCGGATACTGACGTGCTTTCTATTTTTCATTGGTAGGTATAAAAGATCTGACCCGAAATATTGCACACTATAATTAGGCAGGTAAAATCATATCGGGAACTTTAATTAATCATTGTTGACCGATATTTATTGTTTTGCTGTGAAGGAACTCCCGGATAAATGTCCCGATAATTGAGTCTAAAGAGTTTACACAATTCGCCGCATTCTGGTCATTTATGCTTAACACACCCACTTACATGATAATCCTGCGTAGGCTGACACATAGTGACTTCCGCCTCCACCACATACTCTGTATCAGCGTATGCCACCTGGCTGCCCAGGACATTCAGAGAAAACATGAACACCTTCCCCTCAATCATGTCCAGCTTCTTATCACCTTGCGAGTTGTCGATGTGGAAGTGTTTGGGTAACGAGTGACCGGCGGCCGTGGTGGCTGTGACTGTGAAGCGGTAGTCTATGCCATGGAGAAGCTGTAAATTTTATATTGCCAAAGATAAAGGGACAAAGGTTTTTTACTTCCTGAGAAGACGATGGTCATGATGGTCTTGACCGACTTCGGTCTCAGTGACTTTTCGGATAAATAGAGCTTCGTTGGTCTCCCCTGATATGGCTTGCTACATGCCCTTCCTTATCTTAGCAAGATAGGGTATAATGATCATACTGACAACTCTCTGAAGGTATAATGATCATGCTGACAACTTGAGGATTCCGGTGCAATTAGATATTTGAATGATGGATTGGAGAGAATTTTAATAAATTAATGGGTAAGTTTGACCGCTCATACGATATCAGCAATGTATAATTTTAAGTGACTATTATGATCATCTGCATCTGAACTCATTTACCGTTCTGTTTTCACAACATTGCCGTTAATCTTCGGATACTAATAGAAAAGCTCATTCAAAAGCTTACTTCAGTATTGTCAATAACGTAGTAGTAAGGCAAAGGCTGCGGTCCGTTCAGCTTAGCCTCCAGCCTGCGCACGGCTCGCCAGATCATCAGCGTGAAGCGTTGCGTGGGCGCAGGAAGCGGGGCCCAGCGCACCTGCCAGGTTAAGTTGTACTTGGCCCCTGCTGGCGTCTGGATCCTGCAATATATACTTACATACGCCTTCCCGGAAAAAGGGTAGGCAGAGACTAAAGACCTCCATGTGCTACGATCCTGGCATACATCTCTCGTTTCCTCAACATTCATATCCTGAATTATGGCCCCCAAAACTGACAAACGCGAAGCGTTTATTATTAGGTAAGTACTGGAAATTCGTAGGTAGGTAGTTAGGTATCTAAAATAGGAGCATACAGGGTCTGGAGGAAGATGAAGAGCATCCAGGATACTGAGGAAGACAGAGAGTTGGGGGAAATAAATAAGTTAGAAATAATACAGGAGTTGAAGGAAGATGAGGAACTTCCAAGAGTTCGAGGAAGATGAAGAACATTCAGAAATTGGAGGAAGATGGAGATCATTCAGTATTTGGGGAAAAAATTAAAAATAAATGTTACAATATGATGAAGTGGAGGATACATACAGGTAATGGATTATGGTGCAGAGGTGGAGTTACTCACATTATAACACTTTCATCTGGTTTATCAATAGGATCCTCATCGTCTTTAGGACACACGAATTCTGGAGCCAGGATACGAAACGTCGGTTTATCCTCATCCTGCTCATTAAATGCATATTTAGGCATCCATATTAATTAGAAAGTTGTGTGATATTATTTGTGAGACTACTAGTACTTACTGAGTTCTGTCCATCGACCCTTAAGTGTGACAATTTTGATATCAAAAGTATCACTATTAACATTAACATATTTTTGTTACACTTCTCTAAATTAAAGCCTACAAACAACAAACTACACGAGTTGATACTCAGAGAGACAAAGTGAATTGTGGTTAAATTGTGGTTTGTTGTTGTTTCAAAGCTCGCGTGATCATTACCTCTGTTTGCCTTTAGCGTGATGAAAAAGTATGAAATAAATACAATTTAATTGCTTCCACGGACAAAGGACATAATTTATGGATTAATTACTAGTATGGAAATTCAGATGTTTCTGTGTCGATAGGATTTTTAGTTGGCGTTTTTTAGGGTTTCGTATCTCAGAAGGAGAAACCCTTAAGCTTATCAGTTATCATCTTCCGTCCGTCGGTCACAGGCAATTTACTCAGAATATATGGGACCGATGAAGTTGAAAATTGGTACACATTTCTGTGACCCAAAGATAGAGGTAAATATATATTAATTGAAACAAAAAGTAAAACTTAAAAAAAATACCGAGTTCCACAAGCCCTATTTCATTAGAAACCAATGTCAAGATATAAGATATTTATTCATAATTGTCATTACATGTCAAGGAAATACATTGTTTAGCTCAATCAATCATATTGAATAAAATCATAATAAATTAATGTCAGTAGTATAGTACAATAATGTCAGAAGTTAAAATTCAATAAATGATAAAAATTTAAAATAAAATTGTCAAAAACAATGGTATTAAAATACATTGCTTTTTGAGTTCAATACTAACTGTAACTGTCTAAATCGGTCCATCCGTCTAGGAGCAATCGGTGTACATACATTTTAAAAAAAATCAACGAATTGTAAACCTCCTCCTCCTCCTCTCCTTTTGTAAGTCAGTTAAATATGGAATATGGGGGCCACTTTTGGAGGCCCTAAAAAGTAAAATAAAATTTAAAAAAATCTAAATATGCCGTATGTGACATTATCAAATTGAAAGCGCATGGTGTGAGGATCTGAAATGTAATTTTATTATAGTTTTAAGACTTATTTTGAAAAAGTTAAGCTCACTAATATGACCGATTTGCATGTCAAAACCTCTAGGGTACCTACTTACCGAAATCCTAAAAATCAGAAATTTGGTATTCAACACCCATATCCCATAAAATCTCCGAAATCCACAACTTTAACACCCACCTAAATCTGTTGTGTAAATGTTGTATGAAAAACTGAATTTTAGGGTACTTCCTGAAGTTTTAGAGATCTGAAAATTGCAATGCTGGCTAGGATTTGCCCACAGTTAGTATTAACACTTTAATTGTTGTACGAAACCCTCTCAATGCGAGTCTAACTCGCACTTGGCTGCTTATTTTTAGAACAAACTAATTTTGAAATAAAATAAGGTTAGATTTTAGATGTAAGTAACTCTAGTTACAAAAAAATATAGGCTGTCATGGAGTGGACGAATTTACATTCTAATACTTTCGCATGTGAAAATACGACTGTATTTTTATTTAATCAGCCTGGGAAAGGAGGAGGAGAGGCTACGATACGGCTTATTGTCGCAGAAAGTCTAGCTGCTACGCGCTACGAAACTCGTAGCACGTAGCACTCTCGAAAATTGGCAATCGTAATACTTTCAAAAGGAAAACTTATATCCGAAGTTTTTTTCTGGGCAAAGCTTTAAAATAATTTGGTTTCCCACAATAGACGGTAATTATCTGTCTTTAAATTAATTTAGCGTACGTATATTGGTAAGGGATGAAATTATCCTAATAAAAAGTGTAGGTAGGCACCAAAAAGGAACAATTTTTGCTCGTAGGTAATTAACATTTTGGAAAAAGCAATGTAGGAGAGCCTGTGTATAATTTTGTAGGCAAAGCTGCTAACAGAAATAAACCATTGAGCGAGTATAACAATAACGGTGGAACAAAGAGTTTTGTTTGCGCCAAGTCATAAAGTACTAAGCCTCGAGTTTATGATTATTTACGACTTTGATATAGAAAGCGGCTTACTTTGTGCAAATACAGAGTAACAGAAATATGAGTAAATACTAGTTGGGCCGGAATAAACGGAATGAGTAGATAATTACTAGGCATGATGTAGTTATTAGAAGCGGAAATAGCTGGGCCATCCTCCATCATAGTATGAAGGCCAGCCTAGCTAATTCTGTGTCTCACCACACCACCCCTTGTAGGCATTCGCTGAAAGTAAACCTACAGAGATCTATACCTTGGCAATGCCTGCGATTTGGGAGGCGACACGAACTATACTAAACAAACTAATTAAAATAGGGAAATTATATGTCAAGCCACAGATTTATTTATTGGCCACGCGACGTGATCTAACTTTTCATTTTATAACTAAGCAACGGGAAAATGAGAAAGCCCCTAATATAATATTCGTCTTTTTTTCAAAGCCAACTCAATATTCTATAGATAGATTCGTCAAGTAAAGATCAACAATTATTTTTACTAGTCCTTCTTATTTACACATTGCCACCTAATTTACAAACTCAGCCACGATTTTTACATCTTCTATCACCATGTTTATCCGGGCACCCCACTTACTGGGCGGGCAGTCCTTCCTAGTCTTGTGGCTAAGCTCTAGTCTAGAGTGTATTTATGAGTCTGAGGCACCGAGGGGCGAAGGCGACGGCAGGCGACCGCGCATTGATGCGTAGCGAGTGAGACGGGGCGGCAAAGGCTGCGGAGGTAGCCCCGTAGTAGCCGAAGCTAAGGCGATTTCGAACACAAAAACCGGCAAACCTACCTACCTATTTAATGGCAATTTTAGCATAATTTTAACCATCAATTAATGTGGGATTTTAAATGTACTGAGTTATTTCGTATTAATTTATTAAATAACCGGCCAAGTGCGAGTAGGACAGTAGGACTCGCGCACCAAGGATTCCGATCACACTTGGAGAGCGTAACACGTGTAATTAGGTTTCCACATAAAAAACTAAAGTGTGATGTCATCCATGTAAACCAAATTGAATATTTTTTTAGAAAGACAGAAATTTGCTGTTTTTAGATTTTTCCCTTTACTTGTGCTATAAGACCTTCCTTCATTCCAAATTTCATGACCCTAGCTAGGCCAACCGGAAGTACCCTATAGGTTTTGATTCCCTTGCGAGTTCAACAAATTCAGCAAAATTATGACATAATATCGCGGTATCTTTTGATTGCGTGGACCTAGAAGTTTAATTTTTTCACAGCTCCAAGGGACCATAGACCTGAGTAATCGATATTAATTTCAACATGATACCTCCACGCGTTCCTGAGAAAAGGGGTCGTGACAGACGGACAACAAAGTGATCCTATAAGGGTTCCTTTTAAGGATCGGAACCCTAAAAATATGTATAAAAAATAAGAAGCTAATAGAATATCTCATTTGATGCCATATAGAAATATTTTAGAAGTTTACTGCTTGAATGATTAAGGAACCTAATAAATAACCACCATACTGAGTTATATTTAGAGTGGCTTACACAGAAGATAAACTAGTGGGCAACTAGTAGTGGCTGATATACCACTAATAGTATCATTCAGACGCTCGTTAATTGTGGCTGACTTAGTAATTTAGAAGGCAATGTAGATTTTTAGAGGCGAATAAAAATAATTGTTTAATTAGCACCCATTAAAATGATGGTTTGAAAATGGAATCTGTGGCCACCGCGCAATAGGTGTCGGATTTTAGTGCCTTTAGTTTAGTGGTTTTGATTTAACACCGCCCAAATAGCCCTAAAGTGACATAAAATGAAGCCTTGCATTTTAATCAATTAGTTAGGTACCTACATAAGTAACTATTTTAATAAAACTCGTCAATACTATTCAAAGTATAATTGCAGTTTGCAGGTGTTTTATTCAAGAAAGAGTCAGTTTTTGACATCAACTATTCATTTATCCTATACATCATGATGTAACATATATCACCATTGAATACCTAATCAAAGTTAGGTAAAAATAACATAATACCAAAAGCACTCTAGGTAATAATAAAAAATAATATGTAAGTAGCCCATTAATGTCCCCACCGAGGGGCACGGACCTTCACTCGGATACGAGTAAGATTGAGCCATACTCCACCACGATGGCTCAATGATTAGAGTAGTTTTATGCCGGCTTTCCGCTAAAATAATGAGCGGGAAAGGAGCCAGCAAGCTGAGCGGACCGGGATGCATACAAAAAAAAACTCTTTCTCAGTGGAAGGCTTCCACAGAAAAAAAGTTATTCTTTATGCAGTCCGGTCCGCTCAGCTCGATGGCTCCTTTCCCGCTCCGCTCATAACCCTTTTTTAGTGGAAGGTCGGCATTATTAGTATTTAAAATAAACAACTCAATTACTGACAGCAATAAAAAATACTTCTTATCTCACGGTACGAATAGGTACAATTATATTTTACATACATTCTCAAAGTTAATATATGATCTTGATCATAATGTCAATAAAGTTATTAAATGACAAAATTACCTTCACAAATTATTATGATCAAAATCAATTAATAACCTGATATACAAATAAATACGTCCACATTACACAGATCTTCTCGCTAAAATCTATTAACAAAAAAATAAACATAAAAAATAACTTTCGGATCTTATCAGTATTTTGCCACTAACAGACACTTATTTATTTCTAATTCTATATCATAAAAAGAGAGTGGTTCATTCTTAGTAGATTATCTACAATAATACATACTCTACTCAGAACCATACGTTTAATGATAAAGTACATTGTTAGCCTGGGCGTAGGCTGAGACGGCGACGTATACAGACTGTAGAACATCAAGCACATTCTTCTGAGTAGATATCAAAATGAGATTAATATGTCGCGTCCGCTATCTTGAGATGTCTATAAAATTGTTATATGTTATATTCTATTTGCCCAGATTGTACGGCAGAAATTATTTAGTAGTTACGCAAAAAAACACAATGTAGAGCTTGTTCAAACTGAAGTGAGCGCCCCACTACCGACCGACCGTGTTTACACACACAAGGATATCGCAAATTAAGGAGTGGGGCGCGTCATTTCAGTTTAAACAAGCTCTACCAGGAGCATGATTCGCGCGCATTCGATATACGATATCTACACCTATATCGAGTGATTTTGTAGGGGAATCCGTATATCGAAGGCGCGAGAGTCGTGCTCCAGTGGCATGATTCTCGCGCCTTCGATATACGGATATCGACACCTATATTGACAGATCCCATGATAAATCACTCGATATAGGTGTAGATATCATATATCGAATGCGCGAGAATCATGCCACAGGGGGTGACATTAGATCGCTATGGCATCAACAATGAACAATGGTAACTTACAGTTAACTCACAAAACATCTGAATGATCGGAAGGGACTAATCTTTTAGGGGACACTTTATTTCCATCGAGCCCCCGTAGACAAGATGCAAAACGCTATTATCGTTCGCACGAAACGCGAAAAAAATATGTTGCGATTTGACGTTTGGTCACGCTGCGCTAGCGTCACCAAATGTCAAATCGCATACATTTTGAGTTTTCGTTTCGTTTTCGTAGCGTTATTAACTTTGTCTAGGCCTACAGGACCACCTAGCAGTTGTTTCTTTTTGACCAAAGTTAAAGGGTGACCTAGGCTACTACGGGGCCCCCTAAAAATAAGAGGCCGGCATCCGAAACAATGGCTAGTCAGCTAAGGAAAGTTGGTCAAATCGGGCATAAATCTTCTGCAGTTTAAAGAATGAACCACTCACTAGCGGTTCCGCACTGCCTCCGATCCAAATTCGATCCAACCCCATAAAATACGGATTAAGATTGAAAATTCACGGATGACGGACGGATCTAGAGCGTAAACTACCATTGAAATAGTACTACCGACTACTCCGGAGCGTATTTTCACGGTTTCGGATCGGAGTGCGAAACCTCTCTCACTATGGGTGTTTCCGGTCATGGAAGGTGTCTAAGGGGAGACTCCTATCTTCAGTTTCTTTACCCTGCGAGTCGTTCCTTCTCCGTCGGAGCTGTCAGTGTCGAGAGAGCTCTCCTCTGACTTCATTGCGAACTCCTGTCCTTCCATGTAGTTGCCTGTCGCTTGAGCCTTCTCTAATGTGCGTACTGGAAGACGAGGAAAAATATGTGAGTGGTTACGCGAAAAGGGACCTAAAGGGAAACGCTTTTTCGTTTTTTTTTGTGAATTAAATCAATTCCTTGGACTTTCCTCTTTAATTTGGTCCAAAGAGATTATTTTTAAGTGGTATAGTTTTTCAGGGTTCCGTACCCGAAGGGTGCCAAACGGGACCCTATTACTGAGACTTTGCTGTCCGTCTGTCTGTCTGTCACCAGGCTGTATCTCATGAACCGTGGTAGCTCAGTTGAAATTTTCACAGATGTATTTCTGTTGCCGCTATAACAAATACTAAAAAACTAAATAAATTTAATATTAAGGGGGCTCCCATACAACTAACGTGATTACCTGCGGTTTTTTATAGATAATGGTACGGAACTACGGAACCCTTCGTGCGCGAGTCCGACTCGCACTTGGCCGGTTGTTTTTTTGTCTTCTAATGTCACAAGGCGGTCGTCACGTCAGAATAACCGCGAATAAACACGACTCCAAACTTTAAACTCGATTACCTCGGAATAAAAAATTCCCTTTATGTCCCTTTTGGCGTAACATTTACATCTACTTACAGACGGGTTTTATTTCCAAATTGATGCGATTCCAATGAAAATGAGTTGAAATAGGAAATGGCCAAAATTTTAATGTTGATAATGGGCATGCTATGAAGATGGCGGATCATTTGTTTAGCCGCAGGAATGTCAGGAGGGAGGAAACACTTGGATCCGACAGCCCTGCTGTGTCTGCCTAAGTAACAAGAAACAAATCAATATGTCCATGAAGGAGAACCTTCCTTAAAAGTAAAATCAATAGAAATCACATGACACTGGCAGCTGGCACCCTGTCGTTGCTCTGCCATTAATTAATTAAGTGGTGATTAAGTGTTGATGATGGTGATAAGCTGATGCTTCAATTTAAGTTCTTTCCCAAAGAAATAAGGGTCGCGTTTTTCATGTTTTGACATATTCTTACTTTGTGCCTCAAGTAAATTATTTTGCCTCTTCAAATCATCAATATCTTGTTGGTGGGAATTGTTTTTTCGTCTCATGAACTGAATATACTCAGCAGCCTTCTTCAGGATCTGTGCACGACTTGCCTGGAAACCATTGAAGATTGAAATTACAGGTCAAATGTTAACTTCAAATTAATTGTGGCATTATCGTCAACTAATCTACATTTATGCATGAATACTTAAGTATGCTAAGATTAATCTGGCCTTACAGCAACATACATACAAAAGGCATTGATTTTTTATAAACTAATTTCATTCACAATTTAACATTTAACTAAAATATCAAGCTATGCTTCTGTATCATATCATCTTGAGTGGACAAACCTCGCCTGCGGATTTCTGCAACGGAACAAAAGCTACATTGTATTTGTGGAATTCAAAATATTAACATCAGACCACCAATTACCACAAAACAATAGTCATTTATTATCAAGTAGCATACATAGCAGTCAATCTTGCAAATACTTTAGTAGTAGTTTTAAAATTGACTTTTATCTTGAAGAAGCCAATGCCATTGTAAATATATAGTTCTTTAGAATACCCTAGTTGGCAGTTTTACCTCAAAAAAATCCGAATTCAACAAAACTTAAGTATGTTGTTTGTGACTATTCAGTAGTGCTACACCCAATTTTCCAAACAAAAGCTTGTGCTAACTTGAGTAGGGGCGAAAAACTGTTTTTTTTTTTTGGGATCTTTTCCAGTTTTTCAAGTTTAATTTTTTGAAAAAAAAAAAAAACAATAATTGTAAGAAATAGTGTATTAGTAAATCAAAGATTACAAAATTTCGCGTCGATAACAATAATAAATACTAAAATTGGTCCAGTACTTTGACTATGGTATCCAAAATACTCCCTAAACAATAAATCCACAGAATGAACTGGTATGGCCCAAAACCTTTTGGACCTGGAAGATGTTCTGGAACATGCAATAGCGATGTAGTGTACCGTCGAAAAATATTCTATGTAGATGTGACCGGGTAAATACAAGAAATGAAACACATACTGACTCTATTGATTTATTGATTTGGGAGTTTTTTGGACCCCAATAAAAGTCAAACTACTGGACCAATAATAATTTTAGTATTTTTTGTTATGGACGCGAAATTTTGTTACCTTTGATTCACTCATACACTATTTCTTACAATTATTGACTTTTTTTAAATTTAAAGTGAAAAACTGGAAGTCCCAAAAAAAATCGGTTTTTTGCCCCTCCTCAAGTTAGCACAAGCTTTATTTGTTCGGAAATTTGGGTGTAGCACTACTGAATAGCCCACAAACAACACACTTAAGTTTCGTTGAATTCAGAATTATCTTTTTTTGTAAGGACTGAAAACTCTGCCGACTGGGGTAGAAGGGTTACTAAATTTCTTGTTTATCCTACAATATTAGTGTGTTTTCAGGTTAATGACTAATGTTCTGAACAATAAATGAGATATTTATACTGACCACTTTTTCTCCCTGTAAAGCAGGAACAGCATCTCTCAAGGAAGTAAAACTATCTTTGATGTGGTCTCGCCTTTTCCGCTCTAGAGCATTATGGTGTGCCCTCTTCTCGGCCTGAAACACATCATAAGAGATAATTAATTTAAAGTTTACAACTTTGAATATAATTAGAAATCTCTGCTGACCAGAGTCAATAGAACAAACAATACAATGCAAGTTCCTGCATTACATTTACAGTAATTCTACAGTTGAAATTGAAATTGAAAAATTGTTTATTCAACAAATACTTAATTTACAGTGCATATCTGACACATAAAAGTAATAAATAATCTATAATTGTTGAAAGGGTGACCAGCACAGCTAATGATCGCAGACCGTGATCTGTGATTGCTGAGTGATCCAGTCCCTACACTCAGCCTCTCCCTCCCTCCCTACAGTTCTAACTAATTTTTGCAATATATTTTGAGTTCATTCTCTCTCATTCTCACTACTGTGTATTGTAGTAGTATAAAAGATGTACAATAAGTTACAGCACAGATAACTGTATTAGTAATACCAGGTTACAGACAGGTCAAATGCTGTGTAAGTGATTAATTATTCATAGGTCAGATAATAGTGATTATATATCGGAAGGACTTTAGTTCCTGACCTACTGAAATTGACCTTGGGAGGGGGGAAGGGGGGAGGGGGGAAGGGGGGAGGGGGGAAGGGGGGAGGGGGGAGGTGGGGGGATGCCCCCCCTACTACTCCCCCCGAACGGAACTGTATAGTTTCTGAGTTATGATTTTTTTAATTTTTGGAGGTTACATAATATAAGGACTTTAGATCCTGACCTACTGACCTTGACCTTGAGGGGGAGAGGGGGGGAAGGGGGCAGATGCCTCCCCTACTTCTCCCCCCCCCCGCGGAAGTGCCTAATTGCTGAGATATGATTTTTTAAAGTTTTGAGTTTTGAAGTTTTTTTGCATTGTTGGGCGGGGGAGTTGGAGGGGATGAGGGGTTGGAGGGGGGGTTGCCAGAAGTAGGGGGTCGCCTCGCTCCGCTCCGCTTCGCTCCGGCTCCCGGTTCTGCTTATAAGTGTGTACCTAACAAACCTATCTTTAGTTTTCAAACAGGAAGTAACCTATAATTGATCCAATCGTATTCAAAATGGCCGCCCAACCAACAAAAACTCGGACAGACAACACCCCAAATGCACTCCGTTTCAGAAAAATTACAACTTTTAATTTATCAAAAGTGATATTTTACGTTTAAAATAGATTCATCTTTTCAAATATGCATACAACGAAACGTAACTAATGTATTTTGACCACAGACCATAGATTTTGACATATTTTTTGCGTTTTGTTACATAATTTTACAATATTTTCAGATTTTTTTGCGTTTTGTTACATAATTTTACAATATTTTCAGATTTTCAAAAAATCATATCTTAAAAACTACTAATTTCCGTTACCTGAAACTTTCAGGAAGATGATTAAATGACCCCAACTATACGCTAAAAAAGTTTTGACAGCCTAGTCAATAGGTCAGGAACTAAAGTTGAGCCCATAGGCCTTTACCCGGATACGAGTAAGATTGAGCCATATTCCAACACGCTGGCTCAGTGCAGGTTGGTGGAAAAAGGTAGGGTCAGAGTGTCGATAAGGAGGCGGAAGTATAATTAACTCAGTAGATTAGTCAACTAATTAATAATTAACCGAAAATAGTCGGGAACTTATCTAGAATAAAGAAACCAGAAATGGAAACATAAAGTAGTCGCCGTATGGCTTTTACCAAGATAAAATCTAAGGTACTTAGGTCAGGACGTACCTATAAGCAAGGACATAACCTAACTCACCTGGGAATAGTAGCCACCTCCGCCTAAACTATTCCTATTATGAGTGCGTGAGTCTGAATCATTTTCAGCCTGAAAACAACAGGAAGATCAAAATAAACAGAGCAAATCTGATAAACACTGTCAAGTATGATAAACACCTACATCACTTTCAATGTCGATATCTCGGTCGTCGTCACTCATCATTTCGACCTTTATTTTGTAAGGTTTATTATGATGTTTAGGTTGGATAATAGGTTATTGAGCTACACACATGAAAACACGTCTATTTAAAAAAATCACATCACTTTGCTTGCAGAAGTCGCGCGCGGCCATTCATTATTTCATTCGCATTTCGCATCGCACTTGATCGCACAAAAGCGTGACAGAATAATGCTACCAAATTGAAAAGTAAAATCAAAAGAGGGATAGTAAGATAGGTAAGAGCAAGAGGTAAGGTAAGGTAAGGCAGAAAAGAGTGACACAACAACAACATCAACATGAAACTTTTTATATTAGTAGGTTAATAGTTGAATGTCATTATCCGTTCGGAAATTCCGTGTGACAATATCACAGGACAATATATTGGAGGTCAGGCTGACAAGCAAGTAACATCGATTATTTTAATCGATATGTAGTGATAATTTTTGTGTATTGTGTTGTGTTTATAGATGGGCGCTGGGAATTATTCCGAATCACCTAGTTTGGAAAAATTCCAAAAGTTGGAATAATTCTGGAATTATTCCGAATTTAAATTTTGGTGGGAAAATAAGTGTTAATATTGGGAAAATAAAGGTGTTTTGAAAAGATATCGAATTAAAACCTGCACACGTCTCGATAAAAGACTACTATACCAACATTTTATGTCATGAGGATTTTTTTTTCTAAAGCATCACATAAGCGAGATATTTGATAATATCATAGAGTGCCAAAAGTTCATTTTTGCAAAATCATTCAATCATAAGACTTGGTGATAGTGTTACTTAACATTGTTGACAGATGTCACTTTGTTGACAGGGGTCACTACTTTTGACCGGTGTCGCCATTTTTGACTGGGTTCACTCAAATATCTCGCTAATGTGACACTTTAGGACAGATTTTCTTATGACATAATTTGTTGGTATAATAGTCTTCTATCGTGTGCAGGTTTCATTTCGATATCTTTTAAAAGCACCGTAATTTTCCCATATTTACACAAGTTTGATGGGAAAATATGTGTAAATATTCTAAAATAAAGGTTTTTTACTAAGATATTGAATTAAAACTTGCACAGGTCGATAGAAGACCGACCAAGAATTTATGTCATGATGAAAATCGTCATTTAAGCGAGATATTAGAGTGACCCCAGTAAAAAATGGCAACACTGGTCAAAAGTAGTGACCCCTGTCAACAAAGTGACATTTGTCAACAATGTTAAGTATGTACTTGGAGTTAAGTAACATTATCACCAATAAAGATTTATTGATTTTGCAAAAAAAAAAGCTCTTGGTCTAATAGTCCTACATCGATTTTCAATTCAATATATTTATAAAACATCTTAATTTTCCCATAATTACACAGATTTTCCTATCAAAATGGAAGGATTCGGAATAATTCTGGAAGGATATCGGAATTATTCCAAAAAGTGGAATAATTCCCGGTGATTGCCCATCTATAGATGTGTTTGTGCTCAGACTAATATTCCTCGTAGTGTTTGTGTATCGAAAGTAGGCGTTCGTTCAAAGTCCGTTCATCCGTGTAATTTAATTTAATTATGCGTCGTCGTCGTCAATCGGTCCTTCCCTCGTCCATCCGGTCCAAGGGAGTTATTTTTTATATCAGGATTTTTAATCTATGTAATTTATTTTAATTTCATCGATCGATCGATCATCGATTTTTAAATTGGCATTATGGTAGAGATCTCTGCCTTTGCTGTAAAAGAGAGTATTGTAAAATTGGCGGCTGGCGCCATTTTTTTCAAACGAACGTGAACTCGTGAAGTCTTGATCAAACTTTTCCTTTGTCTGTCAGTTTCTTTCTGATTTCTTAAGACGACTCTGGTCACTATTTATAAACATGGACACAATAAATACCATTGATGTTAACGACGCCAAATATTATAGCCGGATCCAAGATGAAATTGAATGCGATATGGCTAGGATGAAGAAATGTGTCGCTGTAGTAAACAATCTAAGACGTAAGTATTGGCACCTATCTATTGTAGGGAGGCCTCAGAATTATTCTAAGAGGGAAGCATTAGGTAGGGAAATATACCTTAGTATCTTTATTTATATTCCTATATTATGTTTTTATATGTATTTATATTATTTAGGGAGACCGCTCAGGATCGGATAGAGTGGAAGAAGGGGAGAGGCCTTTGCCCAGCATTGGGGCATGATGGGCTCGTAATAATAATAATAATAATAATATGTAATAATAATGTATTTATGTACTTATTAGTAAGTAGTCTATTATTTTAATATTTATCGTTGTGCACTTATAGGTAGGTCTACCTTTTATTAAATTATCTTCTCCAGCCTAGGTTTGCTGGAAGAGATCTCTTATTAGAGATAAGCTTGCCTTTGTACATGTTTTTTCCAATATGAAGTGTCTGTTTTATGTTTTCTGTGCAATAAATCGATAAACGACGAGGTATTATCATAAATAACTTATTGGTTTTACAATTGCAAATCTACTACAATAAACTTAAATTCATCTTTTTCTGCGCAGTGGCTGCCGCGGAAATGGAGGCGGATACAGCAGCTCTTTACCACGCACAGCTCTGGCACGACATAGAAGAGTTGAAGATAAAGGCTGCTAAGAAGCCCACACAGAGTGGAGATTCAGGCAGCTACAGTCCACATAAATCTGCCTAATATTTCCATTTATTATTTAAGTACTTACTTTCGTCAGAACTGACCTAACTGATATTACCTTAGCATTTAGAGCGTTTTTGACTAGGCGAAGTAATGAGAATGCGGGCAAAAAGGTACTTACCTACCAACCCCTACCTATATTTAGTTTACGATAGTAACCTAAGGCCCTGTTCTAGTCTCAATAAACAATAACAGATATAAATCGTAGTATGTTTACGTACGTTTTCGGCTAATTTAAGGAGAGCGGCTAAGATTACAGTCTTATTAATAAGTAGTAGCATAGAGCAAGTTGCTCCATGGTAGTAGGTACCTACTTATAGTTTAAAATAATAATATTAGTTCTTCATTGTAACAGAGGGGTGCAAAGGTGTGTCAGGTCAGGTCAGGGTGGGTGAAGGATAAAGGGAGTAAGCAAAGCGAATCCCCCTATAGCCTTCGTTTTAGGTTGACATGTACGAACAAATTAAACGTAAATGGACATCTAAGATTCGCCACTCTCCTAACATTAGCCGTATTATTTAGCATGACAAATTCTGTCACATGAAGCTTATCGTAAAATATTTAACTTTTCAGTTTAGAGCCATGCTAGTCAAGAAAAGAACATCAAGCAAACTAATAGGTAGTTCCTAACTCTTTACTAATCTGTGCTATAGGCAAAGTGATACCTTTCATTAATTTACGTATACCCTTTTAGGGGTTTTATTATTATTGATGGGAAGGAAGTGCCAGTGGATTGAAAACTAAGTAAATATCTGCTGTATTTGAAAAAATATGTTTTGTTGGTTTTGTATAAAATATTTATTCTCACTAATGGCGACTGACAATAATCACGTCGTCAATCTAAAATCTTCAAAAATAAAAAGTGAATTTTCTGTTAATGTGGGCCAAAATGGATAAAAGATAAATTATCACTATTGCTGTCTGTTGTGGTCGGTCGGTGGTATCTCGTCGTCAGTCGTGCGAGCGGAGGTTGATGTCGTCGTGTCGCTCGCGCTCGGTCTCGCGGTGGTCGCCGGAGACGCGCGCTCCGGCCGAGGTGCCTGCTTCGTCATGGTCGCGCTTCCCGTGCGGAGGCGACGGCGCGCTCTGCACCAGTCGCCCCATCAGAATAGCGCTCTTGTCCTTCCGGGGCCTCGTCCACTCGTGCGACAGCACCCGGTCCAGCGTCAACCGCAGCGTGATGTCAGGCTCCAGGATGTGACGCACGATCGACTTGGCGGCAGCCGACACGGTGTCGCGGATCCTCGAGCGCAAAACCCAGTTGCGAGACATCTGATCCTTCAAAAGCTTGCGCAGATTCGAGTCGTCGAATGGCATAGACGCATTTAGCATTATGAACAGGATTATCCCGAGGGACCATACATCAGCCAGCTTCGGATTGTATGGTGTTCCGCTCACCACCTCAGGGGCTGCGTACGCAGCTGATCCGCAGTATGTATGGCTGAGCACACGTCGGTTATCGCCATCAGTACAGAATCTTGCGAATCCAAAATCAGCCAGCTTGACATTGAAACGTCTCGATAGCAGAATATTCTCGCACTTGAGGTCTCTGTGCGCTATGTTTTTGCTGTGAAGATATTGCAAACCGCTGGCCATCTGTCGGAACCACAGCTTCGCCTGATTTTCGGGGACGACTCCATTTCGTTTTATGAAATCCAGCAGGTCACCGTTATCAGCATATCGCATAAAAATGAACACTCTCGGTCCCCTCTGCAGGATACTATGCACTTGTATAATGTGAGGGTTTTCTATTTTGGTCAAGATGTCCAGCTCTCTTGGAAAAAACTTCTCCAGAAAATCTCTGGGTGCTTTCTCCTTGTCAAAGATCTTACAGGCAAGATGCATCCGCTTGGGACTGGATGCATCGCAGTACTCGGCCAGGTGTACGGTGGCATAAGATCCTTGGCCGATTTTCTTGCCGATTAGATAGCCTCGTTGTTCCAAGGCATTCACCTCGGAGCTTCGAGGGCTGAGGCGCTCAGCCATTGAGCTCTATCGACTTTATTCTTACCCGTTTAGGATACATTGGACATCTCACTGCGTACAATATAAACAAGGTTTCAATGGCCTCTCTGACAGATAGTGTCTCTTCGATTGATAATAGTTTTCGACACACCTCTCATGGAAGAGAGAAAAATCAATATAAAACAAATAATTAGCACGCACAAGATTTTGGTAAAATATTACGACATCACAAAGAATTTGGATACAAAAAACACTTCAACTAGTAATAAATCTCTCAAAAAGACGTCCCTAAATTCCTACATCGACATTTATTTTTTCTATTGTTTCTAAACTTGAATATGTCAATTTTCCAATATGCCTGTTGTAATTTCCTAAAAAGGAGATATAGACAAGAGCACTTCCACCTTTACAAGATTATTAACAGATTGCGAGACGAGAGCAACAAAATAACTGTAAAGGTGGGCTGCTTTCGACTCTACACCTATCCAATTATTTTTATATTGAATTGTACATCCCATGCTATGAAGGTACTTGTCAAAAACCGATTTGAATGCAGCAACGAATTTGCGAATCGTAGTGTTGTTTGGTTTTGAACGTGTTTTAAATTGAAGTTAATGAACGCAACCATCATACTTTTTGTGGTCTGTGATTTTGTCTGTCAACTGTCAAAATATTATGACGTAAAAAAAGTAGGCGGGGGTGGGTAGAAAAGAAAGACAAAAGTATTGTGAATTGGTATACCAAAACAAGCAATTTCCACTATTTAACAAGACCGGTAGTGCATAATACAAGGCTCAAAATGATGAACCAGTATATAAAAGGGGTTGGTTTTCCAACACTGACACTTTGATACTTAGTAAAATTGGTTATTAGGGGGTAGATAGGGTTTACCTTGAACCATTTATCCAGTTTTTAATACTAGGAGTTAAGTATTTAATTAATTATGAATTAATTAAACTTACGAATATTATCAGGAGAAACGGAACGTTTTTCGTAAAATTTTGTTTAGAATGAATGTCAATTTGACTTAGAATGCGTGGAACGGAACGTCGATGTTTGAACCTAAAAAAAACGTTGCTTGCCGTCATTCCGTTTTTCTTTGAGTTGCGTGAATGTTCTCCTAAAGGTGCGAACGCACTAGGCGGAACTGCACTGCAGCGGAACTGAGCGACACGACGCGACAAAATATTCTTTCAAGGCAAACATATGGAGCAAACCGCACTACGCGGCAACGGAACTGCACTGCAGCGGAACTGCGCGACAAAGTTGGGCAACTAGGCAAAACTGACGCTACCTCACGCCCCCGCCCCTCTCTCCTCTTTCTATCTCTTTCGTTCTTTGTTCAAATGGCGGGTGAAACTGTCGCGTCGCTGCAGTTCAAGTGCGGTTTACCAAAAAATGACGCGCCGTGTCGCGCAGTTCCGCTGCAGTGCAGTTCCGCCTAGTGCGGTCTTACCTTTACTTGTTTTGTGCTATTCGACGACTTTTGCTGTGTTTTTGGACTGTTTTTCGATCGCTACAACGTTGGACATTGGCTGTGTTATCTGGACTTGAGATTGCATTCCTGTTTTATTCACAAACCTACAAGTTAGGATAGGATACTATTAGGTTAGTGTCGGTACCAAAACCGACATATGGGCAGTCCTTCCTGGGCAGTCTTGTGGCTACTCCCTAGAGTGTTTTTTATGAGCCGGAGGCGCTGCGGAGCGCGGCGGCCGCGTGCCGGTGAGGAGCAGGCCAGACGAACGAAGCCGGAGCGGCTGAGGCTGGTCGCCGGAGGCGACCAGAAAGCCGAAGCGGCGACGGCGAGTGAGGAAGCCTGCGACGAGCTGGTACGGTGACAGTCGCCGCGCTCCGTTGCGCCGGAGCAGAAGCATAAGCAAATATGGATTTTATTAGCAGAAAACATGTTTAGGTTTGGTAGTTTCATACATTTTTAGGTTAGTTTAGTTTAGGTAAAATATCTCAAGAACCATACATTTCCTAGACTGGATATTTTACAGGGGGGTTACTTCCTCCCCCCCCTCCCCCCCCTCACCCCCCCAACCTCATACGAAAGTGTCAGTGTTGGAAAAAATACCCTATAAAAGAGTTGGAGCAGGTGAGTACCTACACAAAGTGTTCCTAAGGTTTTCTCCTTTTTTTAACAAAATTTCTTGTTTCTTCGTACCTTCCCCAGGAACCATTTGACCCGGATGAATTCGTGGAGAGGATGGTGCGTCGCAGTAACGAGGAGGCTGGCAGCAGCAGCAAGCAGATAGACCCTGAAATGATTCATGACATATTCACTCAGGCGATTCAAAATTTGAAGGTATGTTTCCAGATATTCCTCTACTGTGTGTAGGTACTATTGAACTAACGGTTGGAGTGTAGATAAGGGGCCGCCAAGGAAAAAAACTTAGTTTTTTTTTATGTGAGACGACCTGCTTCCGCCCCCTTATCGACTCTCTGACTGAACTAACGTCTAACCTTGTACTGAAGTACCTTAATTGGTTCACTGTCAGCAGCACACCGGTCGAACAACCAAACAATGGAGAACAATAGATGATAAATAAGATGTGTGTAAAAAAGGGTTAAGGGCATTGACATGAATAAGGGTGCAGGGTATGACCGGATTCCGCCGATTTTCATTTGAAAATGTGCCAATCAACTTGCCATTCCCTTTTGTTTGCTGTTCCGGAGATCACTCGACACCAACAGCCTTTTTATCAGTTTACACCAATACTGCCTAGAAAGTTAGTGGAGAAGTGCTTGTTTGTTTTGTTAGTAGGATTATTTAGTAAGACACTATACACATACAGGTTGTACATTCATCCTCAATGTAACACCTAAGAAATATCTAAAAATACATATAATATCTTATCTTACCTATGTACTACTGTTGCTGGTTCCCTTCCCTCGTCTCCTCTGATCAAAATATTTTTATCAGCTACTACAAGAGAGACAAGAGAAGAAATGTGCCAGGCTGGAGCAAGCAGTGCAAAAAGAAGAGAGACTGTATGGAAATAAGTTAGCTGAAATAATGAATCAGCATTCCGTAAGTATTTGCATACCATTTTAAGCCTGTCTGAACAGCAACTGTGTATTGTTGTTATTGTTTGCTCCCCTGAAGGAGGTCAAGGGTCTTCACGACATTTACTACTGGTGTACACAAAATAAGAAAATATACCTGGCTACTATGTATAAAGTATGTTCAGCTAATAAGTAATATTACTAAAATCCTAAAACTGCTCAGTAGATAATATGAAACCAATGATATCCATAGTGTGTAGCATGTAGGTATGAACCTTTTCCCAATGGAGTGTTAAATTTTGTCCACTTTTTGCCAGATATTCTATGTCTAGCACATTGCTAAAACCAATTACATAAACAATCAATGTGGATATTACCTCCAGGACTGTGTCAGAGTATTCAGCTCTTTAGATGAGCGAATGTCCCGGTGCGGTGGTCGTGCTCTGGACATCGGAGGGAAGCTCGGAGCGGCCCGGGCTCCCAGGGCCAGAGCCGCTGCTGCCAGAGACCTGCTCTCGCATCTGGCACACTTCTTAAGCCCTGGTCTGGTGCTGACAGATCTATTCATTGATCCTAATAGGGTAAGTTTCTTCATTTAATCTCAAAAGACTTATCAGTTTTCTCCAGAACATTTATTAGCCCATTGTACGGTGCACTGCCACCGTAGCATTAGGTAGTTATAATTGAGGTCACACGGGTTGCCTGCTTTACCTATCAATCATAAATAATAATTATTACCAGTTCACGTACGGACAGCAAGCACACCGTGTGGCTCATATCAATATCATTTTATCATTTAATTAATCGTGTGTTTAAATATAGTTCTTGATCAATACAAGACTTCTAAACATATCTATCGATTTTATCATTTATCAATCAATATCAAGAGTGCACGGCCCGAAGCCGTACATCTTTTGATATTGATTGATAAATGATAAAATCCGGCTCGAAGGACCAAAAAAGATGTACGGCTTCGGGCCGTGCACTCTTGATATTGATTGATAAATGATAAAATCGATAGTTATGTTTAAAGTCTTGTATTGATCAAGAACTATATTTAAACACACGATTAATTAAATGATAAAATGATATTGATATGAGCCACACGGTGTGCTTGCTGTCCGTACGTGAACTGGTAATAATTATTATTTATGATTGATAGGTAAAGCAGGCAACCCGTGTGACCTCAATTATAACTACCTAATGCTACGGTGGCAGTGCACCGTACACCCATGGAATTGCTAGTTTTACCTTGCATCATATGAGGTAGTTCTAATTTTTATATGAGTTGCTAGTGATGTAATGGGTCATGCTCATGACAAATCCAAGTTTTCCACCTCGAAAGCCCTCCAGATCACAGTTAATAACCGGCCAAGTGCGAGTCGGACTCGCGCACGAATGGTAAAAAATCATGTTTGTTGTATGGGAAGCCCTTTTAATATTTATTATAATCTGTTTTTTAGTATTTGTTGTTACAGCCGCAACAGAGATACATCATATGTGAAAATTTTAACTGTGTAGCTATTATGGTTCATGAGATACAGCCTGGTATACAATTAAGATCCAATATTGTTACCAAAAATCATGCAAATAAACTTATTTGATTTGATTTGATTTTGGTGACAGATGGACGGATGGACAGCAAAGTCTCAGTAATAGGGTCACGTTTGGCACCCTTCGGGTACGGAACCCTAAATACTTGAAAATTCATGACTTTCTGTTTTTCACTTTTTATTCGAAAACCATATTTACATACTTGCTAAAAGATGTGTATGAGTAAATCAAACAAGACAAAATTTCGCGTCGATAACATTTTTTAACCATAAAAAATCAGATCTACCTCATTTGATGCAAGGCACCAGTATTTGTACGAATTCCATGGACTATATTGGTTAGTAGTTTCAGTAATCTATTAGCAATTCTATGTAAAATATTAAAGATAGATAAGTACTTTATTTTTATTTTTATGATAATAATCAGCTGCCCTGCTGTCTACTTCATTGCACCTGCCTCACTATCTAAAATTTTCAGCTAAATGAAGCAGCAGACGTCATTCAGAAACTACACACAATTGCTCAAGAGCTTCCACCCGATAAATTTGATGTTGCCCGAAAAAAGATTGAAGCCAAATATGATGAGATTGAAAGAAACCTGATTGAGGAATTTGTGAAGGCACAGCATCAGCTCAATATGAACAAGATGAAAGATATTGCTAATATCATGACCAACTTCAAGGGTTATTCGCAATGTGTGGATGCCTATATTGAAACCAGTCAGATGGTAAGTGACTATGTCTGGTATTATTTTATGTTCAATTAATCTTGTAGACCAAAACAGCATATTAAATGAATATTGTTTATTTTTATTTTTATTTAGCCTAAATGGGGTCCCACTGCTGGGCAAAGGCTTCACCGGTTCGAGCCCACACATTTCTAGCTGAAGCTTTGTCGGTCCATCCTTTCCTGGTATTAATTACAATAGCATAAATAATTATTCTTAAGACTATTTTCTAACATTCTAATTTAATTACTCTCTTTTCTCTCGTAGAACACACTTATGGGCAAGGATATATTCTCGGCTTGTGTACCTCTCTGCAAGAAGAATCATCGCATCATTAGTTATGTATTCCCCAACCCTGAACAGGTATGTCTGTCTGTGTGTTTTTACATTTTTAGTTTGAGGATAGCATACAATCTAACAAAAGCCTTTCGATAGTTTATGATCACGATTAAATATGACCACTTCACGAAACGCCTAACAAATCATGCTTGAAAATGACGTGCCAGACTATGTCTATTATTTGCATTTATGTTAGAAATACATAATACATAGTCACTTTAACGTATGCGTTCGATATCCATAGAAAGTGATTGATAATATTAAAATGTAAATCTTGGTAACCTAATTGTATTGCTTTTCCTTGGCAGGTGATGAGCAAGTTCATACTAAACATCTTCCACCTGAAGCTGCAAAAGTACATACAAAGCAGGCTCGCGGACAAGAGTGACGTTGACAAGTTTCTTAGGAACTTGTACGACATGTACACTGGGTGAGTCTGCCGTCCAACAACAGATGTCGCTAGTGTGCTGATATGCTATGTTCATACTATACTGCATCGCGCTATTTTATTCGCATTGTTTATGAGCTGAAAGTTTATTTTTCTATAGCACCCAAGGAGTGTGCGACGAATTAGTAGCTGAAGGTCTGATATCAGCCGACGGAAATACCAGCACGGGCGATCTACGGCGCGAGGCACTCGTCAACGGAGCTCTAGGTAACTATTATGTTGCAAAGAAAATAAATTAATTCTATATGGATAAATGTAACTCCGAAAATTAAATCCCGCTTCAGAGTAAAACCGACCGGGCTAGCGACAAACAGTCTGGGAAGAAAAAACACCCAGATTTTGTGTCGTTATGTATATGTTTGTGAAGTCGCTGTTACTAGTTCCTGTGACACAGGATTTCCTATACATATAGTGTATGACCAAAAGCAATTTATGTGTGTTTAAATGTTTGATATTTCCGCAGCGGCGTCTGTGGACGGATACAAAGACCTCGAGGTGCGGCGACTGAAGGCCGTGTTGGCAAATGCACTCAACTCATTCTACAGCGAGAAGCAACACATCAAGAAACAGATCCAGGGCGGCGGGTTAGTGTATAACAAATACAGTTAGCCTAGCTCTCTAACTTAGGTCTTGAGATAGTGCTCTTGGTCTTAATACGGTACCTGAGACGATTGGGGAGGAAAACTTACTCGCTGTCTGTGGCTGTTGATTTAACGTCTCTTGATTTCTAGAGCTCCAAAACTTAAAGGTACATTTAGAGGCACCAGAACAACACCGTATCACTATACCCCATTCCATATAGCATTGGAAATTTGAACTTTGTTACACATTCGTCGATATTTTCTGCGCTCCACAACCAAAATATCCATCACACTTACATTAGCATTCTGGAAAGTATTTACCAAAGTAGTACAGCCGATATAAAATTACATCTAGCCGGACCATCATTCCCTATAGAGAGAGGCGTCACACAGGGAGACCCGCTATCTCCGAAACTGTTTACCTGTACCCTGGAGGAAGTGTTCAAGACGCTAGCGGTCTCGTGGACAGACAGAGGCATTGACGTTGGTGGCAGAAGACTTACTAACCTTCGCTTCGCCGACGACATTGTCCTGTTTGCCCCATCTGCACCCGAGCTCCAGCGTATGTTACAGGAACTCAGCAATGCAAGCCTTGAGGTTGGACTGAAGATGAATCGCTCAGCAACCCAGGCCATGACTAACAGGACAGGAAAGAGTATGTTATCAGGAGAGTTCTAGTTCAGTAGATTAATATGATATCGGTGTGATATCTCGTAAAGACGCCATCTTTCAGCTTCCAGGAGCTTCGACGCGACCTGCAAGCGGTGATCGGCGCGCGCGCAAACATCAACATCGCTCAGATCGAGAACTACGGCGGCGAGACGTTCCTGAGCGAGAAACTAGCGACGCGGGTGCTAGCCGACGCGGCGACCTCGTTCCAGCGCTGCAAGACTGTGAGCCGCCTTCTGATACAGCCAGGGAGCACTTATCCAGTGGAGAGCGCATAGATACATTTTCCTTTGAAACACAACTCACCAATTTTCGGGCGCGGCGGGGGACGAGGTAAGAGAGCTGTGATTGGTCAGCCGCTGCGAAACTGTCTGGCGGCCCGTCATCGTACATAGGTTGCCTATGCGAACGTTTGTTGAATACAACAAACGTTTGGCGAGCCGCAATCCCCCGCAGGCGCAATCAATTGGATATATAGTCTCATCTCTAACAAATAACCACTCAAAGGTCCGCTGGTTCATCCATTCCACTTTCCATAGTAATGTTTTTTCATAGGTTTTGAACTTTATCTCGATGTGGGTAGATTGAAAATCGCGGGCCGTGGACTTTGGACGGGCGTACGAGTACAGAGATCTCTTCCAGCACATACATTTTCCAGAATCATTAAGCATTAATTTCCAGCTGTGCAGCGCTAGTGAGTTGCCCGCGACGACCCTGGCTCTGCTGGAGGCGGTACTGCAGCACCTGATGGTGGACCATGTGGACTATGCTCTGGACCTGGGCCTGCAGTCCATACCGATCGCTGAGAGCAAGTCGCCTCCGCAGGTGAGACAATACTGGAGGGTATGCCGCCGCCAATAGGCATCACGAAAGATTTTGAAATCATCTGCCATAATGTGGGTACACATTTACTATTTACGAAAAATACTTTATTCCGCTAATAAACTAAAGTTTAACGAAGTTTAAAGCCATTTTTCTAATATTTTGTAATAGTGCGCGAAAAAAGCTCTCAGGTGTCTTGTCACGCATAAGTAAACATGTCAATGTCCAAATGAGTAATCAGCATAAATCAGATGATGTTTACATTGTTATGACGTCATGCAGCGTCATGCGCAATGATTCCTGTTTCGATCAAAATGGCTGAATGCAGTATTTTAATTTTTCGTTTTATTGAAAATCCTATTAATTTCAATGATAAAATCATCAAATTAAATTAGTGTTTTCAATCCTCTTAATATTTTCCCTTAGAATCATTAAATCTTTGATTATTTATTTGATACAGTCGTCAGGCCTATTGATGTGGGAAATTACTGTACAACATTAAAATAATACAGGCATATACATTGTTTCTGGCCCCGATCTAGGATACCCTGTGTAGTGGGAGCCAGAAACAGCGACATCACAAACATGTAAA